>VWPW01028144.1:461413-640966 GCA_013389825.1 Crypturellus undulatus | reverse complement strand
AACCCCAAAGAGGCTGTTTCCTGGAAGTGCATCTGAGCTTCCTGACAGGGCCAGCAACACCTCCAGGTGTTCGGGGCGGCTCTCCTGCACACTCAGGGCCCTGACATTTATGTATTTGGCTACTCTCTCCCTGACAGTCTCCCTTATCACAGCGCCAGCGTCTTGCCGTCTTGTGTGGAGAAAACAGCTCATTTCTCATTCCACTGAAGTGGGAAACAGTGCCCGTTACTGTTCCTCTTCCCTGGCGAGCTACTGATGCCCCTGTACACAAAAGGCCTCCAGAGAGGCTGGCCGCACATGACCCCCAGAGCTAACTAACCAACAGTGCCTGAAGTTGGGCTGTTGTCCTGTGTTCAAAACACCTGAGCCCAGCAAAGAGCTGTCATTTTCACTCTACCCTCACGCTGCAATGTCACCACACAAAACAGAAGTGTGCAAGGGAAAACAAATAGCCATTTTGAACTTGGATGTTTATCCTGAGAAAATGGAAGAATCTCCTGATTTCTTACTAGTTTTCAGGACAACCGAAAGAAGCCGGAGCACATTTTTATTCTTGAACAAGTTTTTAAGGTTCAAATTTCATGTGTATGGTACCAGAGTGACATGTAACGTGGTTTAAGCTTTTTGTTCTTTTCTTTAGAAAACAAAAAGTCAGATTTTGGCCACCAGCATTAGTTTCTATTATGAAATATTTAAAGAGTCCCATTAGCCTTTACCATGGGAACAGAGAATTGGAAGGAATCAGTAAACAGCACCAGTTGCCTGCAACCGTAGGCAAAAATCATGCCTGGGTTTATTGTGCAATGACCACAGTAGTTGGGATGGTACAAATTGTTGCTCCTGATCATGCTCTTTCCCTCCCCTGACACTTTTCCAAGCCATTACTTTGACACTGATTGATTTTGAAACTACAACTACAATGATTCTCTTGCACAGTTTCAAATATTGCTAGCATTAAGCCATCAGAAATATATATATATGAGTGTGTGTGCATATGTACGTATTTATTATAATACAATTAACTGCAGTTGCATTATAAACAAGAAAATGAGTTACAAATTGCTTGACACAGCCTATATGAGCAAGCCAGAATATGACTTGAAATTGCCAACTTCTCTTATTGATGAGTCTAATACACAAGCTAACATGTCTAATACACCTACCACTTTTGAGAAGCTGCTACTTACAATATAATTTATGGCTTCACCTTCTGTTGTCTGTTCTGCACCCCCTGAAGCCACTAGCACTGTGAGAAAACAGTCCAGCACCAGCAGTCTTTTTTCACTGCTCACTTATGGCTTAGCCTTAGGTTAGCACTACAGCTTCTACTTTTTCCATACTGCTTTAAATGTAATACTTGCAGAACACAAGCAGACCTAGAGCAACAAAAATAAGGAATTAGCCAGGGTAAGAGAATACAGTCAGCCTGTTAATTACTACTCGCTCCCAGATTACTGCAAACAAACATTGTTCATCACAATAAAGTTGCTGGCTACAAGTTCAGAACCACAGTGACCCTGTGTTATGCAAAACAGCAGCAGTATTTATTTGAATGAAACTTAATTAAATATTAAAGCGCCCAAGAGTAAGCTAATAATATTAATCACGTTGCATGTAAACTACTCACACGGAGCGATCCAAGCAAGGAAAAGAGGGCACTGTCTCTTAAGCTGTGGCAGGTGCTCAGACACCAACATAGCCAGGAGCACGTGAGTACCCAGTTAGGACAATCAGAACAAAATAAACTGGAAAACAAGGCCTGAGGCCAGCATCTTTGAGCCCAAGGGAGCCTCTACTTCTAGCTGATGGCTTCTAGTGTTTTTTAGTATTCAAAAGCTTACAACAAACTGCTGTTAAAGCCCTTGACCTCAACAGAGCTGGAGCTTGATTCAAACTCTATTAGATGCATTCAGCACCTTGCAGAATTGCATCGTTTCTCTACTCCCCCCCCAAAAAACAAACTAAAACAAAAAACACACCTTCAAATCTTCTACCTTCCTGGATTTTGAGGAAAACTGGAGCACAGTTTCAAAAGGAAGAGAGAAAACCTATCCTGGAAAGTTCCACCTCCCCAAAAATTTGCTTCATGGAAAACATAAGTATTTATCAACAGCTGCTGATCAATATGGGTACTTTTTTTTTAACCTATGGAAAGCCCGCACTAGGGAGTAGTAAAATGCAATACATGTTAGTCAGTATTTGGAAAGTAACCTAGCACTTGCCATCAGCAGCTGTCAGGTATCATGTCTGATTTGCCAATCCATCCAAGGCTACTTAAAAAATAGCACTAGCATCCTCGGGGCAATCTTGGCTGTTGATTTTGCATTTTACTAAAAAGAAATTCTTAAGGTATTGCAATGCTATGCCTTGTAACACGACACAATGCACTACACACCATTCTTCCAATTATGTAGACATATATATATATATACACACACAATTTATGTTAAGAATAAGCACTGGTAAGTTGATTCATGTATTTTCATGCTTATTGTTTGGTGTTTTGATCACTCAATTATATTCAACAGGTAAAACTAGTATCCTGGAACCTAATACCTTAACACTGTCATTCTCTTCTATTAACCCCACCTATACTACAGAAAGCTTAGGATGTGGTGAGCAAAACATGCCTGCAAAGGGACAAGAGGTTTGGATTCCTTGACAGCAATCACAGTATGAAAAAGAGACTATCAATACAGTCACGTTCCTGCAGGCAGAAGGGCCTGTTTGACAAAACTTTGCATTTACACATACTTACCACACGTATCTTTGTTCCGTAGGACTAATGAAAATACCCACTATGCCACAGACTCAGCAAACCAGCACTGCTCAGATTAGCTTCTAATCTTCTGCTGGCATAAAGCAGTGAAACACAATATTAGAAATATAAGATAATAAAAGCGGACGCTGCATTCAATTTCAACGTGTTTCCATCAGAGCCCTGAAATCACTCACACACACGCAGCTGGAATTTGCAATTGCAGGGCACAACGGGGCTGTGGCCGGTAGCCACGCTCACTGTCCTTGTATCTTGTTGGTGCCAGAGCGCGGGCTGAGCAGCCACCCAGGAGCCCAGCTCCAGTGGCACCTGCCCCGACCTCAGCAACCCAGAGGTTGCATAAGGCTCCTCTGAGGTCAGCACGGGTGGCTACGTTACGTGACTAACACGCCTTGGGACGCGCTGTGCTCGGAAAACACATGGGCCTCCTGCGGGGCCTGCAAACGCAGGGAGGTCTCACGCACCTCTGCAGAAGGTGATGGACACAGAGATCCTGCCCAAGCCCATGCAGATGTCTCCACCGCAGCAAGGAAGAAGCATCATGGACCATCGCAAACATTCTTCAGTTTTCCTGTCTTATCCAATTCACAGGCTGATCTTCAACCTCAAATAATCCAAACAAATGTGACCTGCACCCAGCTCAGAGTCATTCCCTGACATAAACCCCTCAAACAACACAGGCTCCATGCAGGGTGGGAAAGGGAGAGCAACATTCCCTGGCGCACCACAGAGATGAGATCTCAGGACTTCAGAAAAAAATGAGTACTGACACTGGCATAAGAAGTACATAACTCACACTGTTGAATAAGTATCATTTTATGAGATGAATAAATATCATTTCTGTGAACATAACATAGCCAGCAGTACATTTAATTCATCCAACTTCAGAAAAACAACGCTCTGGCTTCTGCTCCTCCTATTTCTGCAGTCTTTCTTATGTGCATATGGTTGGAGAAGATGGAGCAGAGAGACGTTACAAGCCAGTTTTCAGGACAGAACTCCCCAAACCCGCTGGGTATGCAAAAATCTTCACTGCTCGTGGTTTAATGGGTTACACCCAGTTGAATATGAAATAATTCAAGTGAGAATTTCAGCCCTTCCATTAAAATAAACACGCATTGTAAAAGCATTTGAAGACTCCAGAAAGCCCTCATTCAGCCACAGCGCAAGCATGGCCAGAATGTTGTTTACAGTATTCCCAAACTCACGTGGTAAGACCGACACGTTTTGCAAAAATTATAGAAAATGCAGTTTCCTACCTAAACTATTTAAGTTAATTTTGAAAAAAGGAAAAAGGCCTGGGGCTCCTCAGGCGTACCTTAGATTTGAGCAGAGAGCAGCAGAGCGGCCTGCCCGCAGACACCAGCGTGTGCCAGGAACTGCTCGCGGTTACACTCACGCTCCGGCCGAGCAGCGCCCCGTTGAGCAGCGTCCCATTGAGCGGGCCCCCTTCAGAGCACCCCAAGGCACCCCACGCACTCGCTCTTCCTGCCTCTCTGCGTGGTAGGCACATACTGACTGAGCGTGGACATATGTACCAAGCAGAGGTGGAAGCAGGGAGGTAGCCTTGGATTCCTGGAGCAACAAAAGCCAGTACCATATTAACAGCACAGAACAAATGTCCCTTACAAGGGTTCATAAGGGGAGGAGAAAATATCTTTTGCGCCATAGCTCACTTTTAGCCCAAGGTGCTCTGACTGCTTCTTTTTCCTGTGCTTTAGCCTGCAGATACTAGGGGTTTCTTTGGGATTTCTGCTCTCCCAGGCAGCAGGCTATATTTGTGTGGTATAAAACCCAATAATGCCTCTGCTCTTATTTTTCTTTAGTTATTCAATTAACTAAAAATTCAGGGAGTAAGGGACAGCTCTCTCATACTGGCCCTGTACAAAATTCATTAACTTGCCTACTCATGCTATAGAAATACAGGAAAGAGAAAATAAACACAGAATGCTCCTTTGCTGCCTTTTCATACCCCTGATGCCATGGGAAGTCTAATATTCACATCCTAACAACTCTTTTTGCTTTAAAAATTAAAATACAAGCATGGGGCATACAGCTGGGCACCTCAAACACCATGGACAGACTTGGGCAGCAGGTGTAGAAAACTGAACCTTGAGCAGCAGCTGCGGTTACCTCCTCCAGGTAACCTGAAACCGAAACCTTGTCCCTGCTGCCCTAGTAGACGGCACATCCTGCTTGACCTTGCTGCTGCTGTGAAATGGGTTTGGGTTGCTATTTAAGAGGCTTTCTTGAAGTGCTTCCAAACCATGAATTCTTTCTGACAGGTTCTGGCGTGGCAGTGACGCAGGCAGCCCAAGGCTGTTCCAGCCTAAGCTGTGATTTTCCTAACGTCACACTGCAGCAGACTCGGGCCTCGTTGGCGGTGATGGCGACGGAGCCCTTCACCAAGAGGTGAGGGCAGAGGAGACCGTGCCAGGTCACTATCCGCCCTGGAGGCTGGGTAATTAGGGTCTGTCTTCTTCAAACCAAGATGACTCTTGTCCTTCAGAAAGCAGCTCCAGCAGCTCACCTAGGCATGGCCCATCTCCATAGCAAACGCACTAGCTCCCTCATGACCCAAGATGATCCAAGCCATCACCAACAGTCAGAGGCTTAGGTACAACACCTACACTTATGTCCTGCAGGCTGCAGCATGGTGGGAGTGTTGGCAGCCCAAATCCAGACCTATTTAAAACAAATCCTGCTTGCTTTATGTAAATATTACTGTAATGGCCTGTCAATGCAGATGACTAATCCATCCATTCAGATGAGTTTTCTAATATGGAATAAACCTATGGCTACAACAAGAACATTTTTTCTGGTTCCAAAATATCACCTCTTCCACACCAGATATGAACACTGAGGATTAAAAAGAAAAAAGATGGAGACAGACTAAACAAAACCAGCAATGCATTTAAATATTTATACTAGCAATTGAGATATGTTTCTGTGTGTTTTTTTTTTTTTTTTTTGCAATGCCTTGAATCAATGTTTGGTGGTTTATCTATCTTCAGCCCATTGTAGCTTTTGTGACTCCTATACTGCCTGAACCTGGTTATCTTCCTGAAAGGGCAAAAACAGATGCTTGCACTCAACAGTTTTTGTTTATGGTGGTATTATAGGGAGGGAGAAGCAGCAGGAGGAAGAAAGGGAAAAAAATACCTAACAGTTTGGTGCCTATAAACAGAAAAAGAGTCTCACATCAAACTGTGTTCCCCTTTCATTTCTAGCTAACTGGGGCTGTGACAGTGTCCCACAGGGAGGCTTGTCAAGTACTCAGACACTAGCAGTAAGGAGCCCCTTCAAAACCGGACACAAACAGCTCCACACGGGCCTCCAGAGAGGCACTGCTTACTGAGAGCTCGTCTGCACAAGGGAAATGCGTGATTACCGGAGTGGCTGGTAGTGATAGCCTAGCCATAGCACGCACGTGTGTGGAAATGCATCCCCCGGAGCAGTTCCCTGGGAGACATCCCTGTTCCAGAATAAGGGCACTCACTGGAGAAGCTCCCCCAGCCAAAGGGCAGCACTGTAACCGCACACCCAACTTATCAGGGACCAACTTCCCTGCAGGCTCACACCATTTCTCTGGGGAAACATCTGCCAACGGCCCCTTCTCCGGTCTCCCAGTGGGAACTGGGCTCTCAGAACAGGTCTTAGCTACTGGTTTCCCAAGGCCATTTTATCAATGGTGCCCTGATGAGCTTGCGGGGGGGTGGGGCGAGGAAGAAAAGAAAATCTCCTAAACTAGCAGGCAGACTTTTCCAGCAGCATCTTTCAAGGTGGGACCTAACTTGCAAAAAGATGATTTTTCGGTCACCCTGGCCTAGCTGTTCGGAAGTGACAGCTTTCCAAGGTTCAGGCTTTGGAGCATGGGGAGAACCAGGTCCTACCCTGCACCGTGTCACATCTGGAAAGCAAGTTAAAAGCTCCCTTTAGTCCTTACGTAATAAGCAGTCTTCAGGGCTTGCTATACCTTTGTTCACATTGTTCCCCACAGTGCAGGTTTGGCTCCTTTGGGGGTTCCTTATACCGCCATAGCACAAAAGCTCAAGGGCTAAAAACAGTCTATAGAGCCCTGACTGTAGGAGCAGCCTTTGCCCTTCAGGTGCCACCACACTTCTAACACAAAGAACAGAGATGAGTGAAAACAGAAGACACCCATTTACATCCTAGCAAAGCTTTAACTGAAGGTTTTAGCTGATTTGTTATGCACAAAGCACTGGGGAGCTTGGCACTTGAAAGACAGCTCTGGAGTTACCTCCAAATACTGAAGGGTGCTGAGCTTAGGGACCAAACCAGAATCCTGCATTAATCCATATCCAGGTGCTCAGCTCTGGGCCTAACCAATGCACCTTTACTCTGCAGGGACAGTTGCAAACTGAGGACATGGAAGGAGGGCTCTCTGCAAAGGAGGTAAAGGCAGGGAGGAGAGGCACAGGGCACGCAGCCCTGGTGTGGGACAGCAGGCAGCACAGCTGCTCTTCTTGGAAACAGAGAGAGGAGAGGAAAACAGAGGTGCCAAGGGAGCTGTCGGCAGCAGACAGCCCAGGATGTGATTCCAAGCTAATGCTTCATATAGTCATAATCTTTTCTTGAAAACATTGCCCAGGAAATGTGGGTCTGACAAGCTTTACAAATAACAAACACCGTTTTAAAAACAGACACATAAATTAGGAAAACACATGGGATCAAATTTCCCCGTTTCTCTGAAAAGGAGAGCACAGGAGCATCTCAGCGCAGATTCTGCAGCTAGAATGGCCACATCCCGGCGTTCTCCTCGTGCGCCAGCACATCCAGGCAATGCAAAGCGCGGCAGGGTGCAGGGTCCAGTCGCATCCCTCACCTGGCTGCGCTCCATCCCTTGCCTCCTCCTGGGGCATGGGAGGCAGGCCGCTGCCCCAGGGATGTGTGGGACACCAGCTGTGCCACCACTTCCTAAACAAATAATACAATTATATATGCATATAAAATTATATCCCTCGGCTCCACAGGAAGTCATACACATCAAGTGTGAGCCTGAGTTTGTTTTGAAACCCCATCAGCGTGTGCCCAAGTGGCAGGAGCACCATGGTCCCATGGAGCCAGCTGTTTCCCGCTCTCCTCCTCTGCGCTCAGGGTCTCTGGCTTTGAAACGTGGCTGCTCCCCTGGCTTGGCCAAAGGGACAGGCAGGGAAGGCAGGCATGAGGCGCCTCGAGCACTACTAGGCAGAAAGAGAAGGGGGGAAGATTGTGCCAAAGATAAAACGAGGCTGCCAAAACAATTCCTACTTCATTCCATCGCTGCAATCAGTGGGAAACAGGATGCTTTGCTAGCCTTAAGCAGTGCCTTTCCTAGAGGTTCCTCTGCAGCTTCTGCCACAGGTAACGGGTCGCTTCTTGCCTCCTGAAGCCTTCAGTAGAGACATGGATAACCCTTACAAGGAAAAGCACCAAGGTTGGAGCGCAGCAAGGGAACCTTTCTGCACATGATGAATCTGTTTTCTCATCAGTCATGCTGCTCTCCAGAAAGCAGCTTGCTAAGAAGGGTCTTGGAGCGGTCAATGTAAAGTCATGGAGTTTGTTCCTACCAAGGCTGGGAGATAAATTTCAGCACAGACAGGAGAAAAGTCAGGATTTTGTAAGATTTGCAGTCATGCAGCTACCACTGTCACAAGGGACAGGAAAAGCGGAGTCTGAGGTTTTATGAAGCTCCCACACAGGGTTTTTTTTGGGGTGAGACGAGGGGAGACATTCACAGAGATTGCAAAAGCTGGAGTCCCTGACATCCTATTTGTATTATCCGAATTCATTCACCCGCATAGCCTCAAGGGATGTTCTGTTTTCTAGAACTGCTGTTTCTACTAACATCAAAACTAGTGTTATGAATCAGAGTTAAAAGCCCCTTTTCCCAAAATATAGCTTCTTACTACTGCATCTCTCCCTATGTATGTAAAAACACGTGCTTGGCCTTCTTCACAAAGCCTCGTTTTCTTCCTAATTCACTCCAATGAAAATCATCAGAGTTGATGTTTTTTGTTGAAGTCAGTGGAACAATATCTGTGCAAAACCAATCTAAGTGAGAAGAAGCTCAAACACACTGGAATTACTCTCTGCTTTCTCCATCTTGCATCGTTTCCTCTGAGCAGAAGTAGCAGATTGTCTAACAGCTAGAGAGAAGGCAAGCAAACTAACCAGGCAAAAAGAATTCAACTGCAATGTGGGAGAACTTATATCAGACCTATTTCCTTGGCTTATTTTATGCTCTTTATTTGTAGTGGGCTTCAACATACAGGGCAGTTGCAACTCCTGAGGATTTCAGTCCAGGTGGTAATTTAACTAGCCAGAAGATCAGCAGATAAAACTCTGACATTAAATATCAGTTCTCAAGTTGAACTATTTCATGTCCTGGCTTAACCTGTGTTTAGTCTAACAGATAAATGTTTAGAGTTCACCAGGCTTGCTGAAGTGAAGCTGATATAAAGAGAATCTCACCAAACCCGGTCAATCCATTAAGCTTCCTTTGTTTTTAGCCTTCAGCTCAGCATGTTTTGCTGAAATTAAGCTCAGCAGCTTAAATTCACAGTTTACTCATACATTAATCCGTAAATTTAGAGACATAGCCAGCTCAGAGTTTGCAGTGCTGAAATAGTCTAAGGAGACACAAGACACGTGGCTCAACGTGCTCATCACCGTTGTGCTTAACCTTGTGGCTCCTGAGCAGATCATGTCAGCCCGTGTCTCTGTCTTTCCTTTTCCTCCCCACTCTCCTCGAAGGCAACAACTTCATCAAGGGCATAGTCACTTGAGGGGCACATCAAGTGCTTGCAGATGACAGAAAGGGGCAGCCAGGGCTTCACTCTACTACAATGAGGAGGACACGGCCTGCACAGCTCAGGCAGCAGGGTCTCACCAGGCACTAATACTTGAACTTGCCGAATTCAAGTGACTTAAGAGTTAGAGAGGGGTGATCTCCACTTGCCTGTCACAGTTAAATACAGGACCAGAATACTCTGCTCTTGTTTGATCTTGTTTCTGTCTTTCACTGCACTGGTTACAATGGGGAGTGAGTCTGAGAAAAGTATTTATTTTTAAACTTGCTCATTGCTTGGCCCTGGAATTGGATAAAAGTATTTGCAAGGTGCAGAGCAGTGTTTAAGGGCACTCTTCCCCTGTTAACTTGGATCCTTCAGCACTGCTGCTGCTGAGCAGTGCGGTAAGATTCACTGGTAGCTTGTGGGAAAGGCCACAGCAGAGCCAAAGCAGAGCAGGGGGTGAAGAAAAGAGGAGTTCAGAAGAAAAGGAAAGACAAAGATTTAGAATAGACGAGAGTAGCCAGGAAGAAAACAGTTAAAGAAACCAAAACACATTATGGCATTGCTTATAACAAACTTATAACTAGTATTACAGGTTATACTAAGAGAACCAAAAGAAAGACTCCTTTACAGTATTTCAAACCTGCATTTTCTCCCCAAACACATACAGGTCGGAAGCAGCCAGCTGATGCTTGGCAGGTAGTATCAAGATTGTTTACATAACACTGCACTAAGGTAAGCAAATTGAGGCACAAACAGTTATTTTTTGCCCAACGTGCAGGCAACTCAAACTCCCTCAGTACAGACAAAACCTTCACTCCATCGGCTGCGAGCTCTGTTGGTGTTGCAAAGCCCCACAGGGCACAAAATCACTGTGGGATTTCATGCATTCATTGTCAACCTCTATTTACTGGGGATTTGGAAAACAGAGACATGAAGCGCAGGGAGGTTGGAGCAGCAATTAGCAAACACCGTCAGCAGGCTAAGAGGTCAGCACAAACCTGAGAAATGCATTTTATTTGCAAAAACACACCTATTAACCTCTCTGCAAGACAGAGAGAGCAAATTCGTGTAACCAAGTATCTGTTGAGGAAAGGGAAAGGCAAGGGCAAGAGGAAGGATGACTCTGGGAGGTAGATGGAACAGGAGCAAGTGACTTCTGGAAATATCTGGTGCAGATTACAGCTCTTCAACTCTAGAAGAGGGTTACTTGGTCTCAGCTTCCCTTTATAAGTTTTCTTTTTTCACTTGGGTCATGTTACTATTATTCAAACTGAGATTAGGAAAAAGGCAGATCTGCAAGACTTTGCATTTATTTGCTCTGTCAGCTCCATATATTTCGTGCAAGTCTAGATGTACACTATATATCTTATTAAATGCTCTGTCCTGTTTTGGTCCATTCTCTTCTGATTTATTTTGAAGTAAAAGACCACAACTGTAAGTGCCTTCAGACCTACGAATGCTTAGACCACTGGGGACAGAGGAGAAAACAGTGAAATGCAGCAACCATTACTGTCCAATTCCATTACACTCATTCCTTGGGAGGACAAAACAAGAATGTGCTGGAATTCAATCCCCTCTGAGGGAAGAAACTGGAAGCAGTATGTTTGCCAGAAACGATGTACACTCAGTCCTCTAAAAATCATCAAGTTAAGCAAAATTTAAATGCAAGACTTCTTAAAATGGGCGTGGACCAAAATGTAGAGACACAACACCAAAGGAAGTACCTTCCTACGGCCATCCTTTCGACCCACAACAACGCGAAGCACCTGCAAAGCAGGCAAGGAGAACGTGGCATTTGGCAAATGCTCTGGGGCTGCAGGGCATGGCCCGTCCTACGCCCAGGTCCCTGCAGAGGGAGAGCACATGGGCAGCCCCAGGTTGTAGATGTCACCCCTAGAGACTCCGGGCAGATCTTCTCTGCTCGTCTAGGTTGACCTGGCATATCCAGTGCACCCTGGCTTGAGGCAAAGCAGCAGCAACCACCACTTTCAACCAAGCGCTACCCCACAACAGATCTCGATGGCAAAAGCCACCCCAGCAGTGCCAGGAGCAAAAGAGAAAGCCCAGCGTGTGCACGCTGCCCTTGGGGAAGGGCTCACTCATCCTTTCTCCAGCACTGCCGTCTTCCTGCTGCCATTGCCAGCCGGGGAAGAGGCCAGGAGTTCAACCCCAGACTCCTGGTGTGGCTCCCGCTGGGGCTGACGAGGGCAGATCCCAGCCGCCTGCTGGGATCCAAGCTCTCGCCACACCACTGCAAAACCTGTTTGGTGAATACCTGTGTCACAACACGCGTCGGCTGTAGGTGCAGCATGCTGATTTCTGCCTGTAATGTAACCTCTTGGTAGGACAGGTCTGGGACACACCAAGTGGAACAGGCTTGCCAACCCCTATCTCCTACACCTCCCCGCGTGGCAGCAGCAGCTCGGCACGCAGCCTGCTCCTCCTGTGGGCCACAGGACATGCTGGGTTCATCACACCTGTATGTTCCCCATGAAAGTCCACTGCCTGCAGGACATTTTTTGGCTCTCATACTGGTGACTTACAAAATCCTCAAGCACAGAGGTCTCTGCTGATGCTCCTATGAAACTATTCCACTGCTTTCTTTTTTTTTTTAAACCTTCCTCCCCTCTTAAAACAAAAACCAAACAAATCAAAACAGTGGGACACCACTCATGCTAACTCAATGTTAAAAATAACGTATAATGATAATGCTTTTCACATATGGGAGAGAAAGAAAATGCCCTCAATTATGCCATGCTGATCAAATTATATAGCTGAAATTTATTACTGCAGAGACATTTTAGCTCATTTATTTTATCTTATTTAGGCAGATGATTTGCACCGAGTTGGGGAAGTGAAAATAGAAAAAAAAATCCAAATCCGTATTGGCACAGAATATGCAATAAGCAGGAAGGCATTCTTCTGTGGAGAGACAGCAACAGGAGTCAAGTCATCTTTCTCTCTTTACAATGAGCACAGATCTAGAAGCTGCAAATATGTTGTCTAAATCTGACCTTACACCATGCAGCAATGCTGTGAAGCAAGGACATAGCAGACAAGGGTGATTATTCCCTCTTCACCTTGGTACCCGCTATATCAAACTCGGCATATTGACAAAGAGAACAAATAATAAATACCAGGGCAGATATGGTCAATGCTATGTCTGATGACTGCAAAACTCTGCCTGCAGTGCTGAGCAAAGCAAGCATGTATTGATAAACCTTGATGGTGATGTCAACACAAACTTGACACAAAGAGCAGCTTCCTGGAAAGAGAGCTTAAATTGCTCACTGTTAGCAAACTTCTTTTACTTCATATTGGGAGAAAATATCGTAAAATATGCAGAGGTTACAGAATTTGCACAACTTTTTTTTTTGGGGGGGGGGAGGGGGAGGAGGAGGAAGGACATAAAAATTTTTGTGCAGTGTTTGTTATAATCTCCAATCATTCCATTCACTAAGTTGTTACTGATTTTGTTCCAATTTCTATTCAGAATCAGCTGCCAATTAATAAATTAGCTGAAGGATTCACAGACTAAGCTCAGTCTTCACCACCAGTTACAACTCTGCCAAGGCTGAGGGAGGAATTCAGCTTTCTAAGATATAAACCAGCCCCATATTTTTATCCCAAAAGAGAAGGGAGTTCCAAGCAGTGATTCTTTTACGACTGGGAGGTTGCAGACGGGACATCCGACATGTCCCATATACAGGGAGCAGGTACTAGGGGGGCAGTGTCGCCGCTGCGGCGCACGGCTCTGGGGACAGCTGGGAGGCTCCGCTGCCACGGCAAGACACAGCAGAGCAACTCCAGCTCCTGAACGGCAGCTCTGCCCATGGAGAGGGCATGGAACACGGCCAGCTGCTTCGCCGTCCAGAGACCTGCAAGGTGGGTTCTCCGAAGAGGTCAAGACAGTTTAAAAAGTGGCTCTGCAGAGCTGCTGGCCTGCTTCCCTGCAAGGCGGGGGGCCATGCTGGAGCTGCTCTCTGAAGTCGTGTCCGGAGCAGGATTTAATTCGCGACGGGCACACGAGCGCTGCAAGAACAGCATTCATCCGAGTGTGTCAGGACAGCCCAATTCCACCAGATTTGTCAGAGAAATAGCTCGAGGAAAACCATCGCTGTCACGCTGCCAGCGCCGGCGCTAAACTAGGTTAATGGCTGGGGAGCGGCGGAGGCCAGGCAGGCGCGCGAGCAAGCGCCATGCAGCTCCGCAGCGCGAGGAGCAAGCGCCTGCTGCCTGCGTGCGGGCCCTGATGGCCCTATCCCCAAGCACGACGGCCACAGCAGGAAGGCGAGTGATTCCTCCACTCGCAGCCCCGCAGGCGAGCAAGGCCGCAAGGAGACTCCCCTCGGGAGCCCACCCACACGGAGGCTTGGACAGAGCTGAGGTCCCACCTACACATGGAAGAAAAATCCCTTTCTGTCAACCACTGTGTTTTCAGCTCGTCTTCCTTTCACCCTCCTCGTGAGTTTTCCTTTTGGCAACAAATACAGTAGCTGTGATGATTGACACTGGCCACATCAGCCTTTTCGAAAGGCGCCCGGAGGCTCCGTGCATGGGAAGACGTGACCGCAGCGCAAAGCTCCGGGTCTGACCTCAAGCGCATGCAGGGGGCTGCGGAGGGAGCAAGGGAAGCCTCACGCGTGCGCAGCAGCAGTACAGCAGCATCAGCCTTGGAGTACACCAGAAACGCCGGCTTCCACCACACGCACAACTCCCAGGCAGGACCAACCGATCCCTAAATCCCCAACGCGGCCGCCGAGGCGGGCGGGAGAGCAGCAGAGCCGGCTGCCCTGTGCGGCGCGCAGCCGCGCGCTCATCGCCAGCCCCGCTTCTCCCAAGAGGTACCCGCAGCCAGTGTGCAGGAAAGGGCTCCTCGCTTATACCTCCATGTTCTTTGTGCTGTTCGGCATAAATATCCCACGCATTTCCCGTACATTTTCATTCACAAATCTTTCCAGCCATTTTAAATGTTAGTCTCTTAAGACTTTCTGGTTTAAAATCAATCTCACAGCTTAACTCTGATCCACACTTTCACGGGCACAGCTCTGCACAGGGTCAGGAGGGCTGCACGAGCCACGCAACAGACTAACCCATGAGCAGAAAAGGAGCTCACAAATGCTGCATGCAGTAGGCACTGAACCCTCCTGATTTCAGTGCAGCTACACTCATAAGCACAGACATAAACGTCACATGCAAATTTGACCACCACCAAGCTGAACGGAAGTTAAAAAATAACGTGATCTGCGTGGCCAAGCTGCATGCTGGAATGGGGCCACGAGGACTCAGCCGCAAGCGGCAAGGAGCCCGGTCTACAACACCCATCGGGCACAGCGCGCTCATCCTGCAAACCTTTTGGTGTCCAAGGAGCTGCATGTGTACAAGATGTGGGGGTGCTCGTATGTGCAAAGACATCCACGTGCGGAAGGATTTTTGGGAGATCCAAATTAAATGTTGCTCTGGCAACTTCCATTAATGCCGTGTTTGTCCTGTGCTGAAAATGAGGAGGGATTAGTTGGTTTGAAAACAAGCAGATACTATAATTTTCAACTCTCATTGTAGAATTCTCCCTTCACCTAAAATTTTGAACTAAATTGTGCTCTCCATAAAAAAGTCCTGCCCAAAGACACTGGAAAACAGCTGGTACTTGTGTCTCTCCTCTTCAAATTGAATGAATAGAGAAACTAAATTTTACTGGCTATTCCAGCCAAAGTGCTGTTTGGAAATGGAAGAGAGTACTTATCCTATAAAAGTTATATGGGGAAACTTGATCTTGTTAATTTGGTGAGATGCCTTTGACGGTTTCGCGTAAAACTGAAGTGTGGTAAGGAAAAAAAAAAAGGTAACTTTTACCAAGCAGATGTAGGGGGGGGATTGTGCATTTCCTTCTCGCAAACCATTGGTTTCTGAAAAAGAGTTCATTCAAATGTGTGGGATGGACGTAGCTGGGGGATTAATGGCGCTGACTAAGGCCAGGAGCGGTCTAATCTTCAGAGTGAAGCAAACCCGGCTGCGGCACCTGCTATTGCGGCTCTCGACCTCTGCCAAGCACGCAGAGCTCCAGGCAGCTGCCCAGGACGGTCCCTGGTGAGCACGGCCATGTGCCCATGAGGATTGCACCAAAACCCAACGCTGTCCATGTGACCAAGGTGCCCGGCTTTCCAAGGACAGGTTTTCCAGCGTGTAGTCGTGCATCCTTTCCTCCACCACTTCATTTCTAAGCGTTGGGTGCCTGCAGACACATCCTACACACCCCAGAGGCTCAGCTGGTTTCTATTCTGCAGTGGGGTTTCATGGTCCCCTTGCAGGAGGGAGCAGTCTGGCTCAGCAAGGGCTGCTGTTAATGTACTGGCACAGGAATGACAGCAAAGGCCGTCGAGTGGCTGTAGTGCTGGTGGCGGTATCGGGAGACAGACATTTGCTCACTGAGAATACCTATAATTACACAAGTGCTAACACTGAAAACGAAAAGCGATGGCACTCCACATCTGTCCCGTGAAATGCCACCACAAAACCTGCACAGACCTATTTCCAGCTGCCTGATACCTGACCAAGGTGCGAAGGTCTAATGCAGCCTTTCCGTAACCTCATTTCTCCTCTTTGACTTTTCCAAATTCCCCTTTGTTACTTGGACAGATACCAGAAAGGCAGGCCTTAGGCTGTACTGTAATCCCTATTCCCCAGGCCCATTTTGCACTTAAGAAGAAAAACGCCCTCAAGCTGTCGCATCCTCCCCGGAATGCTACGCAAATAATCAAATCTTTATTTTAATGGCGCATGAGGGGAGCAAAGGGCGGCAGGAGCAGGATGAAACGCAGCGGCCGTACCCTCGCAGCGATCGTACGTGCTCCCCGCGCGCTTCTCCGGACTCGCTCCCCTCAGCCGGCACCTCCTGTGGCTGCCGGCCAGCAAAGCAACGCGGCCCGAGCGAGGCCGTGTTTGTGCTGGCCTGTGACCAAAGGCAACGTGACAACGAGGAAACCCTTTCTGCGTGGCACGAGCTGCTTCCGAGGCACCGGGAGAGCTGTGGGGTGTGTGGCGCCCCACTCTGCGGGCGCTTCTGGGCAGGGATTTAAGAAGCCGCCTCCATGGACTGAGGACCACCCAGGGCCAGGGCGCTCACCCTGTCACGTCTGCAAAATTTGGCACCAAACACAGCCTGGGTGCAAGTGCCTGAGCAACCTAGGGAGCAACCTGTGGGTGTAACACGAATGTGAACTCATTAACCAACAGGGAAAGCAGTCGTTTTCTTCCCGGTGCTGCCACCACAAAGGGCTTTAAACGCAGCCCACGGACAAGGGCACCGGTGCTCACGGGGTACCTGGCCACAGCAGGAGGCACCAGGCACACAGGAGCACTTCGAACAGAGCCGGAGCGGGGCCAGGCCCGCAGGGTCGCGCGCCCCCATTGCCGCGTGCCGCGGCCGCACGTCCAGCGCCGCTCCCGCTCCCGCTCCGCGCGCGCCGGAGGGGCAGCTCCCGCGTGAGCGGCCCTCTGTGCTCCGAGGGGCAGCGAACCCGAATCCCCCAGCAGAGCAGCGGGGCTGCGCGTGCGCTGCCATTAATCTCATCGGTCTCTTCTGGAAACGAGACGTCCCAGATGCCACCGTTTCCATTGCAAATGCTCATCTGCTCCGCGCGCAGCTGGGCTTTTCCCAGAGCCCTCTTTGCTTAGCTGACCTTTTCGTTTTCCTTTTTTCTTTTTTTCTCCTTAAACAAAATACTTTTAAATGAAAATGAGGATGTAGCTGTAACCATTGAATCCAGATTTGCTAAATGTTTAAAAACACAAACACAAATCCTGAGCAGTGGCACAAAGAATAGATGAATTATTTATAGCTGCCATGCACATCACATACGAATTTTAAAGGAGGACTTTCTGTTTCTGCAAAATACTGCTGCTGGTAGAGACTAAACCTTTTGTAAATTAATAAAAATCATTTGTAGGAGCCACAGCTGTTACTGAAATGTCCCCACTCTAGGCACAAAATAGTCATTTCTCCTTCCTGAGCAGAAATAGCTATTTCTTTCATTTTATCAAGGAATATTTTAGAGGCTATTTCTTAAAAATATAAACAGGATAAAATTATTTAAAAAATCATACTGGAACAAATATCTACTTCTATACATAGAGGCCCAATAATTATCCAAACACCAATTAAACTAGCATCATTTTCTGCTCATACTACAGAGTATGTGTTTCATGGGTTGGAAGGTTCAGCTATGGGATTGCCTGGGATTTTCATTTTCTTTAAGACACGAGGATACATATGTAGAGATATATATACACATGGACCACTATACTGATATTTGCATTAGAGAGAAAACAACATTTTGCTGCCGGCACGAACACAGATGCGGAATGTTTTCCCCCTCTCTCAGTGAATCGCCCCTGCTGGAGGGATCCCTGGCGCTTTGCTGCAGACGTGCACACAGATTTACACGCGGAGCCCGTGGCCGTGCACGCACGGGGCTCCGCTGAGCTCGTCTCCCCACGATGCCCAGCTCCTGTGCAAGGCTGTTTACGGCAAGGCGCAGGTTGGGAAGGGGAAAATACCCGAAACCCAACAACCACTACAAACGGTGGCACAGAGGAGCAAAGTTGAGGCTCCTTTCCCCAGGCTGCCCCAGCCACTCCAGTGCTCGGAGCGAAGGCGATGGGCAGGCATTGCTATTATTAGCCCTTCGGTGGAGACACAGCTCGGTGGTGGCAGGGCTTCGGCTACAGGTTTTGCGGTTCCCTTGAACACACACACGCACGCGGAGGCACAGGGACACGCAGAGAGAGACACCAACGCGGCGGCGGCGCCGAGACAGACAGACAGACACACAGAGAGCACAAGGACACGCGAGCGTGCGTACTCACAGCTCGGAGTACAGGAAGTGCAGGTTGCCCACATTGTCTATGTAGTTTGCAGGACTTAGCCAAGGCAGGACCAGCAAGAGAAGAGCCTTCATTCTCAGGGCAGGGCTGGGTCTCCTCCTTCCCACCTTCCCTGCGTGCTGGCGGGACACGCACCTCCAAGCTTTTGTGGCAGCCAAGCCCCTTCTACGCGAGCCTTTCCGTCTCAACGCAATGGTGGCACATTATGGATCGCACTTAAATCCCCGAAACGAAGCTACACTGAGAAAATCATTGACCTGTAAGAGGATTACTCGGTCTGGCTCTCAGATGGGGAGACGTGAGGGTTTAGGGACAGCACAGCATGGTTGGCGAGACAGTGACTTATGCTGCAGAGCAGAATGATGCACGGGGAAGAGACCTGCCTCCTGCAGTATTCAGAGTGGTTCTTCAGAGGCAGCTGGTACGTTTACATCACTGCCCACAAGCAGATGGGTTACGAGCCGAGCTGCATGACGGAAGGGTCTAGCCGCCTGAAAAGGGGGGAAAATATCCCCCGTGGAGTTCGGAAGCAGGCTGTATCGGAAGACCACACCTTTTTAAAGTAAAACACTGCAAAAGATCACAGCCCAGGGCTGGCTGTGGGAGCTCACTCCGAAATCCTCAAGTCAGTCAGATGCTTTTGTGCAAATATCAATTGTGTAGCAAAGCAAGGACACCTCTCTTCTCGCTCTGTTTTTTTCAAATAATGCAAGAGCAAACATTAGAGCATCCCTTTAAATAGTGATGCTTTTAATGCAGCGGTAGCTGGAGTTACAAATATTAAAGTTCTCTGCTCACAAAGCATAAAACACAAACTCATCTTGTCCCATCAGTGACCTCATTGCTGATCGGGGCAAGGTTTCGCTTCCTCCCTGACAGTGAGGATTGCTCGGGGATTGATTTATGCGAGAACTGCCAGGCACCCCGTGGCTTGCACAGAGCCTGCTTTAATTTATTCGCCGAGAACACTGATCACATCCAGTCAAGGTTTCAGACTGGCTCTGAGCCGCTCCCTCCACAAGCTTCGGGTTCCTTTATTATTATTATTATTACTGTTAAAGCCCTACACTTTCTCTCGGCGCTACTGACCTAGCGGAGGGGGGCCCTGCTCGGAGGCGCTGCCTGAAGAGCACGCTGCCCTTCCCGCTCCTGCACGGCTCCCAGCGGGCACCCGGGGGCAACGGAGGTCCCTGCGCTTCTGAGGATTGCCTTGGAGGCATAAATACCTCCAGTGGTATTAACAAATCTGGCATTAAAAGCAAATAAATAAAACCACTGCACACTGCCTACAGACACGAGGTTTCAAAATGACCCAATATGGGTCATTCTGCTAAAATTCACAAATTTACCTCTTTATTCTCCTGTAGGTAGGAAAAAGGCAGGGGGGCTGTCCCACATCTTCAGAAATAGCAGTGGGCTTAAATATAAACATTTTATTAAAGCCCCCAGTGGCAAAGGCATCCTATTAATTCCTACTCTCCTGCTGCTGCCCTTCAGCCATGCAGTAACTCAGCCCTCCAAATCATCTGAGGAAAACGGGTTTTCACGAGCGGCCAGGAGGTTGCTGACAGCTTTGCCGCTTTGCCTTGTACTCAACTTCCTTACAGGCTTTCAGATTTGATAGGGGGGAGATCACTGCTCTGTATTTCCAGTCTCTCTTTCTCCAGGTTTTCCAAGGCGGAACGTGGTGGTGAAAGAGTTAGGAAGGGCAGGATAGAAAAAGAGTCTGCGGGAACCTAGTACTGAGCCAATTCTTCCTGCTGCTGTATTGTCTCAGGCCAGGTGAGCCAGAGATCTTGTGGATCCCAAGAAAAACATCCAGACCACTGACATGAGGAATAAGCACCGGAATGAAATTCGACAGACTTTTACGGCATCAAATTTCCATTCACAGTGCCACAGTTCTGCAAGGCATATATGAGAAAGTCATATTTATTACTATTCTGAGGGGAAGAAACCAAGACATTGGAGTGATTGTACCTGTCCACATGGGAGAGTCAAAACTAGAAATCAGGAATTGTGCAAACCATTTGGTTTCTCTGTAATTAAAAAAAAAATCTAATTTGCTCATTTCTGAGTTTTATAAAGTTACTTTTATAGCCAAGGCGTCATCATCTCAAGATAAAAGGGAGGATCCAGAGTACACGAAAGACAGCAATACGGAAGCAAAGGGAAGGCATATTTGCACTAAGGTCTCAAGATTTAAACCTTGAAATCTGTAGAGAAACAGCAGCTCACAGCAAACTACCAATCCCTTTACCTGCATTACTGCTGAAATTTGAATTTGAGGCATGTCACGGACGTACTAAGCAAAGGCAGAAAGTTGTAAGCAACCTGGCTGATTTTCCCTTCAGAAACAGAAAGCCAACCTGGCAAGAACACGGCTGACCCGGACCGAGACTGGTGACACCACCTCTAAACACCACGAGCCATTAAAACACAGTTCCACGAGCAGCAAAATCCAATTCCAGACTTGGCAGGGCCAAAGCACGCACAAGCCCTGCAAATGTGCAAGCACCGAGTATGCGCAAAGTGTGCTCTTGCACTTTGCTAATGCACGAAGGGATCAGTGCTATGTGTTTATTTTCCCTTTTTTGATAATGCAGAACAGTCAGTACATCTGCTTGGTTAAACAACAACACTTCTGCTCTGCTCACCACCCTCCGTGACAACGCAGCACCACCTGCTTTTAGGCAGGTTCAGGCCGTGAAGAGCAGATCCCACATAGGGCAGGGCTGCTCCAACACACAGCAGTGTTGCGTCTGCTCAGAAACTAGCCCTCCAGCAGCACGATCTGGCACCCTGAGTTGCTTGCCTGGGGTTTCCTACATAAAGCACAGGCAGGAGTACATACCTAAGACCACAATTCATGCCAGCAGACTGCAGGGGAAGTTGCTTCACTGCCCAACAGCAAAAAAGGCTGTGGGCAAAGGTCAAGTCTTAAACACCAGCTCTCCTCAGATCTGAGGTCCCTGCTCTGGTCTAGGCAGAAGCATTTGTCTGCAGGCAGAGATCACAGCCCTGAAGGTGTCTCCTCATTCTCCCATTCAAAAAGGAAGACAAAAGTGGCAGTATGTGTTTACCCAGTAAAATGGAGGATTATTCACTGCCATCTCCTTCCAGAAGATCCAAACCAATCCCTGGAATCTCTCTCCTGGAGCCAGCAGGGAGGGTGTCCTGGCCACCAAGATCAGTAAGTCTGGGCTAGTGAACAGGGCAAGGCAAGGCCTTCCACACTGCACAAGAGAACACGGCTCGGGGAGCCCCATGGCGCGGTGGGAACACGCTTACCTGCAAGGAAGGAGCCCCAGCTCCAAGCCATGCTCCGAAGACCAATACAAACCAGAATGTTTTCTGCTCTACTTCACATATAGGTCATTTGTGAATCAAAAGAGGGCTGAAGAAAAGGCAATTATAAAACCCTTAATGTACTAGTGAAATATTCATGATAGCTCAGCTTCCCAAAACCTCACGGATCTCTTCGGATGACTAAATATACACTTCCATTATGCAGCTAACCGCCAGGTATCCTCACAGAATTGCTAACGATAGCATCAAGTACCTCGAATGTATTTGGCTCTTAAAAAAAGAGTAAGATACAACTAAACAAACTAAACAAAATGGACCAAACTCAAGTCTAGATTCCTTATACCACAGGCATTCACTAGGACTGAGTTTACCAAATGACTCTTTACATTAACTGTCCATTTTCATCAGTTTATTGAAGACACTATTCCCTTGCCTTAGGGAAAAGAAAGCGCAGTGAAAATCTCTCCACCTACAAGCGCAGACTTACTGGGTTTGGAAATGCTGTTCCAGGTCGCCGCGTTGCACCACCTCCGAGCAGTGCTCTGCGAAAGGGCAGCTAACCAGGAGCTTGTCCAGGAGCTTATTCACCAGGATGCTGGACTTCCTGCATGACTGCAGAATCACAAGCTTGCGGTCCATGGGGCAGAAGTCCTTTTCCAAGAGGAAGTTGGTCAGGCAGGCCGTGCAGAAGGTGTGACCACAGAGCGTGTCTAAGGGCTGCAGCAACGGCTGCAGGCAGATGTGGCAGATCAGGTCGTCATCCACCTCCTCCGTGTAGCTGTACAAGTGGTTTTCTTCAGGTAAGTGCGCTTGGCCGCAGGTGACACACCGTGGCGGGGAGCTCTGCTCCGTCTCTCTGGGTGACTCCTTCTGGCTCATGGTTGGAATTGATGCAACTCAAACGAGGGCAGACCGAAACGGCCAGCCCGCTTGCTACTTCTGAGAGCGGCAGCGAGGCCCGTGCGCCATCAGAGCTGTGGGGAAGAAAACCAAAGAATTATGGACTGCTTTCTCTTAGCATGTTTATAACTCCTCAGCACTTTTCAGTGAAGGACTGCATCATTAGGATGGGGAAGGGAGGCAAAGAGGACAAAAAAATTAATTCCAAGGACTTTATTCATTTATTTTTACATCTAGCTCAACTTACCTATTCTGAGGAAAGATAACAAGACAGGGATAGTTCTACAGGTATTTAAAGGTTAAAAACTTTAAATTAGCATAAAACTACAGTCCAGGTCATCTGATCTTTTCACAGTGATCACATTATTCCTGTTGGAAAAGCAGCAGCATCACGTGTAGGCAAACAATACAAGACCAGTAACTTAACCTAACACGCTCGGGCTCAGAGACAATGTACGGACACTCTGCAGGAGGGAGAAAAACACACGGGCCCATAAGATTTTAGAGCTTGGGAGATGCCAGGTCACCCTCTTCCTCTCAAGTGGAGGGGAAGACTGCTCCCTCACCGTCATCCACACTGGCAGAAACATGTGCAATTTACTGTGCAAAACACCAAATACTTCAAGTGCTGACATGAAGTCCATAACACAGGGCCAAGTGCTGGATCTCTCAAGATTAGGCCTACTCCTTTCAAAATTCACAAAGAAACCCAGTATGTCACTAACTACAGACCCAATTAGCAAGCGCTGGCCAGAGTACCTGCCTGCCAGTGTTTTAAAGATGTCAACACTGTGGGTGGCAGCAAAACAGAATAGTAATTTGTAGTTTTTACTTGATGAACCCTGACTGCTCTTTGGAGCACTTACGTCTTATCACATCCATGTTTATTTTGATATTCCCCTTCAAAAATAAATATGAAATTATAAAATATGCAGTGGCCTAATTACTACTCTTGCTTGAAAATGTAAATCTTATTTGCTGCTATGCCATAACACTGTACCCTAGCTTCCAGCTTGACTTAATTTGCAGAGACAATTTGTCAGCCTCAGACACCCATGTTTGAGGGCAAACGAGGGAAAGAGTGTGTAAAAAAAAAAAGGAAAGAGAGAGAGAGGGGAGAGGACCACTACAACAGGGAGTATTTTCATTTAAAATAAAGTTAAACCTTACTTTTATGTAAAGCTCACAGGCTTCAAACCTAAGAAATTAACTTTAATATAGCAGGAGGGATTCTGACATAAAGGTAAAATGATAGCCCCCACTAACTCTATCCAGATGCTTAAATGTCAAACATTTACTTTAATGTTTCGCTAGATCCTATTCTTATGTAACAGTTATGCTAAGTGTCTGTATAATAATATTTCTTGCTTGCAAGACTAAGTTCTGAGTATTTTTTTTCTGCATAAGCTCTGTTTCCTGATTAGCAGCAGCTTCATTTGTATTAAAAACATCCCCCGTTTGAATTCTTGCGCATTTTAAAAATACTTTATATTGCAGCAAATGTTCCCCCTAAAATATACACATTCAGGAGGACTTTATGTATACTTCTGTCAGAAAGAAGCAGCCTCCTTTTCAGGCCCAGTTGATGGAGCCAACACTCGCTGCCTCCGCGAGCCCAGCTCAGAGCCGCCCGTGCCCATCGCCGCCGCTCGGGGCTCCAGGCGGCGGCCGGTGCGAGCGCAGGAACCTGCCGCCCCCTTTCACAAGGTGCTGGCTCGCCGGGCGCCTCACACTGAACACCCTGGGGAGCGCTCTCGGCGGCAGGAGGATCTGAAGGTCGCGCCAAGGCCACCGCCCGCTCCCTCGGCCGAGCCTGTTCTGCTGCCACAGGCAACGCGGAGGCTCCCCAGGGCAGGGTCGGTGCGGCTGGGAACGGTGCTGCCGGGACCAGGGTCATTTCCACAGTGGTAACAGAGAAGGAGAGCCGTGGCTGCCCGTGAGGAGTTGGAGGCTCCTTGTGACGCTGGAAGAGGCTGTTCCGCCACTGGAAGAGGCTGTTGCACAGTGTGTTCCGCCACACTGAGGTGCCTATAGCCCGTTATTGAAGCCAAGGTTGAAGCCAAAGGGACAAGAAGAACGCTACACCAGCCCTGTGTCCTACACTGAAGTCCTCGAAAGTTCCCAGGTTTTTCTTGGATGAATTACAGATATTTATGAACCTGGCAGGCTTATAATGATTTTCCAGAAAAACTGCAACATTTTCCCAGGAAAATTGCAAGTGTGGGATACTGTACCTGAAAGTGTTTACATAAATTACAAACACTTGCTAATGCCCAGGGAAATGAAAACATCTGTGTTAATTAATAACCACTACTGAACTTGTTGGAGGCCTGAATGCAAGCCCTACAGTCTACGCTATTTAGGAGATTTAGATGATAGACTAGATGATAACAGAAGCTCCTTTCCAATCTGAAAAAAATATTCTGTTAACCTTTCTGGCTAATGTGGTTGATTTTCACCCATGAAGAGCCTCGTTACATGACTGGACAAACTCAAGGAAGCCATTGCTATGTGCCTTTGGATGGTGACTGCACTGCCAAGGGCACAGGCGGTGAGCAGGGGGAAGGGAGCTGTTTTGCACATTCTGTCAGAGACAGAAGTTGCTTTGCAATGCTTACAGTCATTTATAACATTAATGCGATGTCATAACAATCTACATAATTTATTTCATGTCCTCTTAAGAAGCTTGAAGCCTTGGTGTTAAGCTTTGCTATTAGTTCCTCATGAACAATGCAGGAGAGAAGAAAACAGGGATTTAAAATAGTTCAGAGGATAACTGGTGGATATTTTTGTTCTTTCCATTGTGAATAATGAAACACACTTTGAACAAGGAACTCCATAGAGGACTGCACCACAGCTGTGCAAGAGGCAATTATTACCTGGCTGAGAGTCTCTTCAAGACCTGTGCTTGGGAGAGGAGGAAAGAGGAAATCTAGGCTCAATGCAGGCAGAGTCAACACTGTTGCCAACCTCATCAAGGCTAGGATGTCATCTGGGGAGTCCCATGCTGTCTTAAAATAGGAGCAGGCAGAGCCACCCAAGGGTCAGATCATGTAAATTGTATTTACAGGTACTAGTCATACCATGGGTGATTGGTAGGAGGACCTTTTTGAGATGATGTTGGCACCATGTCCAAAAAGACAATTCCAGTGTTTGCTGTTTCACTGTTGTGCCAGAAGTCTTTAGCAACACAGACTTTAGAGATACAGAATACCTATACAACACCTAGCACAGTTTAATTTAGATACCTAATATTAAATGTGATTTATAAGTATCATAAGCATCATAAGGCTGTTAGAAATACGCAGTATTATAGCACGGCAGTAAATCAAGCTCCAGTGCAACACACAGAGCTGAAGCACAGGAACACAGTATACACAGTGAAGATTGAACACTGTCATCTCGGATATCAATACTGCAATAACTTTCAGCTACAAACTGCAATGAGAATGGTCATATAAGGACAGAAGTAACTCCTGGAGTTGTGAACACAGTGAAAGCTAGTATTTTGGTAGTATGTTTTAAAAAAGGTTACCCAGCATAACGTGTCACTTTGAAGGAGCTTGCATCTCATGAGTCTTCACTTATTAGGAAATTACACCCATCAGGAGTGTTTAAAAAAATTAGCAAAGCAGATACACAAAAAGCTCCAGTTCACCCCCTTATACAGCCAAGCTTCCCAACCACTGAAGCATTTAAAGACTTACCATCCCAGTTACTCTGGCACCAGCGCAGCAAAAAGAAGGGCTTGCTGAATGGAGTGGCAAAGCTTCCAACTCCACCTTCTGCCTAGTCACACCATCAAATATTAACCCAGCAATTTAAGAGGGCGCTTTTGAAAGTGGATTGGCGCAAAATGGAAGAAACATCAGGCAGCTAAAATGAAAAACCAAGGCTAAAAGAAGAATTTAGCAATGAAAAAGGAGTGAGGAAGCAGTTAACACAGGAGGGAACAAACAGAAGTGAAGGTAGATCTGAAAACCAGAGAAACAGTTATATAGGACTTGGAAGGGCAACAACCAGGTTAAATTTGAAAAGGTGAAAGGACAAGCCCATGAAAGAGCTGTACTAGAAGACAGAGGTGTGACACCAATGAATTACAAAATAGGGGAATTTAGTTCTAATAGCTCTGAAGGGACATGAAATCCTCAGAGTCAAAGGAAAGAGTGGCCAGCAAGTGCAAGGAAATGGATTATGAAGGCAAGAAGGAAAGAACTGTGTGGCAGGGCTTTTTCCTTGTGAATGTATGTGCTTAAGTAATACCTGCTGTCAGTGTCTCTGTTTTATTTTTGGACTAAAGTGCACAACAACCACTATACCTGCTGATTCAAAGCACTGCCACATGATACTGAAGAGGCAGAGGTACAACTAACAGAGCTGTTGTGCTCTTGTTAGTTGAACCATCGCTGTAAAGACATGCTGGAGTGCGTCCTCCAGCACGTGCACTGGCTGGTATCGTCTACAGATGTGCATCTTTAGGCAAGTCACAGACCTCTCACATGCTTCAGCATAACGTTGTGAGGTCCAAAGGGCTGGTCTGCAGGCAAGAAGGAAAGAACTGTGTGGTAGCAGCATTGCCAGCATAAAATTACTAGGAGACTTTATACATTTCACAGTCATAAAATTAATTCTTTAATGACTCCTTAGCCCAGCTGCCAGTGGAGGAACATGGGCATGCTGGGAGATGTGGGAATTGTCCCCATCTAGTGGCTCTCCCACACAAGGGGAGAAGAGTGGGTAGCAAGCAAGCTAGCAAGGAGCTGAGATCCTGCTTTGACCTCAAGTTACAGAGACCTGCATAGAAACACAAATTCAAAACTTCTAGGCCCAAGATTAGTTGGAGCAGAACTCAGGAAAAAAATAGCCCTCATTGTTCCTATGAGACTCCAGGTTATAAAAACACTCTACCTACTTCATATTCAGAGCTTTGTGATGAGTCATCAAGCTGAACACTCACATAAAGCCATTTGCCACCAGTTGGAGAAACTTTAACACTATTTTAACTTAGCACCTTTCTTTACTGTCAAATTTTGTTTCCTGGCAGTAGATCTCCCAACTTTCTCAGAGTCATATTTTGTGCCACTAACTGCGTCTCTCCCACTGAAGCTTTTCATAGATTATACTCACATTTTACTATCAGAGGTAGCGTTTACTTGGCTGGGGCATTGGGCAAGCCATTTGTTTCAGAATACTAGACAAGAATTGTCAACTTATACTCTAGTAATACATATCATGAACTATTTTTCATCCAAAAAGACAATGTTTCACATTATGAACCTCTGATTGAAAAATATCATATAATAATTTGCACAAATCTTGGAATAGCTGCACTTAGACCAATGGAGCGAGTCAAACTGCCTAGGTTTGAAACTGGTCAAAGAAGTATTATAAAATATGGAAGCACCTAAGAACTTTTCTTCAGCTCTTAGAAACACCATCCCTGAATATTTTTCTCTTCCTTTTTTCCCCTGAGACCTTTTATAAAAAATATATGTCTACTGTAAAGTCACATTTTCTTTGCTCCTAACATCAAATTAGTAGTAGTAGCCCAGGTCCAGATATAATTTGTTATGGGTGGAGATGAGATGCGCACCTCCAGGTAAGAAGTCAGTAGCTGTAGATGAGTCAGGGTTCCTGGAGATAATGATTTAGCAGGCAAGAACTCATTTTGATTTTTAAGACTGTAAGAAAGAGCTGCCACTCAAAGGAAAATAATTGTATTTATAAGTCCAGCACATCAGAACAGAACACCTCTGAGAAAACAGACAGGAACTCCAGAACCTCTCCTCCCTCATGTCCCAACTTTTAGACAGTCGATTTTTTAAAGTTGTTATTAACCAGAAACTCCTTCTCAGAGCACCTAACAGTCAAAGAGCCTTTGTTGATGAAAGACATTTTCAGATGAATTGAAAAATCCAACAGTACTTTACAGTAGGTGAGTACCCCCCAGCCTTTTAAGTTGAAACTCAAGCCATGAAACCTAACACAAATATACTGTGCCTGCATGCACAATAACTTCAGAAAACAGAACCAGATTGTTTGAAAAGACAGTTTGCTCTGTGGTTCATGCTGGAATTTACATAATAAGCCAAAGTTGGAAAGAGTTTTTTGTTGTGGAATTATATATCTGAAAGTTTTGCTTGGAATGTACGGAAATATATTCACTGCTTCTCTGTCTGTCTCTCACACACCCACACAAACCTGAATTGCTCTTCCTGACAATTTTGTGGATAAAAAACTTTACTCAGCATGTTGAAATGAAAAAGCTTAGCTGAAAGAGAGAGAGAAAAAAAAAGAGAGAATATGAGGAACAGCTGAACAAGATCTGAGTAAAGAGAAGATTTGAGTAAGAGACTACATAACACTCGGTTAAACTACGCACGCTACAAGGAGCGCACGTCATGAATGAACTTACCTCAGGAGGCAGCATGTCTAGGACTGACTGCTGGTATGCTCCATATGGCCAAGTACTGTATCGGTAGAAGGGGTATTTTCAATTTCTTCAGTTTTCTATAGTTCAATAGAACCAGGCTTTGACAAATGGTCTATCCCAGAAGTACAAGCTCAGACTCCAGACACAATGACAAGCTGCAGCAAAGTCAACAGACTGAGGGTAACTACTTCTCCAATGCAAATGCTCTACTATTCAAAGGAAGTCAATCATGTGGCCAAAGTAAGACTATGTGAGCAATCATGACTGACTCCTACTGCTTCCTAAATATGTGCTCATCCTAATTGACATAATAAATGCCATCAGCATTTCACATCAGTACTCACAATTATAAAACTGTATTACTAGTTATGTAATAAAAGGTGTATTACTACTGTCATTTGACTGATTGCTGTAGCTGTTTTTGGTAAGACAGACAGCCTCACAGATATCATGAGCTTGCTTTCAGCTGTTTGACCGAGTACCAGTACAAAATTGTATACGCGTGGCTGAACATGTCCCAGCTTTCTTTGGAAACGGCCCACGTGAGCTGTATCTGGACTGGCAGAAGTCTCTCTATATATTAAGTTTTTATGAGAATAGGTGATTGGAGAGAAAAGTAATGTTCCCATGAAGAGAAAGATGGAAGAATGATCCCAAATCATACTGGACTTCAGAAAAGAAAGGTAGGAAAGAGGAAGTAGGCACATGCTGCGCACAAGGAAAACTCAGGAGCTACAGCGTATTAGACAAAGCCACAGGGAAATAGCATTCATTAATTCTTCTACCTGTATCACTCCTGAGAAGTAATGCCAAAAAACCTGTTCCCCTTCCCTTTCCCCTTTTGACCTTCCATGCTTTACAAAGCACAGCCACCTCAAAGGCCCACACCTTCAGCGGTGCTCCTATCTACACAGAATGTCCTCAGCTTTGCCCCTTGCTTTCTGGCTTCCTGGCCAAGCTGTTGCTATGTCCTGAAGGCTGGATGTCTCTCTTCTTCTCTTTCAGAAAGGACAGGTAGCCCCTCCTCAGCTGCATATCTTCCCACTGATCTCCAAGCTGCCCAAGTCCAAAAAACAGGGCGAACCCCCTTGGGCTCTGTCGAGGAGAACCCCCACCTNGCTGCCCAAGCTGCCCAAGCTGCCCAAGTCCAAAAACCAGGGCGAACCCCCTTGGGCTCTGTCAAGGAGAACCCCTACCCCCAGTTTTCGGCATGTCTGCAAGTTGCTGCCAGTGTGTGAAGGCAAGGGTGCAAGGGGGAAAGAGGGTGATTGGGCATGGGGAGATGGAGGGCAGAGCTGTGCGGTGGCTCCCCGCAGGCCATGGGTGACTGTTCATCCTGATTANGGTAGCCCCTCCTCAGCTGCATATCTTCCCACTGATCTCCAAGCTGCCCAAGTCCAAAAAACAGGGCGAACCCCCTTGGGCTCTGTCGAGGAGAACCCCCACCTCCAGTTTTCGGCATGTCTGCAAGTTGCTGCCAGTGTGTGAAGGCAAGGGTGCAAGGGGGAAAGAGGGTGATTGGGCATGGGGAGATGGAGGGCAGAGCTGCGCTGTGAGCTGCGCTGCAGAGCTGTGGCTCCCCACAGGCCACGGGTGACTGTTCGTCCTGATTAAACCACTTGGCTCCCTACTCTTTGAAAATCCTGAGACTTTAGAGAACAGCTAAGTCATCCATTTGCAAGACCAAAAAGAGTTGTGTTAGGGGAAGGAGAGGGAAAAAAAAGGCAAATAGAGAAATTTCTAAAATGCTTTAAAATAGTTTATGGCACCATATCTATCATGTCTCTGCAGTATGGTATCTTTGTTGGTAATGGTGATGAAGGCCCTGCCCAAGCTGCTCACAGCTTTGTGACCTGAGGGTAATGGAACCAGCGCAAACGCCCCGAAGAGCACCTTCCTATCCCCCATTAAACACTCAGCCAGTGGGAAGGAGCACAACACAACCCAGAATCGCTACAGGAGCTGCGGCATCTGCATGAACAGCCCACCAGACAACACTGACATGGGATGAAATAGTTACCTAAGAGCAGCCTTTCTCATGGATGAAAATCCCTCTTTATGGAAATTAATAAAAGTTTAAAAGCTTTCGGTAAACAGAGGCTTTCATAAATTGAGCTGGCAAGCCCCGGGGAAGCTCGTGGGTGGAGAGCTGCGCTCGGCTGGTCCTTGGCGGCCCGGCCTGAGGGAAAACAGCTGCTTTGCTGCGACCGCGCTCGGCTTCCCGGAGCCCAGGCGCGGGCTGAGCGGCAGCGGCTCCCGGGGCAGCGGCCACGCTTCGGACTGAGGTGCAGCACCAAGCGTGGCCCTGGCTGCCCGCGTGCTATGCTGACAGCGCTCGCTGAAAGAAGCTGTCCTACCTGCGAAGGGGCAGTCTCCTGCTCTGCTCGCACTGCATGTGCTCTGTGCGGACCTGCCCTACTTACCTTAAAATAACAACGCAATTCACAAAGCAAAATGTATGGAAATGTGAAAGTCTTAACTTAATACAGCTCCACAATAAGTCTTAATCTTAATCTCTCTTTCCAATCCTCTCTCCAGGCTCCAAGTGGGTCAGCAGAGCAGACTGGCCATGGTACATCTGCACAGCGCCGTGGGAGCCCGCCGGCGGCCCCAGGAGCAGAGCACAGCGCTGCTGCCTCTTGCCCGAGCTGCGCCGCGGGACGTAGCCCTCTCCCGCGGGCAGGTTTGCAGGGAGGACGGCTCCCATCAAACCTTCGGGCTTTCCACCCAGCGACCTTCCCAAGGCCACGGCAGCCGCCAGGCCGAGCAGCCTGCTCTCACGCTGCCGTGTGATCGGGAGATAACGTTTAATAGCTACAAATCACAGAACATGTGATGGATTTTCCTACTAATAACATATCATATAGAGGTAGCCATGTGTTAATTATGTTGTATGCTTAAAGGGCTCTTCTGATCCAGGAATTTTTTAATGCATTACAAACTACTTAATGAATTCATACAACACCCCGTGGGAACCTTTTTTTTTTCATGGAATATCCTGTGAAGTAGTTAGGTGAGCAGGGAAGGGACCGCTGATTGCTCCCACTCCTGCATATCATACTGTGACACACAGATGTTCTTAGATCTGAGCTAGAGGAAAAAAATCTAATGGATGTTTGACCTCTAGAACCGCATCCTCTCCTTCAGGGGGGACAGCATCAGTAAAGAGCATCTGGCTCTCCAGTACGACTTGTTCAAACAGGGAAAGCAAAGTCCCATCCAGCTTCAGCAATTATGTCTATAATTTAAGTTTTAAGGTCTGTAAATATCTATAACTCAATTTAGCTCTTACTGTTTCCTCCCTCTTCCATTTGGATCCACAAAATATTAAAAAAATAAACAAATATAAAATAAATATAAAATAAATAAATATAAAATAAATATAAAACAAACACATATGAAAAATAAAAATAAAATATAAAAAAAAATTAAAATTAAAATTAGACTGATTAAGTTGATTCTGATCAGGAAAATAAAACTCCCTTTTGAAGAACTGTATTAAAAAAAAAAAAGTAAAAACAAAAACAAACAAAAAAAAAACCCCAGTTAACAATGTTAACAACGGCTCAGTCCAAAAACAGCCCCTGCCACCCAGTTGCAAGGTGAGAGCTGGGGTTTGGGCAAATAACGCACACTCTTTCACTCAGTTATTGCACTTATTCACCAGTGCTGACAGTGTCTGCTAATGTCTGCCCGTAGGGCCTATTACCCCCTTGGGAACGAGCTGTGCACTAAAGTTTATTACCTGCTCTCGGAGAAAAAGGGCTAGGGGCACTCCGAGTATTTCCAGCAGAAGTGGAAGCTGAAGCTGCTCTCCAAGCTAAGGCTGTGTGAGAGTTTCTGTTCTAGGTCACTGTAGCAGAATGGTGACCAACATCTCTGTCCAATAAATATATTGGCAAGTGATTTTTTTTTTTATTAGGAACTGAGCCCTTGGCTGCCAAAACACATCCTCTAGAAGCTGGTTCTGCCCTCCCGTGCTTCGTGCTGTGAAACAGAATAACTGAGCATGGTGCTTACTGGACTTGATTCATCACCACCTTAATTCAGGCCCCATGGGAACTCCCCCACAAAGTCCAGTGCTAATGAGCACACATGTGCTGCCCATGTCCTTGTAACACTCTTCTCAAAACGAGCAGGCTCGTGAAGGCTTTGTCAGCCACGACACGCGAGAGACACCAGCCTGGGAAAGATGGTTAAGCCTGTGGCTGAGTGAGTGTCTGCTTCCAGAACCGGTTCTGGGGGTGTGGGGACCAATTTTGTGCAGCTTAATCCCTGATGAGAAACCAATTAGGAATTACGTGCTCAAAGTGCTCTGCTTCCTGTCAGGGCACACCACACTCAGATGTGAGCTGATGCATGCATGCAGGCAAAGGGATTTTTTTGTTGTTGTAATTTCAAATTCCCCCTACAAATCATAGCTGTTTCAGTGCCTCAATTTTTTTTTTGTCTCGGTCTCAATTACAAGACTCTTAAATAGCAGTAGCATGATTAGGTGATTCCTCACACTGAAAAGCTACGAAAAAGCAAAGCTGTGCTACAGCATACTTTCCAACACTGTTCTGCTTGCAAAATCCTGCATGAACTAGCATTGTTAAATATAAACAACTAAAAGCAAAAATCAGCTTTAAAGATAAAAGAGCAAAGAAAATAACAGCATTACCTTCTTTTTTTTTAAGCAAAAACATTTCGTCAGTTCACTATATCACATTTCTGCAAATATGTAAAGCAAAAATTGGGAAACAGATGAACGTAAACTTGACAATAACTGTATCCAATATTGGTCAAAATTAACCAGTTTCCAGACAAGCCATTTTCTTAAAACAGGCACCAGTCCAACCAGAGAAGCAGCTGTCAGCCCCTAGTAAGAAATTACTGGCACAGCCTGGCTGCCAAATACCATTTAATTAAGCCTTGTTGTTTTAAGAACAACATTACAAGCGCTTTAAAGCAAAGCAGGAAGACCAAGGAGCAGGCTGCAGGGGGCCACTGGAGAAGCAGGGAAGTTTCAAGGTGTTTAGCTCCTCGGTTTCCACGTAAATAAATAGCTGATGTTTCTTCAGAGGGACATGCAGAGTCATGGGCTGTGGTACCCAACAGTGCCTGCCCACTAGCTGTCCCCTGGACATTTAGCAAAGGTGAAAGTTTCTGAGTGAACTGGATGCAGAAGCAAACTGCATGTTTCAAGTAATGGTCTTTTCTACAGCTTCAGCTGGAGCCCCAAGGTCATGCAGAGACACGGACTGACAGCTCCTGAAATACCTGACCGCTTCCCACCAGCGGCCACCTTGGAGAAGAGTCTCCTGTTGGGAAAGCCCTTAGCTTTTTGCTTTCCTGATGGAAACAATGTTGCTTGATTTACTGGCTTGCAATGAAATGAAGCTAATCAAACATCTCATCCTGTGTGCAAGATTTATTTGCATTTTGCAAAAGAAAAGTTACCCTGGGGGAAAACGCCAGCCCCTTCAAAGTTCTTCCAAAAGACAATTCAATTTTCCTTTCTGAAAGACAGACATAACGCTGAGCCAGGAACATGCCTCTTCCAGCTTAGTGCTGTGATAGTGTCCTGATGCTGTTAATGCTCAAGGGCAGGCTTAGAGCATCCCTCCAAAAACAGGAGTCATGTGAGAGGAGGAGACGTGAACAGGACTTTGAACAAACCAAAGGAATTAGCAGCAGGACAAGGAATATTTTCAGGTGGCAAGAGAAAAAATTAGCTGAGACACAAGCTTCCCCAGCTTGTTTCAATTTGTATTTTTGGAAAATATACACAGGCTGTGAGGTCTGGGGTGAAGAGTAAAAAATAGTAAATTAATAACAGATTGCTTCCTTAAGAATTTTCAATCTCAGAAAAATGAATTAGAGTACTGAGGATACAGCTCCTCAAAAGGCAACAACCCTCCAAATATCTTATGGTGAATCCTAGCATTTCAGCTACAGATTAGCAGTGTGTTTTTCTAACAGTGGTAGATAGCATAACACAGAGTGTTGTTTTTCTATTAAGCGGCACAGCTTGATACTTTCTCAGTGCAAATCTGAAAGAGCAAATGACAAACTCTTCAGAGGGTGAAGAGGGATCAAGCACTCCATTTTTACATGTGGGAAAACAAACAAACAAACAAACAAAACCACATTGCACTGTGTACTTCCCAGGAGGATCTTTTAAAATATCTTACATTTTCTGCTGCTGAAGGAAACTTCCTAGTCTTCAGGTATTCAGGGGAAATCCTGAATTACAAGTGCAATGCACATACCTTTCCTGGATTTTATTTTTTTTTCTCTCTCTCAGTAGACACTAAAGTACCCAAGACCTTGATGCAAGCAGATTATACATATTCAGTGGAGAAAAAAAAAGGGCTTAGTTTTAAGAATCTGAGTGGGTCTACTGATTTATATGCTTGGACCTGGAGTCTAAGAAGTACTCAAAGGAAATGTTTCAGTGTGTCAGTACTTGCATGTATTCTTATCATAGGCGGGCACATCCATGCATATTCTGTATTTTAACATAAGCCATCAGGCTTATTGGTAGCAAAGAAATTTATGAGAAAGTATGCATATTTACAGGTTTGCAGGGTGAAATCATTACAAATATCAATACTGAATTACAAGATGATCTGAGCTAAGAATAATATAAACTTTTAATATAAGAATATAAGTTTAAGCAAATAGGAAAGAACATGAATCAAAGAGAAGAACTAAACTAAGCTCCCTTCCCTCAGCTGCAGATACACATTTATACTTGAACTGCAAGGTACAGGAAGGGTGATTTAGTCTTCATTTACATTCAGTGATTCTAGTGCTACTTTGTGGGGTGTAACTTGAGGAACGGGAAAAGATGGGCTGCCAGAAATTTAAATACAATTTAAGAGAATGCTAGAACAGCTGCGGTCCATACAGCAGCTCTCCACAGATAATTTGTTAGATTTTTACATACTCTTCTGAAGATACAGACTTTTTTTAACAAAGGAAGACTGAAAGCAAAACACGTCTAGCTAATAAAAAGGTAATGACCTAAGCATGGCATTTCTTACAGACTAGTTTGTAAGAATGCATGTGAGCAGCATTTCAACACCAGCTACCAGGAAATGCAGAAAAATGTTCAATTGTAAACCCTTCTCGGTGAGATTATGAAAACAATCCATGCATTAGATTATGGGGAGACTTAACTACTAATAACAGAAACAGTAAAAATTCACCTGTGCCTTGCAGTGTGGCACTTTCTGGCAGAAGAGGCTGAGATATGGAATTACTCCCTTCTACCACAAAAGACTGAAGAGTAAAAATGAAAACAGCACAAAAACACAGTAAAGTCTTGAGACTCACGCTTCTGCCTTTACCATGCCCTTCATCCGTGCCCACGGCCGCCGGGCGCTGCTGCGGATCCCTGCAGGTGGAAAACCTTGGGACTTCAGCAGATGCCACCCGCCCCAAAGCGCCTGGAGGTTTCAGCCCAGTCTGTGCAGCAAGGAAGCGTCTCTTGGCCATGTCACGCAGGGAGGCCTATGCCATCGCAGAAGGTAAAAAAAGAAAAGGTTAATTGCATAAACCTCAGCCATTTAAGGTTTAGCAACCCACACCCTCGTTTATCCCAGAGGCAGATAACGTGCAAGCTGCTCAGGCAGCAATGTAATTTGAAGCTTTTATTTTTCTTTCCGGCATATACCAAAGTTCAGTTTCGGCTTTCCTTTGAGCTTTACAAGCAACTTGGTGCAGATTTAATAGAGTCTTAAAAATTGCATCAAGATAAAATATTCTTGTTGGCACCCCCTTGGAAAAGGGAGATGCGGCCTGCAAGTCCAACTTTAGTCCTCACATTTAGTCCATCTTAACTCTGGAAATGCAGCCTTGCCCTTGTTCCTGTGCACTCCAAGGGACAGTTTAGATGTTAGTCCAGAGGCACTGGGCAGGGTCCATGGGCACTGGGGTGACCAGAGGGACGGTGCTTTGAGATGACTATGCTTTTTATTCCTCCCCTTGAATTATGGCAGGTCTGAAAATTCAAGAGTTTTAGGTTTTTGTTTCCTAGGGCTTTTTTTTTTTTGTCTCAGTGAAGTCTCAGGTTGGTCAGGGGAGCTCTTCTTTGCAGAGGACCTTGGGAAGACTCAGGCTGTGATTCCCAGAGACTAAACAGATCTAACTGGTGGGTATTGCTGTCTTGCCCTCTTCTGTTATTTTGGGATTAAAAGTAGAAACAAAACAAAACCCAACGCTCTGCTCAGGCAGGTACTACTGAACAATAGCATGAGTCAGTTCATGGAATTTAGACAGTGAGGATTTGAATCATGTAAGAGAAACAATCTGTAAACTTGTGATTTTAGGTATCAGCTGCTAAAAATACAATTCAGGAAAAATCAAGAGATTTTCTGAAAATTGTAAAATAAGGACTACTTTAAACCTTCTCATCCTGACCAGCAATTTTCAAAGGAGAAAGTTCCCAAATGAAAAAAGAAAAAAAAAAGATGACGATGTACAAGTTTGTAATTGTAATGCAGCAATTGAGGATTAATATTAATTATGACAGCAGTTAAAAAGCTCTTTTGGTCAAAAAGAATTTTCAGTGGGGGAAAATCTGACTGACCAATTGCATGAATTGCTGTGCAAAAACTTCAGCCATAATAATGATTTTTTTTTCTGCTATAAAAGAATAAAAGGAAGTGTTATTCAGGTTAATTTTGGAGATAGACACATTAGAAAATGCTTTTCCCAAAAGGAGTCAACTCTAGTATACATTAAAAACAGACACACACCAGTCCTTAATATAAACATCTATGGCTACTGGGTCTTGGTCTCCAGTTGATTCCATGCAAGTTTGTTCCTTTCAAACATTTTAAAAAGCATATTTGCTTTTACTTGGGATTACACATACTTGGGATTATAAAATCCCCCTTGTTAAATATTTATTTTAAGAAATCTCCGAGGGACCCGTCAAGCCCTACCGACGGGCATGGCGGCCGTACTTCAGGCCTGACCGATCCGCATTTGCAGTCGACTTTGCTTCTCGTGCCCTGGCCGCAGTGCGCCTCTGCCTTGAGCTGCTCCAGGAGATGCGGGATGGGTCCTGCCTGGAACCAGATGGAGACCAGCAGGGCCAGGCTACATCCAGGGCACGGTGCAAGGCAGAGGAGCTGCTGCTCTTCCCCCGTATCGGGTGGACATGGACAGACCCGGCCGGCACGCGACCATGTGCCTGCAGCAGTTGCAAGGCCACATATGCCTCGGCGCCTGCCGACATTGAGCTGTGCATGAGAAATGTGCTTTAAAAACAACATCCTTAAGCTACAGTAGGTTAAACATTAAGCAAATACAGCCCCACAGAGCAAAGCATGTGTTTAAAGCCTTCCTCGTGTGGGAGGTCTCCCTTAGGCTGATCTAGGCCCCAGATCAGCAAGCCCAGCGTCCTGCTGTCACAGGTGACCACATCAGACACACTCAGCTTCAGACTGAGTTTCCATTTTAGAAACTAGCCAATATTTCACCCCCTCCCACTGCTGGGAGGCTTTTTCTAAGTTTCCAGACTAAGGGCCAGTTCAAACTTATTTGTTCTCTCGCCAGTGTTATTGCTTAAATTTGCTTAAATAGCCTTTCCCAACTCAGGACGTGCTTTCCCATTTTCCTTCTCAGTCTAACCCTAAGCCTCTGCTCAGAAAGAAAGGCTCTCCATTCTCCTCCTTGCCCAAATAGCCCTTTGGGGCATCCTTCTCTGTCCAAACCCATCACTCTAGAACATGGCATTAATGGTTCCCTACACAGATTAGGCAAATTATTTTCCTGAAAGGCAAGTTATTTATTGAATCTGGACCAAAGAACCACTGATCTGTCTGTACCTCCTGGTGGAAGATCCTATGCTAAACCTTCCTTTCATTCCCTGGAAAGAGCAGAGAATGGTCTCCTCTGAAGTGAAGACTGTTTACTGCATAATTTACAGATTCCCTCTTTTGCCTGCAACTGGTTAAATGCTCAGTTACATTTTCTTCACTGGCGACATAGGAAAGTATATTTTCCTACTATGATTAATTCATTGAAATGACAGCAGTGTCTCACAGCTTTGACTGGTGCAGCGCCGCCAGCTTCATAAATTTCTAATTCCCTAATAAAATTTCATATATTGCAGGAAAAAAAAAAACTTAAAGGCTTTGCCTTGTTTGCTTTTAACCCAGATCTGTAGGGTTTGCCTCCACCTCTGTATGGGGGGAAATAAAGACTACTTGTGGTCATAACAAGAGGCCTTTCCTTTTGAAAATATCCCATACCTTGCTACCACTGAAATTATTCATAGGAGGCCAACATGTTATGAACTGTTACATTCGACTTACTCATTTACTTACTCCTGTTAAGTGATTTCAGCATATATTATATCCACTGGCAGAACATGCTGTGCAAACGAAGTTAGAAGATTAGTCAGGTCGAATGACTAAAAATTGTCCTAAGCGAGTGTTAGATGATCACTGTGATGGATGCCATCTGGGTTGGACTCCGACGAGACCCTGATGGCCACCAAGCAGACTAGCTTTGCCACCTCCACGAAAACCTTCCCTGAAGTTCCACGAAACCGGCACAGACCAGCAATATAAGATCAGCCCCCAGCACGTGGTATATTCCCTGGGTCACACAGGGAAGTCTTTAATGCTGCTGAGTACATCCCCACAACAGCAAATCATACCCCCCTTGCCACTGTGGGGGCACGTCAGCATGGGGCCCGTCATACCACTCTTAGGGACTTGAGCTGTTGGGGTTCCACAGTTGTTACAGAATTTATAACTTAAAATCAAGTACCTACCCCCCGCATTGAGGGAGGGGAAGGCTTGGAAGACACGTTACCTCTTGCAGGGATGGATGCGCATGCGGCTGCCGGGGCAGCGCTCTAGGGAGAGGTGGTGGCCGTGGCCAGGCCTGGTCTTCCACAAGCAACAGCGAAGCCCGTGCAGGAGCAGCGGGAGCTCTGCACCTCCGCTTGCCATGCGACTCCAAGCAGGCAGGGTGACGGGGTGGCACTGCTGGAGGGACGGGCCGCCGCCGCCTGCCCCGACATCCGCAAGCAGCAGAAGGTGCAGGCAGAGAGCTGCATCCGGCGGCAGCTTGGTGGCACCGAGCCACACGCACTTCTGGGCTTGCAAAGGCACATGGAGAGCAGAAACAAACTCCAGGGTGGGGGAAAAAAAATCAAAACATTTAGAAACAACTTCAGAGTGAAGGCCACTGCCATCATTTCCATTCTCCCTCCTGCTTTTCTCTTTATGGAAGGTCAGCATTTTAAACTAGATCACAAAACATAGCAAGGAAGATTGCCAGGCACTTGCACTCTGGACTCCCTTGGGATTACTGAATGCCATTTACAGTCTGCTTGGAAACGAGACTATGGACTCTCTTCAGTCATTAATCACCAACGTTAAACTAGTAATCCTCTGCAGTGGGACAGCTCAAATGGGATGTTGACTTACAAAGCTGAACTTCTCAGTGCAGCTTAGAGAGGGCAAGGATCTTACACAGTGTTCATAACTCTGGGAAGCAATGCTGCATTTGTCATAAAAATTTACTGTGGCCTCTGCATCCCGCATCTTTAAATCTTCTAACAGGCTCTTGAGAAGAATATGAAAACATTAAAAAATTTAAAATCACAGCATTAAAAATATCTGTTGGTATCAATTAATGAAACAATCACAAGATCAGACGTAGCGCTACAGCTTTCTCAAATGAGCAGCTTTCCAAGGCTGAGAGAATACCGGATCAAGCATAGTCCTACTGAGCAAAGACCAGCAACATGGGCAAATAAATTTTCAGCAGCAAATAGAATTATCCTACCCCAAAGCTCTCATAGCATTCATCAGCAGGACTCTCACACTAAAACACCTGCAAACCCAGCTGTACAATCTCCAGTGAAGCTCTGGGCCCTTCCATCTCCTACAAAAAACTCTGAAAACATGAGCTGTAAAAGAAAAACATTCAAGTGGCAAAATCACTCTGGCTGATGTGGGAGGATACCATCACAGACAGCAATGCTCTATACGTTCTCCCTGGGGAGAAAACGTCGGAGCGATAAGATTAGCGTGGTCTTTCGGCATATTCATTAGTTAAATTGAAAAGCAAGCTTGTTGCATAACCAGTCCCATGACAATTACATTTATCTTGTTGAAGCTCACAGCAGGCTGGATCCTGAGCCATGGTCACATGAACGTTGTTGGTGAGATGGAAGAGCTCTGACGCACTTCAGATGGCAGCGCTGCCCCCAGCGCGTCCATTGCCAATGCCTATCCAGAAGGCTCCTTTCTTCTTGCCCGCTGCCTCCCAGAGGTCTCCCCATCGCTCACCTCCGGCAGGTGTTTAGTTTTACCCTACCCAGAAGCAAAGGAATGAGGAAAGGGCCAGGGTCTCTTTGTGGAAGTGGGCAAACTAAGGCATGGAAAGCCACTGACTTGCTCCTAATTACAAAGGAAGCCTCTGACACAAGAAGCATCTAGCTAGTTCTGCCACGCTTTTTATACGCCGTAAAGTGAATTGTTCAAGACTGTACTAGAAGCACCTATGTGGCACGCACAGTCTGTCCTTGAACTAACCTTTACAGCTGGAGACCAATCCCAGGAGTTCAAACTGTCGCTGTTTCTGCACTCTGGTGCCCGGTGCTGCAGAGTCCACGCCAGGGAGAGCTCGTAAGTCTGCCCTACATATGTATTCTAGGATCACACCAGATATTTTGCTCTGGCTTTGGACTAGGGTTGCATTCTGAGTTTGTAATATTAAGATCTCAAAGAATCTCACCGGAGTTTGTTTTTCCAGGGCTGCCTTTTCTATTTCTTATTTATTCTGTAGATAGAGTGGATGTTTCTTCTCCCCAACTTTATACTTTTGTATTTAGCTCTTTAAAATACCATTCAATTCAGACCAAGCTACACCTTCGAGGCAATTCCAAGCACTATTCTTATGGCACTGTGCTGGGCTTTCCCCATCAGTGCTTGATCCAGGATTTTTCAAGCAAGACCAGAAAGGGAGCATTAACAGAAGCACACCTAGCTCTGATCCTTGCAGAATATAAGAGAAATATGCTTTTTAGCATTTGGCATATCAACTGCTTTGGATACACCAGTTTTGATGATACTGGCTTATGCAAGAATGTGGAGTGCTTCATTTTTGAATGGCATATTTTAGGATATTGAGCTTACTATCTTTCAAAGTCTATAACACCTATACAGTTGCCCTTCTTAAGCAGGCAACCTTAGTTAAAAAAGACGACGCCAACTTTACCTGACAAGACCCACACTGCATATAAACGTCACTGTCTGCCATTAACAATATCCCTGTTCTCTATTGAATTCCCATATCAGCTTTTCTGTTATTTTACTGGAACTGAGGTCAGGGTAACTGGCCTCGTGTTATCTAAATTATCCTGTTTGTTTTGTTACAGCATTGGCAAAGCACAAGCATTCCTTTGGTCTTAGCAAATTTCTCTGGTTTCCCCAAATTTATTAAAAATGAACATCAGAGGGCCAGGAAAGTCCTCAGCCAATTGTTATTGTTATTGTTTTAAAGGATGCAAAGCTGCAGGTTTAAACCAGGGTCTACTGGCTTAAAGCTGTTTTCCCAAAGCAGGTGTTGTCTAAAATTATCTTAATTACTGAGGGACTGGAAAATAATTCATCATCCTTACATGACACATGTACATCATATTGCTCCTTCCCAAGCAGGAGGGAAATACTTGCTGAACATTTCACCCTTCTGCTCATCTCCTAGGAACAGTTTTCACCACTCTCAACCCTTGCTGGGCCTACACCATTGCTACATATTTGTTTGTTCCTGTTGTAATGTAAAAACTCCTTCAGAACTCCTTTTGCTTGCTAATAATAGATTTTCCTTTAACCTTTCTGGTAATTTCTATACAAGATACAGTTATTGACTGTTGTCTATTTCCCCTTTTCTAACTCTCCTTTTTCTCTGATATATAGTCCCATGCTTTATGTAAATACGTAAGCATCCCCATAGGTATGTAAATTCATCTCCACATACAGACATCCATACATACCCCTATGTGCATATCCATGCAGAAATCTGTGTATATTTAACTGTATGCACAGGTGTAAATATATTTCTGATTTCTATATTCCTTTGCCACACATTTTCTTAACAATATTTTACTCATTTAACAAACTTCTCTAAAACCTCCCAATCTCCATTCATACAATTTTCTTCTCAGCCAACTAAGGACTACCTTCAGCTTTGGGAAACTGGCCTTTCAAAACAGCATGTTCAAAACTGGAACTATCTTTTCTTCACCAGTATTGAAATATAATCCAATCATGGCCACTTGCTCCTGAGACAACTACCAAATTTCAACCCCATGGAGAGCTTCATCTCTGTCTGTCATCTAGCTGTCCAAAACAAAGTTCTTTCACTGATTGAGTCTGGTACCTTTTGTTTTGTATCTAGTATTTTATTGTATTTAAGCTAGTATTTTAGCATTCCTTTAGTGATGCTTTTACAAGTAAATGAAAGCTAAATGAAGCCTTCAGCAGGTCTCCAAAGTAAAGTTTCCCATGATTTTCTTTGCTACACTAATAGCTCATCCCAACTCTGGATTGCTGCAGCTACTCATATCACCCTTGCCCACCCCGCCGCTGCTCCGGGGCTTTGATAATCAGCGTATTGTACAGTATTTCTTAAGATCCTGCTCGAGTCCCCAGTTCCAGGCAATACAGAAGCAATCAACTGGGTCATACACAAAGCCATTCCTCTCACACCAGTACTTTTATCTCCCTTAGCCTTCTTAAACACCTTTTACAATATTCTAAGATTGTGGTTCCCCTAGTGCTGAAACCTGATGAGACAATTAAATTTATCTTAATTTTTAGGACATTCCAGTTCCTCTTACTTATTACCAAGACTCCCAGCCTCAGCATATAAGCTATCCCAAATGCATTTCTCGTCAAATTCTTTACCACACTGATTTAATTTGTTCCTGACATGGTGAATTTGAAACACATTTACTTTCTCAACCCCCTTCTGCATGTTGTTACTTGAAATACAGTTGTGGCAGTTGCCGGTAGTCAAGATTTTTGTCCTCTGTCACACCTCTTCAATCTCTCCATCCTTTAGGACTGCAGATATTTCAAGCCAGCACACAGCTTCACTCCATGTTATACATAAAGTCCAAAACCAACACAAATTTTGGGTTGACCTGAGGGATGCTGACAGAGGCTGGCTGGGTTACTTTATCTGCACTAATACTTAAATAATGACATTCAGCATCTTTTTCTTTTTTTTTGTAATTACTGTTTTTTCAGGTGGCTTTGTAATATAATTCAGCAAGTGCTATTTTAAATACCACTACAGCTAACCCTTTACGTCACCCAGATGTGACTTACTGAATCACAGTCACCTAGGTCTTCAAAACGTTGCAGTCACAGGGCTTGTCTCTGGCCATAGCTAGACACATAAGTTCTCTGAAGAGACACGAAAGAGACAAACTGGGGAGCAGACAGATGCCCGGGCCATTGTGCATCAACCCGCTGCTGCCCACCTTTCCATCAAGAGACAAGGAAACCAGCTCTCTGTGGAAGCAGGTTGCATTCAGCCCTCCCTGGCTTCACCAAACACTGCATTATACCTGCATGCAATCCAGCTAAAGGAAAATGAGCTCTATTTTATTCATTATATTTATTTTCCATGTAAAATTCAGGAACTTTGAGAGCTGTAAATTCAAATCAAGACTCTACAGGCCCCCCATTCTTAGCTCAGACAGCTAAGGTATCTTCTCTTTGTTCAGAAACATTTTCTCCTGCATTAGACTAATTGATATTACTGGAAAAATGGATGCACTTTCAGGTACGCAGGCCTTCCTTTGGGCCACACATGCTATAAGCCATAGTTTATCCACAGAAAAATCAAAAAGCATCAGCTGGTGGGACAGAACAAGTAGGAAAGGGTCATTTTCTTTGAAGAAGGTTTTCAAGCCTCAGTAGTTGCTCAGTAGTCCAACCCATCTCAGTAGAAATGTTTTATTCTTGAAGACTGCAGCGAAGAGCTGACCCAGCAAACCCAACAGATGGGATGGTGCACATCTCATAATTAGCCTCCCTCTCTTCTACTAAATGAGTTAAGCACCAGTCTAAGCAGAACTCCATTTACATGGAAATTAATTGCTTAAATTGGTAATTCATTTATCTGAGGAAAAGTGCAATGCATGAAGTATAAATTAGATCAGAAACAAAATATGTGAAGACACACAAGCACACATATACACGTGCACATTTTCCTTTGCATAAATGAAGGGTATAACATGTTCTATTGATGCACACAGATTTTTCTAAGCAAAAAACACGGGGTAAGGGAATACCATTAGCTATGAGATGCAATGTAAGGCTCAAATGATTAAATACTTCTGCACCTTAAAATCCTCTACTTACAAACCTAAAGGCTTTTAAGAAGTGGAGGGAAAAAAAAGCCGATACGCAGACCTTTCCCACACAGAACAAGACTTAATCATCCAGGGACTTCTACCTCTGCCCCTTGACACAGAAAATGTATTTCAGCCTTTCCAGCAATTACCATAATAGTGCTTCATACATCTGTCAGTCTCCTAGCTAAAAATTAAAGTTTAAACAAGACATGTTGTGAAAGTTGTTTTTTAAATAACTAACTAACTAAATAAATAAATAAATGTTTTCACCACAGTTCTGCTACTTGAATCTCAGCTGGCTCACTGACTGACATAGTCAATAACATTTTGTTTTTCTAGTTTTAGCCTCTAGACCACAGGTGATTAAACATTACAGAACTGTGGTGGCAAGAAAGATTGACACAAAGCCATCAACTACTTTTGTATGATACAATGGCAGGAGATGAACTCAAATCTCCATGGGTTCAAGGCTAATATAAAGTACTTTTAATACTATCAGCCCTTTGATGCTGGCAGCCCTTCCTCTTGCTTCTTTGCCAGGGAGCTGCGCTAAGATCTCAGCCTTTCCCAGGTCCATAACGAGCACACAGAGACAGGGTCTCTGTCTAAGGCTTCAGGCTGAAACCCCTTTTCAGTGAATCTCTGACACACATTCCTGTGACTGAGAGAACAAGTCTATATTCACGTGTCACTCATATGGGCCAAATTGCCATTCGTATTTAGATTTGTACCATGTTCACAAAGTTCCTTGGGAGATCTGTTCGCTTTGTATGCGGGGAAATGGATCAGAAAATACTGACAATTTTCAAAACGCTTGCCCTGAATTTCAATGTCTGCTCCTTGTATCGGCTAACAGTGAACTACTGTTGGTAGACACTACGTCCCTCTCACCACGTGTGAAATACGTTGACTTGTCGAGCATGTGGGGACTGCAAACCCCACTGCGTGCCCCTCCTATTCCAAAGCATCAGCAATGGACCATTATCTTGCATTTTGAGATCTGAAGAGAGAACGCAAATGCCAGGAAGGAAGTTTTTAGAGCCTTAAAAAAACACTCTATGAAAAGGCCTTCCAAAGAGGATATTACAGGAGGATACAGTAAGGAAAAACAGGAGAAGAATTTGAGGAGGAGAAGCTCACACTATAAACAAAGAATACTGCTGAGGGTAAACAAAAACATAAGCACAGCCAAACGTGCTTCTGCTTAACAGAAAATATATCATAAGTGAATTTGTTGCTTAAAATAGGCCTCGAGTACATTAGTGGAATACTTGAGTATTGCTAATTTATACCTTCCAGATCGAGCGCTGCGGCACAAGGAACATGGAAGTGCACTCAGGGCTGGCGCTAGAGCTGGTCCCGCTAGACCACCAAGGCAGCAGGTGAAGTGCAGAGGCTGCACGCTGGCTACTGGAACTCCATTCCTTTGGAAGGCTTCCTTTACATCACTAAGGCATAACCTCAAGAATCAGGAAAATTACATCACTGGTCACTGAATGAAGAAATGGAAATTCCAGTCTTTCTGAGCACTTTGATAATGTGCTTATCATTTGATTTGGTTTTTTTTTTTTTTTTTTTTTTGAAAGAGTGACTAACTAGCAGCTACCTATATTCTACACTACAGCAACATATAATATAAAACAAACGTTGGTCTAAATCTAACTCCCGTCTTACTTTCCTAAACACTGTCACCATACGCTGTGTTGTGCAAGCAGCTAAGAGGGTCTCTCTGTACATCAGGGAATTTGCAAGCTAAAGAACTGAATCCAGAGGACAGCTTAGCACAAAAAAATGCAGAGCATCTCTGTATTACACAAGCCCATACGTGGCTTTATGAAAAATATGAAAGTCATGCTGGAAAGAGTGACTCAAAAAAACAAAGAAAAAAAAAGAAAGGGATTGTGACTTGCTAAAGCAGAACAAAAAGCTTTGGAAAAAAAATATGGGGTGCAGGCAATTGCTTCAAACAAACTTCTGAACAGCTGAGAATTTATCCTGGGGAAAAACAGGACGAAGAACAACAGACCAGCAAAACAGACTTAACTTGTGGTTTATCCTCAATTATCAAAGCAGCAGGTTTTTGTCAGCATTTTCCAGGTTCAAGAATTTTACAATTGGAAGGAATGGAAGTTTGCTGGTCTACATGAAGAAACACAGATTTTTTACAGAATAAAATTTTGCAGCTTTAAATTGAAATTGCCTTGAAAGATCACGGAGGAGCAGATCAAATGGAAAGCAATAAACTTATGGATGCAATGCTTACGCAGTCTGCAAGATGTACAGCATTTTTCATGGTGTTTTCATAAGTTGGGAGGAATTGGAGTTGGAAGGAACACAAAAGAGCAGAACTTACTTACCCAGTTCTTGCAAGGGTCTTGCAAGGGTGGAACAATCCAAACTAGCAAAAACTACATTTGATAAGAAGAACATTTTGATAGGAAATGTACCTGCTTGTTTCATTTTAATTAAGAAGACAGTACTAGAAAATACTCAGCATCACAACTTAAAATTCAAGTTCATTCTAATTAATAATTTACTCTTCACCGATTTCCCAAGGAAACCAAATACTGGCAACCACACTGTCTCCATCAGTACCTGTCTGTTCATCTCCCTCACTATCTTCAGAACCTGCTGCCTATTTTCCATAGTCTAACTTCAACAAATAGTAATGAGCTCAGAGATATTGTATGCCCGCAAGTATAAGTAAAATAATGCAGTCTAGCAGAGGAAAGAGGCCCCCTGGAGTGTGCACATCGAAGGGAAGGCTCAAGCATAAATACATGCCTTATTAGACACCAAAGAATCAACAAAAGGCTGAAATACTTGAATGCCTCACGGGAATCACTTCTGTTGAACTCCCGCCTTTCCAAACATCAGGAAATCCAGCTACCAGACACAGATCTGCAAGAAACCAGGCCTCACCAGCGCGGCTGCTCAGAGCGACTCCACGGAGGCAAGCAAAGCCGGTACTGCAGCTGCAAAACTGCATTTCATCGGGGGGAGAGCTCAGCAAACAGGCTCTGGCCGAATAACCTAGCACACACAAGAGGAAAACAAGCAGTTCCCAATTAAGGATGCTCACCAAGACGAAGCTTCCTCGGAGGCAGCCGCGCCGCGGCCCCTGGCAGAGCGGGGACAGGTCACTAGGTGGCTGGGGACAGCGGGGCCGCTGGCCAGGGAGGGCTCCCCGCCTGCGGGGCAAGCGCAGTCAGGAACCCAAGAACAACAAAGCAGCATTACAGCTAATCCACCGCCATCTGGCTTCATTTTGACAATCCACAAAATCAGACACAACATTCTTCCATGAAATCCCTGAAAAACAACACAGGACTGGTGTCAAAGCCGGCGTCCCCTCCCCTGGCCTCTCCAAGGCTTGAAAGAGAAGCTGCCCATAAAGCCAAGAGCTATTCCCTCAAGTGACATTTCTGCAGGAGTGCTCGGGCTGCAGATGTCCCCGCCGGGGCAGGACGGTTTGTGTAAGGCGGCATCGTCTGTCATATTTATGATGACGAGAAGGGGGAAGGGACGGGAATCAGAAGCGGGCAGAGGTCGCAAGCAGCACTCCCAGTCCATACGAGACGGGACGCATGAAAGAGGCTGTTGATGCTGCCTGTTTGCTCAGGGCTCTGCCCGCTGGAGGGGACCAGACTCCTCCATCTTCCCCAGAAGGCACCAAGTGTCCATCCCCAAAGGGACAGGGAGAGTCACAAGCCTCATGCTAGCTGGCAACACAGCCATTTTGCACGAGCGAGGCAAGACCCCTTCCTACAGCTGCACACCAGTGCCTTGCAGGAAGCCTTGGCTTGCAAGCTTCTGTTATTGGTAATTTGGGGGCCGCTAAGCAAACTCAAATATTGTCAGATAACTATTAATTCTTATAACTGCTTAACTTTGCATAAAATAAGGTAGAAAAGTATCTAAAATATGGCAATAATATCTGACTCAAGCCAAACCGTGTACTACTTAGCTACAAAAAGCAACTTATCCAAGAAGGAAAATATGTTTTAATTCTAGCACCCCAGCTTGGGAGCGCAATGCGGTTGCCAGGCTTTCCGTGCCCTTTCAGACACTCCAGCGCCCACATGCCTGGTCTCCAGCATGGCAGAGACCTCCTGCCGCTCCTGTGCCCTTCCTGCCAGTCCTGCACAGATGTCTCAGATATTCTGGAACAGCACTGGTTGCCTAATTGTAAGCAGCTGAATCAAGCTGCAAGTGTCATCTGCTCTGCCTGGAGGCTACAGCCTCTCTTCCAGCATCCTCACATTACCTGTGATCATCTACTTGCAGTCACTGGTTTCTACCTAAAGGCAGGAGCTGGCATTCCCAGTTCTTCATGTGAGCGTCTCCCAGACACAAAACCAAGCACCCTGCCAACAGGCAAAACATTCACACTACCACTAGTGATTTATCCCACAGCAGAACGCGGGCAGAAGCAGCAAGGTGGACTCTGCACACGTGCTTTACATGGGGATAGATGCCAGGCTTGGCCAGTGCCGTGCTTCCAAGCACCACCGAGCATCCTGCCCTCTGGAAATCTCGGCACGGGCAGCAGCACAAGCACCAACCGGTCACGGCGCCGCCGAGCGTGCGCGTGCATTAAGCGGGCTGCTTTCTTAATGAATGTTGCTGCACGCCAGGGAACAACCTTGCCCTGGCCTTCACACACACTGATTAGAAGTAGGAGGAAACGGGAAGGATAAATTCCCTGTGCTGCAGCACTGTCATCTGCGCTGAACACATAACAAAAGCTTCTCCTTTTGAAACTCCCAAATAATTCTAGCTGTAATATGAAAGACTACATTCATACCATGGCCTGAAAGGGGGAAATGGCACACTTGCCCCAAATACTGCGGGAGGGATTTTACACTAAAAGTGATGCCTGCCCATGTTTAAGCATGTATGTATAAAAGCCATGCCCTCACACTCAGCAGCAGCTTAAGCAAATATACATCCCAGAGGGAGCAAACGGAGACCGTTACCTTCTATAAAACTAGAACCATAAACAATATAAAAGAAACTCGTAGTCTGACAAAGGAAGTAAAGAAACAATGAGTAAATAAAATATTTTTTACCCTCTAATATAAAAAAATATACCTCAGAAAACTTGATTATTACCTGTGTTAAGAGAACTGGGGAGCCTGTATTATGGCAAATAATACTGATCCGTCATTTGTAATAGGGAGAGATTTTTAGGGAAGTCAGGGGTATAAAAGACAAATGATGCAACTAGTAACAGACTTCAAGCTGAAGTGGCAAACTGCTGTGATGTTGCTGTTTAATTAGTTCATGTTTGAAGAGATTGTATATTTTGCAGGTTCAGCTTGGGTTTTTGATCCCTTCATTCTGTTTCCCTGCACAGCAAGTGGCATCCGAGTAGCAGCTGCTAGAGCAGCATCACTGCTCCAAATGGGGAGCTGGACGTGCAGCTCCTCTGCAGAGCCCACAGACCTCTAAAAGGACAGAGGAGTCCAAGCTTTGGGTTTTCAATGACGGCATCAGGCTCCTGCTCATTTGGTGTCTTTTTAGACACACCTGCACGCTGCTCTTGCTCCCTCCTGCAAGTCCCCTCTGCTCAGCCCAGGGAAACAGTTACCTTACAGGTGGCCTTAGCTCTGGACCACATTAGAGAGATTTTCTCCGTGACTACGGGCAAATACACATCTAGAACCAGATGAAGATGCTGGGCCTAGGGTTTATTTTGTTGTGCTTTTTTATTTTTCAGATTAAAAAACAAAAACAAAAAAACACCGCTAGCTCGTTCAACCTTCTTTTAGGACCTAAAAGATCACCTTTCTGGTGATCACAAAAGGATTTGGTTTGGCTCTTTACCAAAACTATATCCTCTGTAAAATCATCAAGTAAAAGATCTGCATGTGAAATGTTTACCATGCTTCATTAGAAATAAAACCTCTGAATTTCCTATCCCAAAGAAATCTTTTTTTTTCCCCTACCCCAGCAGTCTGCAGAGGAAACCCTAAAACAGAATTTCATCCTTCCATGTTCATTTATTCACATCTGGAGCAGCTGGAGCAGCTACCTGTTCAACATCATGGTGGCTAGGAAGATGACTTTTGCAGAAACTTGACCATAAGCTCACAGAAAGGAGGAGCAATTTTCTCTACTTTTTTTTTTCATTTTCTTTTTAAGTGCATCTGTGGAGATAATTAAGGCTGAATTTTACAAAACTTCAGGATTTCTGTTTTTATGAAGGGAAACTAATAAAAAGAAAAAAAACCTAAAACACATGTTCTCTATCTTCAGGTCACTATTGAACAATTTTTTTTAAACCCATGTCCTTCATCTTACTGAAGGTGCTCAACAATGATTTTCATTTCACTGGTATTCTAGAATCCACCCATGGTTTGTCAACAAGAAATCAAAGTATTAATCAGGAGTTACTAAGCTAACATATTAAGAACTAGTTACCTCTATGTGCAATTAGTCCTGTTTTTAGTCTTCTCTGTTGTCGCTTCTCTCCACTTGCAGAAATGGAGCTTCTTAAAGCAATTTGAACCAATAGGTATCTTTGTGTCGACACCAACAGCTACCTTCCATATGATTAACTCATGCTGAAAACTACAGAATTTCAGAATTGTCTCACTTAAAATTTATTCGCTTACTGAAGTGCAATTTTACTGTCTCATGTAGTGAAAGTCTGAAATGAAAAGGAGGGCAGCTTTGTTTTAAGGATGTTACCCTTGCTTTGCTGAATTATTGTCTTTCCCTATGCTGCATACTGGCAGCACTCTTGGAAAGCTTTGCTGAGAGAAGGTATCCTGTAGCAATTAAGGTGTCTCAATGGAGCTATATAAAACACTTGAGGAAAATGGAGCAAAAATTGTGAAAGACTGAAATATTCATCTCTCGCCATCTGCTACACGGGATATATGCTATGTTACTCTTAATGCCTGTAATCTCTCTGTGTACAGCAATTTAAAGCTCTGGTCTGTTTTAAAATAGAAAGGTAACACTTTTTTCACACTCCATTTACTGGCCAGCTGGAGCTACAAGGCCTGTTCCTGCTCATTTATGAGATTTCAGAGCAGAGGGCGGTGGGCAGCACCCCAGTTTAGCTCCTCCAAGTAAGGGGAACAAGCAGGAAAACATCTGTAAAGGGCTCCTTAAAAAGGCAAGATGTCTTAAGAATGAGAACTGCTCTCCTTAACTTCATTTCACAAATACCCTCTCAAGACCAGAATTACTCCTTTGGAGAGGCTCTCAGTGTCCAACCAGAACATGCTCCACAGCATTGGAGTGTCATTTTCACCACGGGTGGGAAGTTTCAGTAGAGCCACAGCCTCAATACCCGGGCCAAAGTGTCATTATGATACAGTCATAGGATACAACACAACAATCATGGAAAAGCAAAGTGCATAACAGCAGAAAATAAATCACAGTTAATTGGAATATCATTTTTAGAAACTATTGCTACTCGCATATTAAAAACACAACAGAGTATACTGGTTCTTCTTTATATTCTCTTGATATTTTATCTACATTGCATGGTGATTTTTTTTTTCTGTTTATTTTGCCTTCCTCTAGCTATTGTCTTTAGGTAGCATTTTTGTCACAGAATGGTAGCTTTATGTTAGCAGAGTGAAGATATCTGAGTGAATTTTAGCGTAGATTAGATATTTCTAGCATTTTATCATTAGTATGCCAAAATTCTGTTTTAAAAAGCCCCTCTGAGAACGTCTACAAAAAAAAAAAAAAAAAAAAAAAAAACACCTGTTTTTCTGGCTGATCTGGTATCTGCCTAGCAGGATGACAGCTTACCAGATACGCTTTATCTGTATAATGATTGCTATAATAGCCTTTCTGGGTTCATTTGTTGCACTTTTCTCTCAGGTTACGAGAGGCCTGTTGTATTTGGATGCACATAACAAACTGTTTGTCAAGGAAGTCAAAGGAAGATGTCCTACATTCTGGATTTGGTCCCGGAGCTGCTGAACTTGGACCACTGACCCATGTTACTTTAACAGATGTGGAGAAGATACCTTTGCACAGATGGGAGGGTCAGTAACAACTTTGCTCGCTCTTTCTCTCTTCCAGCTAGAGAAACCTTTATCTTCTCATGATTTAACTGGAGCCAGAGATTCTGCTCCCAGTTGTTCCCTAGCTGCAGAGGTGGGGGAACCTCTGCAACTTCGTGGATTGTGTCCACGGAGCAGTAGCTATACGGGCCAGAATTACTGACATATTCCTGGGTTTGAAGCTCATATCTCAAATCATTTTAGATGTGTCTTATGTACGGGAGAAAAAACCCATCTCAAACCTCTGGCTGTCCAGATGAAAAACATCTTGGGAAAAAGTGAAACTTTGCTCTTCGTTAGTCCTGCCGAGAAAGGAATGACAGGACGTGTCACAGTGCTCTCATCTGCTTTAGAGTGTTGCTAATATAGCGTTCAGTCATGCCTTGAGTTCTACAGGAGCTCTCCTCATACCACAGCCAGTACGAAGCATGGACGTGTCTCCAAACTACTCCTGCTCTCTGCAGAATCAAATGAACTGCAGCAGCACCATGATTTCCATGATACTTTTCAGGTGATGCACAGTTGAGGAAACATTTGAGTTGCTTCCTTTCTTCAAAGGAAAAATCATATAAAGCAAGAATCTTTTTCCCTAAAAGGTGTCCAACTTGCTTCAGAACCAACTTTTTTTGATTTGCCTGTACACTGCTCTCGTAAAACAGGAAAAAATCCTCTTCAGAATATCTTGGCTTGCTAAAGACAGTCTTTTGAAACCAAGTTAACACACATTCCAGAGGCAAAGTGCTAGTGGAATGGAACATGTCCCACAGTCCCATAAAAATTTAGTGATTAACAAAGAAGAAAAAAAGACAGTTAAAGCGTGACAGTTACAACAGGAAAGAAAGTGCCAAGAGCAGCTCATATCTGGAAAAACAGAGAAACCTTAAGAGCGGAAAGAATATGAAGCAAATTTCTTTCAACTTTGTGTAGAAAAATCCTAAAATATCTGCAAGTTGAAAAGTCTATAAATAAAGAAAATCCAGAGTGGATTTTTGAGACTAGGAAGCATCCTGAAAGCAGCTGCAAATTATATATCCATCAGAGTCCTCTAACTGGGGCAGAGAGCTGCCTCCAGTCCAGCCCTCAGGATCACAGATCATCAGAGGAGTTGCAATGATTCACAGCTGTATCTTTCTAATTGCATTTGAATTATTGAAAGAGAATACTTGTGCCTGGCCTACGCATCAAAAACACTAGCTTTTCCCAAGGTTTCCTCCCCTGGACTTTTTGACTTTTTTTTTCCTTTGTTTCTCTCTCCCTCTTTTATGTTATTTGTTTTGATTTAAGAGGTTCTAAGCCTCTTCTTATAAATGGAAAAGTTTCTACCCTGCTGGTGGCATAATCATTTCAGCTTGCCTGGCATTAGCTCCTCAAGAAGCCAACATTACTAGAAAAAGGTAGGAAAAGACTTGACTTGTATAACATTCCTGAAAAGACAACAGGATTCTGAGGGAAACGGAATCACTTCATTAGTTAAATCAACACGAAGGCTGCAGATTCAATGGTTCAACTTCACACTTATACAGAAACGTATGTTTTCAACTCAGTATTTAATTGTCACGACCCCCAGCTTCATCACAAACAGACACACGCTGACACATGTGGAAATAACTGATGGGGGATGGACTATATCTTCCTCCTTCCAGCACATTTTTAAGTCAGCCGAGCAGCATTAGGCACCAAATCTGCTAAAACTGCACATTAGTTGTGTTTTGCACAACATTACCTAATAGAAAACAACTAGTGAAACAGTAAAGCACAGGTTTACCAAGGAAAACTGTGAGCTTGTTTTTGCTCATTTGGCCATGTTTTTTCAGTGTGACCAAGTGAACCTCTCTGATGAGGGTGATATACCTCAAATACTGATTTCCTTACCTGGGGCTACTGGACTGTCATTTTTCAATCCCAAAGTAGACTTAGAGACAGCACGATTCATCCAAACTTTCTTACAGAATACTCCTTACACAACCATAGCACCCAGCAGAGCCTTAAACCACACTTGTAATAACAACTCCCAGTTTCTTTGGTATCTTTGGCACCATTACAAAGTAACTATATAAAAACACTGGCAAAAATAGAAGGCAAATGGCAGCAGTCAACTTTCGAAGGGAACATTGGCTACAGTTTTCCAAAGGTGGAATGACTTTTCCTTTTACTGCACTTCCTGTGAGATCTTACCCCTTAACCAAGCACTAAATCTCAATGTAATTACATCATTCATTTTTCTCTCTACCAGGGCAAAACTTAGCTGAAAGCGTCTTGGACAGCATAGCCTGAATTTATTTTGCATCACTCAAGTTAGTTCAAATATTGCTTAGGATAAAAGAAAGCCATATGCTATAGTGGAAACTCTAGTAGGGTGTGTTTTTTTCCTATAAGAGGGAGTTTACTCAGAGTGCCAAAATGTAGAACTCACACAGTGTGGGGGGGAACAACAACAAAACAGAGAAAGAAGGCACTCTGACAAGATGTGTTCTAGAAAGGTGATCACTCTTGGGAAGCCTAGACTTAAGATCGATCTCCAAAGTCATACATGGAGGAGGCAGGAGGCTCTTCAGGTTTGTAAAGTTAGTTAAAAAAATGTACAGTCTTGTATTATTTTGAATTGTGATAATCAACCATGCATAAAGAACAACAGGTAACTGATAATCCCCACTACCAAAAGGTTCAAATAGTTTAAGATGTGAACTTTTATGCTGGCATTCACATTCCTCTCTCCCTTTCCCCACAGTGGGCAACTGGAATTCACAATTTACAACTGGCAGACTCCAGTTCATGTTCTCCCAATATGTTAACCGCTGTCTTGATTTGTATTGTTTTTCCTAACATCACAGTTTCTTTGCTAGGCTTTGTTGTGGGCAAGGTTATGTACATGGCAAAGCTCCCCATATGGAACAGTTTAATGGCTGTAGGATATCGGCACAATCACTGTGGGTTGCAACAGATGAGGCTTGGTTTAGACAAGGAACTAGTTACTGTGGGTGTTTTTACAATAGTTTTATGTCGCTCTTCCATCCCCACATGGAGGTAAAGCAGACAGCAGTGCTCTTCAGGGTTGGAGAGGCTGTTTAGAAGCAGTATGTTGGCCAAAATAAAGATTGAAGGAGTAAAAGCACGGGGCACTGAACAACCTTCACTGCTACATCCAAATTTCTATCTGCAAACAGCCCTGTAATTGCTGCTCCACCAACTGAGCTTGTTATAAGTCACCCATGACCATTAATTCTCCTCTCGGTTGTGACAGATCCAACCAGGCAGCCAGGGCAGAGACAAATGCTTCCTTTCCTTTGGCTGCCTTAGCACTAGTTCCACTTAGTCTATCTCCATCCTTGGAGACAAAGATCTGTTAGGTAAGAACATACATATTAATGTCATCATAGAGACAGAAAACTGTATCTGCAATCCTGGCACAAAACCTGACTTGAAACATTAAAGCTTGCACTAACAGTGTGCAGTCATGGGGAATTCTCTTACAATTTGCATGTGGGGTTCAGTCACTCCCCAGGACAGGAGCTCAGCTTCAGGTTCAGGTTGAGTTCATCTTCTAAAAAAGTAAGGCTATCGTGGAGCCTTGACTTTGGACTTCCTTCATGTTCTCCCTTGGTCATACAATGCAGCATAGCACTGCAGTCCACGCTAGCCACCATCCATAACCTCTGTTTCAATAGCGGAAAACACATTCCTGGTTTTGAAAGTGCACTGAAAGAGGCAGGAGTTGGCAACAGGCAGTGGTCAAAATCACTGCATCAAGGGATGAATTCACCATTTGACTTATGTTCATTTGTGAAATACATCCAGGAACACGTGAGTTTACTTCCAACAGATGCAGCACAGGGACACGAATGCCACAGCTCTCCCCGGCTCAGCTCAGAAGAAAAACCTACCTTAGGCTCTTCCACAGCTTCGAATAACCTCAAACATAATGGAGCCGCAGATCTCCTACTCTCCAGGTCAAGGAGCAAAGGAGAGGGCAGGGTCTGGGAAAGTAACAAAATGAAAATCTATGAAACAAAGAAGGGCATTTAGAGTAGGAAAAGAAGAAGGAGTTGTGTAGAGGCAACGTGATTTTGGTGAAACAAAAAGCATATTAGTTGAAAGCCAAGTACTGGATCTAGGGAGCAGATTTGAATCATCCTCCTGGATCTGTTCCACTTTTAATAAAACATTAACTATTCATTGAGAGAGAGCACACGTGTGTGCATGAATCAGTAGCTTGGCAGGTCTTCATGTAAGAGATGAGACTTCCTGAGCACTAGTCCCTCTTCTAGTAAATGTTAATTGTTTATCCAAAGTGGAACAACTTCAAGGGGAAAGACTGAAAGCTTCCTGACTGCCTTGGTCCTGGGTGAAGCGAAGCAAATAGTGGCAGGAGTCTATACTGCTCCACTGCCCCGGAAAAAGGACACACAGCCATATCTCTTTCTCCTTTTTTCTTTAAAGTGCCTTAAAAAAGTAGAAATATTTCATGGTTGAGTTGGGAAAAAAAACATGAAAACATGATTCTCTTTCACCATCATCTGATTTGGATTTTCCTTTATTTTTTATTATTTTTTCTCCTCAGCTGCAGAGCAGCCCTGGTGCTGACCTGGATGGTGGACTCCTTTCCTGCCTGATTCTCCCAGCCCACCTCAGCCAGAAGATTTGTGCTCTTTCTCATTGAAAACAACATAAACTGATGTGGTATGACACAGAGGCAACCATATTTCTACAAGCAGTATTGAAGGCAGCATCTCTATTAGGAGCTAACAGCTCCCAAGAAGAGCACAAAACCATTTGAAGCTTGCTAATGTTCTTGAGAAGCAAGCAACTGAACTGCTCTGCAGCACAATTCACAAAGTAAGGCATCTTATTTCTCTCCATCTCAGAGTCTGGTTTCATCAGCAGAGAAACAAATAATTTTGAACGGTCCAGGTCACTTCAGACTTCTTCCCTGAGCTGCAGCAAAGCCCAGGATTGCCAGCTCCAGGTCTGCTATGCTGCCCGCTTTTCTCCAGAGGGATTGCAGAAGATGGAAGCTCACTGGTAGCAGCCATGCACCTGTCCCAGGCTTTACCTTGGCCACTAAGAGCGGGAGCAAGCGGTAGCCAGTGTTTTAACAAGACACTGTTTGAAAGCATCAAGTAGTAATGCTCTTTTATATGTATTTATATGTGTGTCAGCTGGCCACAGACTGACATTAGCAAATGCCTCTGCTAGCAGGCCGAGTGCTTCAAAGCCGTGTTCCTCAGCCGTTTTGAAATCCAGGGACACCTTAGCATTGCAGGGGAAGAGACAGCACTGTTCCTCCCATGTCCCACTATCCCTTGGGGGCTGGCAGGGGAAGCTAAGTGAAACAATGTGCTCGGAACCAAACCAAAGCGGTACTGTTTTGCAAAACCGCTCTTTTTAATATTAATTACACACATACTTTAATGGGCACTGGCAGTCGTAAGAGCTGCATTCCCACTCCCAACACCAGAGGGTAGGTTGTTCTGTTGTCATTTTTCCTATCACCTTCCCTTGCTTACAGACCAGCAGCTGACTGCAAGCCACAGGTTGCTTAAGACTGGTCTACAGCAAACATTGCCAGCCTGTTACCATTTACTCCTCCTTACATCTGGGGAAGGAAGAGATTTGGCTCAATCTGCCAGGGGGCGACCCTGATGGATTTGATTTACACATTAGGATGCAAAGTCTGCGGGTGGAAAGAGACACTCTTCCCTTATTACCACATGTACTGACTGCAATTACCCCACTGCACCAAGGTGTCCAAGCTGAAGAGAAGGCAGTGGGATGAGGAAGACCCGAACAGCCTTAGCACACCCAGAAAACCCTGCTGCATTGAAATTCCTGCCTGTTTTGCAACTCACGTATAGGACTTAAAGGAGCTAAATTGCACTGAGAGTCAGGAGAGTGATTTGAAGATTCCAGTTTCATAGGCAAGGAGACCATGCAGATTATCTGCAGACCAAGATGAAAAACACCAGATGGAATGGTTTCCTGCCGTACTGGAGCGCTCCCCCCTTCCCGTGCAATGCCAATGTCATCTGGGTGCTTCACATTCCTTCCCAATTCAGCAAATTCGGCTCTGTGAGTCACCCGAATGGATGGCTGACCTAGATTAAACACAGGCCTTGCCTCTCCAAGATAATCAGAAAGTTCGTGGAAAGAAGCTTACAGGAGGCTCCAGGAATTGCTCAGCACAGCTCTGCTCGACTGCAAGCAGCAGCTTCCATGCAAATGTTAAGGGTCCAGACAAATGAAATCCAGGCAGCAACAGAGATACCAAGAGACAGAAGCATCTTGAGGATTCATCACTTACTAGAAGAAAGTTTTCTTTCCCCTGCTTCTGGTGGGAATGACAGATGTACTTAAATGCACAGAAAGTTCTTTGAATCATTCTATATCAAAGCAGGTAGGCACAGAGCAGCTCTGATTTGGGACATCTNTTCTTTGAATCATTCTATATCAAAGCAGCTCTGATTTGGGACATCGCTGGGTTTATTCAGGACCTAAAAAATGATAGAACTAACAGCAATCTACCATGAGAAACTTACCTGAATTTTGAAGCTTATCTTGAAAGTTGCCCGAGCTGCCTAGAACACACCAGCCTGTCAAAAGTGCAGAGCGCAGGCTGGGCCTGTTCTCTGGGCGCAGCTATGGTGAAACACATTGCTCCCCACAAAAGCAACGGAATGAAAACAGGTCATACCCACACTAGAAGTATGTAGAAAGATATAAACATATTTTCATATATGCACAAATCTGCACATTATAGAAGCGAACGATGTGAATATATATGTGGGATATATGTGTGTATGTGTGCATACCCCCTATACACACATATATATCTGTTGATGCGCATCTCCCCCCACCTTTCTCATCAACAGTAAAAGCAAAAGCAGTTACTCTCTCCAACACAGAAAAGCTGTTCAGAGGAAGTGGAGCAGACTTAGCAGTCTGTCTCTTAGGCATTTGTATGAAATTATGCACACACCACACAATTTTCTAACTGTTATCAGAAAGCAAAGTATTTACAATTAAACAAGAGATTATACAAGCATAAAGAAAGATCAAATCAAATATTCAGCATTATTTCAAAATGCATTTAGTATATTCATGCCATGCCAAGACAGACACTTAAAAAAAAAATCCAGGTTTCTTGGAAGCTGACTGCTAAAATCATTAAAGCTTCCTAGAATAACAACATATTTCTCAGTGCCTTAGCCAGATCTTTCAACAACAGGAGCCCTGAGGAATCTCCCATGTTTGGGGGTTACTGCACTAGTCCTCAGGGCACTTGCATCACGTCGCAATAGTCGTTTCCCAGGTGGAGCACAGATGGCTTTAACTTCCTCCAGAGTCTATCAGGACGGTTCCTGAAATGACCCCGCAGCTGCGGAGCCTGCCGGCCCCTCACCGCCTTGGAAATCTGGGACTCTACAAGGGATGCATCTCCCCTATGGGCAACATGTCCTTGTTTAGTCCTTCTCCTTCTTAGTATTTTCCCTCTTCTAAATCATGCTAAGCCTCCCATTTACTGCTTTTGTGCCCGGGGCTATGCCTCCTGATGCCTTTCTTTTCCTGGGAGCCACTGAAGCTCCCCTGTACAAGGGCAGCTCCATGTGCAAGGAGTCAAGCATGGACAGTGAGCTGTTCTCATATTGCAAAACACACTTGCGATATGTCCAGAGATTCCCAGGAAAACAGCTGGAAAATGAGTCTATTTATCAAAGCAAGACTTATGAATATGCTTGTGCTATCTGACCTAACATAGATGATCCCAGAACTATTTTTGCACGCTTGGATCATGGAGCTATCATCTCCCAGAAATGGTTTAGCTTCTTAGCACCAGCACAGAATGTGCAGCATGCTGCTTCTTGCAGTCACCCCCAAATAATCTCTTTTAGGTAAGGAGTCTTCATAACTCTCACTTTTGATAGACTTCATGACTACGTAACTGGCCATCTGAGTCACAGGTCACAGACAGACATTAGTAACTTGCCAAATTAAGGCAAAATATTGGATGCCACTTTTCAAACACCATTCAAGATAGCTTAGATCCAGATCTAAAAACCAGACTTAAAAGGCTGCTCCTACCTTTACAATGAGCTAAGCCTAACCGAGCAGATCCAAAACAATGATTTGGGATTCATTCTTCTACGCAAAAAGTTACCATCTGTGTAAGTTTTTGCCTGTGAAAGCAAATTTCTCTCCTGTTCTAGAGAATGAATGAAGGGCAACCTGCTTCCAATATTGCCTGACCATATGGAGTGAGATCCCAAAAATGGGAATCTCCCAGAAATGAGGGTCCCACTTGCATGGTTTTATGTCTGCCAGCACTGTCTGAACAAACGTTGTGATCTGGTTTGCTTGACAGCATTTGGTTTCAGATTTTGAAATCTGAACCCATTGCAGGCTGACTCTCTCAAATTCTGTTTGCTTTTCAGTACCAAGGATGAGAACACTATTCATCTTCTCAGTTATATTACTGTAGCCTTACAGATCAAATGTTCACCTAAAATCTGAATCAAGAAGCGATGCACAAATTGGGGATTTACAATCCTTCAATTCAGAGTTTTAGGGTGGCACGTTACCTTTCCTGAAAGCTTCTGCAAGATAAGGCAATTGATTATCACATAGTTAAGAGTGTTTGCATTAATATGAAAAGTATTGACCCTAACAGTTCACAATACACAGGCCATGTATAAACACACACTAAGAGAAAGAACTGGAAAGGAAAGGAAGCAAAGTAAACCTTTTCTGTACAAGTAAGAAACTTAATGCATGCAAAGTGCACGGCTTGTTCACAAGCATACAAAACCTGCAGCCCACAGGAGCTCAAACCCAGCCTTTGGGGTCTTTAACTAATAATTGCTCAACCACAGCAACACCCAGACTTCTGCTCTTCGTTATTACTTGTCTATGTGTGTCTTTGTATGAATGCATGGATGGATTCATACTAACTGTTTCAGCACTCCACATCTGCTTTGAAGATGAACCTGTCTCCATTTTAAGGTGATTTCATGTGTTATGCAAAGCTTTTCTTCACTGTCAGGAATGCAAAGCAAACTAGACAGACAGGAAAGCAGCGCATCTTTTAGGAAAGATGTGTTATATTCTACCTGATGCCACTGTATCCTATAGAACTGGAAAGCCGAGGCACACACACCTCTTCCCAAAGGCAATTACACTCATTTGCTTTACTTATTTCCTCCAGGGCTGGTATTAGAAACCCCAGTGCAAAGCACAGGGAGGTATTGCCACTCCAGGGCGAACAGGACCCCATAGGTCTCCCCTGGGCTCTTGTGCACAGCACAAGCACAGAGGTTCTTTGGGCTCATTTCCAAGATGCTTTTTCTAATCTTCCATAAACACACCAAGCACTAACAAACATTTAACCTGTAAAAATGGGAGCAAACCAAACCGTTTCCAGGAAGCCTCAGCAGGATCTACAGTCACATCTGGCAAAGACTTTGCTAATGTGAAACAGAATGGAGAGCTCCCTTAACAAGTAAATTAAGTATTTTCTACAACACCTTGTGTGTCCATGCAAGTCTCTTCCCTCGAGGCATGCAGTCAATGAATGCGACTGCAGCTCCGCCATGGCTGCACCACACTCAATAGCACTTTTGTCAGGGAAAAATGCCAGGGTTTTCACACAAATTGTAATAACAGGTCATTGCTCATGAGCTCTGCTTCTAATTATTGGCAAAACAGTTTCTGAGCATATAGCTTTTGTTTGCACTTGGTCATTCCCCAGCCATTAGCGGGCATGTAAATAGAATTAATTAGCTGCTCACAGGGTCATTTCAATAACTTTTGCAACAGAGCTGGTGAATTCCACCATATACTGCGGTAAGCAGCACAGATTAGCCTGCCAAAAAGGGGAAGAGGACAACATGTGGCTTCTGTATCTATCTGAGCTATTTTAGTCAATCCCTCAAACTAGTGACCTGTTTTGTCTGTGCAGAACAACATATAAACAACCCTTTTCAAACATTCATCCTGATCAACCACTTTTTATTTAGGGCTCCAACTGTGGAATGAAATGTCAACAAAGTGGACAAGGTGCAGGGAGGCTGGCAAGAGGAACTGACATTTGTTAATAACTAAGTAGCCTCCCCCCATATTATACATTTCCATTAGAAATAAGTGATGGTTCAGCAACACCACCACATGCCACAAAATGTTTAACTCTATGAACACTGAAATGTCCCAGACTATTATCACATGAGCTGTCTAAAGGCAGCATTTTTCTCAGAAGCAAAAAAAAAAAAAAAAAAGGCAAGCTGTCTGTTGCCTTAGTAGTTAATGGATGCTTTAAACAATTCAAACAACATCATAAATTACACAATTAGCAATCTATTGTGCTCAAGTCAGTCCTAAATTATGTGCCAATTTGCAGCTTGATCGGGTAGTTTGCATAATTAACACAACACAGCTCCATATTCTATCTTTGCTCATCAAGTCGAGCAATCAGCAGACCAGGAATTACTTAATGAAGAACATGAACTTCTCCAATGTATTTGTTAAACTCTTGATAAGCAATTCACAAAAAATATTGACAAGAAAAAAAAAAGAAACAGCCAGAGTACTCCTATAAATGTTCGTATTGCTCTAATAATACATCAAAATAATCAATTATGAATCAAGTTACTATCATTGACAAAGATGAAAATATTGAATAAGTTATAGTATACTGCCTATTAAAAATGAGAGGGAAAAAATCTAGCCAGCCACATTTGCTTACAGAATTACGCATGGCATTTTCCAGAAACAGTTTTGATAATGCAACTTGGTCATGTTACAATTAATAAAGAATATTAAATGCAAAGCACTTGGGGAAAAAACACCCTAAGGGTGCCTGTACAGGCTCTAAATTAGCCATTACTATTTATAAGAGGGATGTTGGAATCACTGTGGTAGAAAAAAGGGAGCAAAGTGCTCTGCTGAGACCAGGTGAAACATTGGAAGTTATTTAAAGAGGAAGACAAAAACAGAAAATTTTCTCCCACTGCATTTGTCTACAAATGTGTTTTGTTTTGATTTTTTTTCTCTAAAGGATATAATAGAACTAAAAGAGACACAAAGACAAGACAGGAGATGCAATAAAGGCCTATCAAATTGTGAAAGTCATAGGCAAAATGAACAGGGTATTATTGCTCACCTCTTAACAAAGAGGATTTAGGGAGCAATCTATCAGGTTATCAAACAGCAGGCTTAAAAACCAACACAAGGAAATACTTTTCCAACAACACGGAGTTCAACTTTAGAACTCATTGCCAAAAGCTTCAAAAGGTCCAAAGCACAGCTCGATTAAAAGAGGAATTGAACAGAGCCACAGAGGATCAGACCTCAACATCTCTTGTTGAGGATTTTCAAAACTAGAAAGGTACTAGAGGATGACTATGTACACGTCTTACCCCTACCTCTTAGCTGCTGCTGCTGTCCATAACTGAAGATACCCAGCTACATGGGCCATTATGGAAGTTCTGGTGCAGCAAGTTGTCCTGGTATAGACAAGGTTCTAAATAATACTTTCAGCAGAACATCTCACCCTGCTTCAGAGAAGGAAAAGAAGCCAAGCTAACCAAAAGAACTTTAGAGCTGCCTGTCCAGTAGAGTTTTCTTTGCATAACAATGTTGATAAAAGTATTTTATCAGCGAGACTTAGTCTCTTTCTATAGGTATGATGATAGAAAACTACAAATTACATATGCTGGCACCAAGAGATGCAAAGACCTACTAGCCTCTGCTTAGCTTGTTAGGGAGTTCATCCAAAAAAAAAAGAACAGAAACAGCATTATGCATTTCTCATTGGTTACAATTGGTTATGCAATTCTCATTGCATATGCAGAACTTAGCATTTGCAAATTACTTGGTCAGACTTTAAAGGAGAGTTTGAGCTAAATTAAAAAACTAGCAAGGCCATTAGTTTATTAGTTTTTCAGGGGAAAAAAACAGTAAATTCTCTGAATTATTTTTGCTATTTCCATTTCTTTAGTAAAGTCCCTTAAACAAAATAGCCATTAAATTGGTTGCCAAAAACCGCAGACAATGTCACATAGAAATCAAAAATGAAAAATTCTTTGACTGAAATCCTGTGCTGATGCCCTGCTATAACTGTCTGTTCTTGCCTGGGCAACTGTAGGTGCAAATACGAGGAGACAGCCCAAGCTTGCACGTGTGTGCCCTATTCTCCAGGCAGTTTACAAGAAACTAAGGGACTTCTGTGGTAAACTCCACAGGATTAATTAAAAACAAAGAAAACTATCTTCTCTCAAGACTTTTTATGAAGTCCTTCATTTAAAGTATCTTATTTGATTATTTACGTAAAGGGCTTTTAAGAAGATACTACCTTATCTGAAAAAGCTCAGTAATGAAAGGAGAAAAACTCAGCTCTTAGAGCTAACTCCCTTCATCAACTGCAAACAGATTCCAGATTATCTATTCAATGGGTTCCACATTTGGGTTGTTTCTAAAAACAGACCCAGCACTGAAATCAACACATCAATTTAAAAACATCTAAGCAGCAGGGTAAGAAGTTCTTGAGCGCTAAGCACTATTACATACCATGCAATATTGTGCTTAAAGTTTACACAGAGCACTTTAATAGCATTGGTTAATCTCAGGACTACAATATCAAGGCAAAGTAGTCCTAGAGCTTCCAGATAGAGTAAATAAAGCCGGGGCCACATTCTCAAACATATGCATCAATGACAGTGTTGCCATGGATTACCTCTTCCAGCCTTCTTAATTCAACAAGTTATCACATTGGTATATTAGAAGAAAAATCAATACAATTTTAAACTTTGGTGCACCAAAGCACTGTATGACCAGTGGCTTGGGATACCAGAGAGCAGAACCTGGACTCTGGAGGAGAAGGGAAGTTTGAGCTGCTTTCAGACAGGAGGAAGTCCAAGGAGGAAAGATACATTCCATTGCTGAAATATATATATTATTTTTAAAACTTCATAGGCAAAAAATAAACAAAAAATCTTCTAAGGTGGAAGGAAAGAACTGACAGCACAAGTTCAGTACAAAAAAAGAGAAGGGGGAAATGGCATACACAGGTTTCACCTGCATTGCACTGAGCACAGGAGAAGCAAGGCCACAGCACTGTTCAGACCATGCAAGTGTAACTCATTTTTTGACATCTTAACAAACATAACTATCCCTACCAGCCCTAAATAACATTGCTTCTGATTTCAAAACATAATTTTGCAAAATAAAACTTCTTTATGATACAGAAAGACAATGTTCACGTGGAGATAAACATCTTGCTGGTGACTAGAACTAGAGCTACCTGCCTCTGCACAGTCGCTTTCAAATATAATTTATGTGGAACAGCACAAATTCCCCGCAGCACGTGACAGGACAACTCTGTCATTGAAATCTATGGGTTTTGCTTATTCCTCGCCTGACTCCCTCCTCCTGACTAGAGGCTGGATTTTGGCCTGAGTAGGGGCGTACTCTTCCTGCTGACAAAGTGAAATGCTGGGCCATAGGAAAACAGCCACTTCAAGCCAAGCCGAGGCAGCACTTCTCCAGAGCTTGCTTACACAGGCTTTGGTTATGTATTTTTTCCAACCTAACACTTTAAAGGATGCACATTTTTCTTCTTTGCTGGGAAGGAGCGGATGAGGTGGAAGCTCCCTTTGAGGACTCTACCGCAAAGCAACTGATGGGAACTTCCTGCCCGCTCGGGTTAGCTCATGGAATAACAACCTCTGCAGGCACCTCCTCGTCCCTTCCACAGAGCCTCTGCGTCGCGCGCCGGCCAGGCACCCCGCAGCTATGGCTTTTTGGGTGTTCCATGTCGTTAGGGTCAAATTACCTGTGCACTCTGCAAGCAGATCATAAGGTGTTGTCGTATCATAAAGCTCCACGGTGGTGGAGGTAACAACCTGGTCCAGAGCTTTATGTAGCAATAGCATGTTATACCATAACCCAAGACCCACTGCATCCAAGTGCTCCCAACACCATCCTCACATCCGAAGCGGACATTTAGCAGAGTGTGGCACAACAGTGGGACTTGAGGAACCTTCATTAGAATTAGAACAGCAGCACCACCAAAACCAAAGAAAAAACGTTAATGTTCAGGATAGTTTTCAAAACCCTTTGGTTTCCTCTCTCCCTCTCCTTACAAATATGGGAACAGTTAACCACTCAGGAAGAACATTTGCAAATTTGGAAACCTGAAGAATTCCCCCGTTACGGTCAACCCACATTAAAACAGGAGTTTGTGTGGGTTTTTTTGTTTTGTTTTTTTAATCAAATAAAGGATAAACATAATACTGGGTGTGGGGAAATATGAAAGAGGCTTTTATTTTTCCCCTTTTTGAGACAGCAGAGAGCTTAAATAGTTCTTAAAATTGTCACATAGGAACCAGACTGGCAAAATAGCACTGAAAAACCAATTCTTCATGAATTTTTATGCAAAGCACACCAAGGAAAGAAATCTGACCCTCCAGAGATGAGCTCTTACTTCCCTGATTTTGGTTGAAAGGACTGTGTTACAGCTACAAGAAATGAGTGATCTCATCAGCCCAAGCAGGATTAACCTCCCCCAAGGCTCCCTGGTTAGCCCATGAGATGTTCCAGCCCTGGCCACCTCCTGCCCCACATCTTGTGGTGGGCACTGCTGCCCACTATCCTGTTGGGAAAGAAACTCTGAGATTTAGAGACAATTTGAGCATAAACTTGTGACTCGACTCTATTTCTCAGCTTTCCGTGGAGCTCCTGTAACTCTCTCTCTCAAAATCGATGGGACTTTCTGCCTAGCAGAGTGATAAAAAGGGGCAATTTCTTTATGGTAAAAGTGATACTGAGTATGAAGCGCCATCAAGATTGAAAATGCTTGGCTCTACTGGGGTGATAAAAGCAGGAGAAAAACCTGTTTCGCTCTCTGTGTTTAAAAACTACCAAGCCTTCTCTCTCCCTCTAAACAACAAAAATAGTTTGAGCATAAGCACAGCATGAAATAACTTGACATTGAGATGTCCACACATTCTCCTAACAACTGGAAAAAAAGTTCCATCTGGATGAAAGGGGCTTTTATCAGCCAATGAAAACCATGGTCAATGTAATCAAAAAGCTGGCATCTTCGTGACGTCCTGTGTTTGCACAAATACTACTTTGCTCTTACCTGGGCAGCTGTTGTGTGTTGGGATGCTTAAAAAACAGATCTACATTCTGGATGTAGATCAAACGACACAGTTTTACAACACCCAACACCAGGCAGTCTATCCCTATTAAAATTCAGCACGAATGATTGATCAGAAATACAGCACACTGCTGTGAAAATTTACCTTCAGAGAAGCTGACCTCTTTTAAAGCTGTAAGAAGAACTTTAATGCCATTAGAGGTAGTTTACATTTGAAAGTCTTCCCGTGTTCCTGTGAGATTACTACATTGCATGTTATCCTGGGGAAAAAGGCTGCAGGGCAGACAAATCCAGACAAAAATAAGTGGATGATGATTTATGTGCTGGGAGAAGTCCAACAGGTTCTAGAATTGCTTACTAGCCCGAGACTAGAACAGCTCAAACTGCAGTACTTAAAATCAGAGTTCAAGCTCAAATATTTAAAAGCGTGTTTTGGAACTACTCCTTGCACACTGAAAATCTTGGCTAGGACTCAGAAATTGTGTTCAAAACTGCCATCTCCAAATTAAAACAATGTACTCCTAAATGTTCATTTTGGATGATACTTTCAGCACATTTTGTGGATAGAACTTTCTTAGTGAATGAAGATAGGAAAATTTCCTCATAATTAATTTTCACTGTTTTGAACATATAACAATTTTATAGCCTCATGTTTCCTTCAATAACCCTATTAAACAGCCTTACAAATATTGAAGATTAGGGCACTGTTTGTTCAATCTCTTCCAGACTTTTGGCTGGAATATTCTGCAAATGCTGTACTGATATTGAATGGAAGTTTCAGTGCTGGAATCATTTGAAGGCATCCAAGGCTTTTATTAAAAACTTGCGAAAAAAAAAATCATACCCTACTTAAAGGTGATGAAAAGTTTTATGAAGAATTTCATTTAAGAAGAGTATGTCCGAGTTACCCATGGAAAATGCAGTGTTTAGCAACTTTTAAAAGAAACATAATCTGTACCTAGACAATTTTTCTTATCTAATTGATGATGCATCTCACAGCTTTTACTGAAACTAATTTTGTTAAGAGCATTCTCCTAGTAAAGAAAAAGTAATCTGAAGTGAAACTAAACGCAAAGCTGTATGATCACAAAATCGACCTGCAACATTTCCGAAGACAACAGTAATGATCTGGTGGCATTGACCACACCGGACCTCTGGTAAGTAACCACCTTCCTTGGGCTATGGAGTCCCTGACCATCATGGGATTACAGAAGCCCAACAGAGCCCAACTCTTCCTAAAGATTATATTTGTGTCCTTAGTGCTATCCTATAAGCAGTTCATCAGCAGCTGACACGCTGAAGGGTGAAAGCTCTGTACGTCAGATATCTGATGAGGCACATGCTATGCAGAGCCTATTCCAAATTTACTAAGAGAGGCTGACAGACCCTCCAAAAAAAAAGGTATTTTGGGCTAAAGGTTCTCTTTATCTTGAAAGATGCACAACAGCTTTTTAGACTGAAAAAGACAGTTAAAACCAAAGCAGAAAGTTTACCCTTTTTTAAGAGCAAATAGACACATGAACAATTCACTACAGAGCCAGGTCTAAATCTCAATATTTGACCATCTACATTAGATGGTCAACATTAGACCATCTATCTCAAAATCCAGAGGACATGAAGAATGACAGCCTACCATAAACCAGCAGGCAGATGACCCAGTGCTCCCTCAAGTTTTAAACTCTGGGGACCATTCCCTGGCCTGGGACACTGCAGTAGACACCCATTAGTCCTGGATCCTGATGTTGAGATAGGGCAGTGTTAGCAAGAAGTCCACCAGTACTCCTAAGAACCGGACTGAAGGGACCAGCTGTGAACTGATGAGCTGGTAGGAGCTGATAAGTCTCCTACCAGCAAACCCATGAGAATGCCCTCCTTTACGCCAGCGCGAAAGCACTGGCTTGCTTGGGCCTTCAGCTGACAAAACCATATAATGCAGCAGCCTGTGCAGCAGCAGAGCTCTTGGAAAGGGGCGCCAGGCGCAGCGGTGCTGGCTCCAGCCCTGTCAATGCTCAGGAGCAGCCCTGCTGGGTTATCTGCAGGGAGAGCCCAGGGCATCCTCACGTTCCACAGCAGGACTCGTGCAGCCAAACACATCTGTCAGGGACAGAGCGCTTACAAAAACGAGGGTGAGAAGATTTGAGTGCTGGCAACCCCAGCAGGCTGGATTCCCAAACCGAACTTGGGGGATTTGGCAGAACTCAATTGCATTTTTAAGCAGTTACTGTAAGTGTAAATGTTATTTTATCCGCCCCCTTGAACTGTATCATCCTGGCCGGCTACCAGGGAACCACACCCACGCTCTTACTTTTACAGCTGCAGAGATGGGGTCAAGATAGTCTGTGTTCTCTGTAACTCAAAACCTATTATTAAAGTAATTCATTTGCAAATAAATCAGCCCCGCTATGCAGATCCAAGTAAAGCAGGAGTAAAAGAAGAGCTTGTGAGCTCGGGCTCCGCTTGCTGAATGTAACTCCTTCTCCCTCCCTTGAGCATGCTTAAGTAATCAATCAGAAAGCTGCACAAGAGCTGATCACCAGAGGCCCCTCTTCTTATTTCATTTGTATTTGGAGGAGTGGAAAACAGTAATGATTTTAAAATGATTTAATTGATCGATAATGATTTAACACACACACTTCCCGCAGAACATGACAGGGAACATAATTTGTTCTCATTTTCTGAAGTGCACCTAACACTAGCACGTGAGTGAGAACCTGGCCCTAGCCGAGCCAAACTACCACCTCACTGATTTCAGCTGATTTCAGGTAGGATTTCAGCTACTGTAGGAGTCCCCATCGTGAAAGCTGCCAAGGGATTTTGGAGATGCTTATAATAAAAAGGGCAATGACAATAAAAAAGAGCAAGAACCCCTATTTTCAGAAGCGCTTTGCATAGTTTAACATTAAATATATAGGCGTCCCACTCTGAATTCAGTCATGGACCTCTTTATTCATCAAACTAGTCAAGTATTCTCTGTCCATTGGCATTTTCAGTGCTCCACTTTTCCCTTCTTACATCTGGAAGGGTTTATTATGGACTTCTAGGAAATTTCTCTGAATCTTTTGATTGCTTGGCCAGAGGCATAACACCTTTGCCATTTAGTCCTTAGGCAGAAGTCTAAGGTTTGCTTATTCTTGTGAGTCTACACACAGTTATGTGGGCACCTTTTTCTGTGTTTCTGTAAGATACTGGATATGCATGAGAATTGCCAACAAAGTTATTATTAATCAGTGCTAGCCTGCAAGATTCATCATCTCTTTTAATAAAATAAACAAGGAAATAACTTCTTATTAAGCACAATATTATTTTGTGCCTACCACAACAGTCACAAATATATATAAAGATTAGTCAGCTTTTATATGATAAATTAAAGCCACTGGCTGGGCTTTAAAGGGATACCACATCCAGCAAAACATGATGAAACAGTAAACCTTATTCTTAGATTATGGTATAGAAAATCATGAAAGACATTACCACACAAAACACTCAATGTTTGGAAATAACCATTCCCAGTGTAACATACTTCTCTGATCCTTCATTTCTGGTAATCTAGCCACCCACCTGCTGCTGGCTAATAGACCAACATCCAAGTACAAGCCATTATATTTGCATTTCTTTTTTTTATCTTTCATAAAGATAATGTGTTTCTATTCACACACAGTTTTGCAACAACTCCTGAATAAATTCATTAATTTCCCTTGAAAGTTCGTATTAAATTTGTTTAATTGTACCGATTACAAAAGGATAGGTTTCAATATGGACCTTCTAAAGATGCTATACTGGTCCTTGTTACATGGCCACATGGCCTATAAAATTGAGATAGATCTTTTCTATAGTGAAATTATACGTCCACTCATTTTTTAGATTGCTTTAAGCTAATACTTTGAAAAGAAAGCATTTTATGCATTAATGTTGGCAATATCTGGAAGTCATCATATTTTCTGAATCACAGATGAAAATCAAAGAACATCTAATACCACCACCAAGTAAGCACATTTTTGAGTGCTAAGAATTTACGAGGGTATATTTTTAAGCTGTCTCTATCCTTTTGCTTTTATTCTAGAAAATTATTCTAGTACTTTTTTGAGCACTATCTTTGATTCAGTGGCGTCCTCATCCTCTTAAGGCACAAAGCTGGACAAGGACTGACAGCAGCATAACCTCGTGAGCCCTGCCTGGGCATCCCACCCCATGGCCAAATGCTCATTTACCTTTTTAAGGAGGCTCCCGGGCTGATACAACCAAGGAGGGGAACCGAACATCATGGAGCACACGATGACTCCTCCTTCAGCATGGCCCTTAGCGGCAGGGGAGCTTAATGCCGAGGCTGCCCACGGCTATCGAGGAATACTGTCTTGTTTCCTGAAAATTTGCTGGATACCAACAGGGTTGCCCTCACTGCTTCCTCAAGTAGTTAAAATAAATAAATAAGTAATGCACTATTTTTACATATCAGCAATAGATGTGCCAGGCAAAGGACTGGCAAAGTATGAGATTTGGGGTAATGGAAGAAGATGAAAACAAACAAATCAATGCTCTTAGTCACTTGTCTTCCAAAAAACACCATTGCCTAGACAAAGGCACAACTGTTTCCATTCAATAAAGGGCACATTCACAGTCAGAGCTCCTAAAACCAGACCAGCCTGCTCTGGACATCACTGTCTTGTTGAATCTTCAGGAAACTGTTACAACTACTCTTCTTCAGTGCTCCCGTTACCGTTGTGACCACTGCCCACAGACCAAAAGAAATCCCATGCTGGCTAGGGCAGCACCCACGCACCGCATAGGAGAGGGCGCCCAAGGATGGAGCATAAAAGGGTAGCGCACGCATTAAGGGAAAATTCCCTGGTCGTTGTCCCTACTTTAGACAGTCTGCAGCTTTGGGACTTTCTGGGCTGGAAACTGCACATAGATATAGATTATTTTTGGGTAATATTTATTGCCTTTTCATGACTGAAAAGAGCCTGTAGCACCAAGTCCTGCATTTCAGTTACAGCAGCATCCACAAAGACAGCAGGGGCCCAAGAGACCACATGGGAGTGAATGACGGGAGCAAGTGAGAGTTCCAAACCAAGCAAGAAAAAATAAAAAAGAAGGCAGAAGAGAGATTTCAGCATTATTATAATCACACTTTGACAATAAATATTATCTCAAGAGATAATGAAAATGGCTGATTTTGTGGTGGGCTGGAATTTCTGGTAAAAAAAAAAAGTTATCTCTTTTTCAAAATTTTCAGTAAAAACAAAAAGTAAAACACATGAAAAGTTCAAATGTTGGAGGGGAATTTGAAAATATATATATATATTTAAAAAGAATAAAGAGATTATAGAAGCTCTTAAGACTGTCCTCTCTTCCAAATAGAAATAATGTGAAAAAAGTATTTTTTTCTCAAAACGTTTAAATGGCTGCCTAGGCCCAGAGACATTTGAATCCAAACGTATCACTCACCTCTAACTATTTCAGTCCTGTTTAGACTTCACTATATTAATCTAAACGATAAATGAAAAGGGGATACTGGAATATCCCTGTTACATTATCAACAAAATAGTTTGGAAAAACATACATTGTTTTCCAAAGAAAACTGTTGCACAAGCTATTCAGAGAAAGTGATCTCTGAATTATGTGAATTATGAAGGGGTAAAACAAATAAAAGACAGATTCTTCTTAATCTATTCGAATGCTGAAAACTGAAACACAAAGGGCTGCTTTCCAAATACTCAGAGCGAGATTGTTACTGAGCTTATCCCGCAGAGCTGACATACGCAGCATGCTAAAATTGACAGCAGCTTCCCTGGTTTTCTTGAAGGTAACACTTTTCAGTTTATAGAAAAAATCATATAAAACATGGTCTAAGAGGAGATGAATTTTCTTGTCTACTGCTCTTCAGGAAAAATGTATTAAGTTTTTCTTTAGTCTCCTGATAATAGCTTTCTGATTTTAACCTTTATGTGCTATAATTATTTGATGTACATTAATTCTGAAGCTACTAGGACTACCTCTCACTGTCTATAGAATGACAAAGTAAGAATGAAAGGAGATATCCCTGCACAGGCACCTAACTTAACAAAACCCTTAAGATTGCACTTTTTGCTGTGTCATTCTTTAAGAAAATGAGCTTCTTGAATATGAAGAAGAATTTGACAGAATATTTAAAAACACAACTACAAGCTTCCAGAAAGGTGGAAAATTCTCCCGTCAGTGCAGGTTTTGCAACCGATTCCAGAGAATGGAAACTCATTATTACCTTTCATGTAGACACATGGTCACAAGATGAGTAGTGATGACTCCAAAAGAGTTGCAGAATATTAAACATCACTGTTTACTGCTAGTAAATAACAGCTAGTGATTTGTCTTCTTGATTAATAAACTCTAGAATATGCTTCCACATGGCTCTTGTTATTCCACTCTTATACAGTAACTTCTCTTACCTATACTAGTTTGTGCTTGTAACATTTCTTTTCAATGAAGAAGAAAAAAAAAAGCAAAAGAGACAGATGTTTCTGATTTTCTGTTATATGGATGACAATGAAGAAATGCATTGTGGAATTTGGCAATGACTACTGCTTGAAGCAGAGTTACCATATGTCCTAATCACAAAAGAGCAACACATAGTGTAACGTTTCTGGAAAGAATTTTGCTGCAATAAAATGCATCATGAGAAGTTTGCAATTTCTGAATTCTACCTAGAAGATAAATGACCAAAGAGTCCTCTGTCAAGTAGCTGAAATTGATAACCAGTTCACAAGCGGGGGGTATAAAGTTATACATAACTGGAAAATGCATCTCTTCAAAAATCTGTTAGCTGTTGTAACATATGACCATGGTAACAATTCTTTAAAGTTATGCAAAGCATCTTTCGCAATCTGGAAAAAATATCCCATGAACATGCTATTTGAGAAAAATGTTAATAAATTCATAAACTGGAGGGAGGAGTAGTACAGCTATCTGGTTTGATATCCTTTGTTACACAGGACAGAGAGTTTCCCTAAATTAATGCTGTTTTGAACACTCACATCTCTTTAAGTTTAAAAAAAAAAAAAAAAAGGAGCAGTCATGATATATATACCAAAAATAAAAACATAACAATGACAGAGATCATATCACAAAGCTGCATAAGTTATTGAGTTAATAGGTCCATTTACGTCAAAGAGAAGGCATCCACACATTACTCTGCTGCGAGCGCCCGCCTCGGCGAGCGCTCTGAACCCTCACTCCTTCCTACACCTTCCAGGGAGGCTGCAGCTCCTTGGGTTTCCCTTGAAGAGTCATGCAAAGCATCCCATCAGCACTTCCCGGCTCCTCAGCCAGGTCACCCTGTGCCTCAGCAACTTATTTCTTCCAGCTGTAAAATAAGGATTGGGACCCTGGCCTACCCTAGCAGAGGACACCTCCAGAGCCTGCCCACAGTCATTACAGAAATGACTACTTGCTCATACAACTCAAAGAGTACCCAGTGACTATGATTAAATGAGCATTTCCCAGATATTTACTCCCTGCACTCTCTGGACTGTCCTGCTCCTTCTGTTCCGCCTCCTAGGACTAATTTTAGGTCCTCCATTCAGATATACCCAAAGCATCATTATTTCACAAAATACAGGCAAGCTCAGGAAGTTGAGGGTTAATTTTAATTGACACCTCCTGACAATTAAGTGACCATGTCAAGAACGTGTTGAAGTGTTCAGGATGCCACTGCCTAGCAGAATGACTGGATGCCTGCTTTGTACATTACTCTTCAGAGAAGACTCTTCTGGTTTACCCTTTGGGCAAAAAGCTACCAAGTGAGGACTGGGGGAAATGCCCCCTGCGCCTGCTCAAAACACCCAGCTCCCCTCCCGCGGCTGGGAGCAATGTAGAACATCACGAGGAAAAACTAGTGGGCAGTTTCATGGGCTGGATCAACAGGTAGAAACTCTCCTCTGGATCTTGTCTACTGTCAAACCACAGGAAGGATTTGGGGCACCTCAATCTAAAACAGGAAAGAATTTACTAAATATTAAAATAAATAGAATAGTGAGATTGCAAGGGGAATATAGCCAGCATCGGGTATGTTTTTTGCATTCCAGTTTTCTGCAAGAACGATGCTGGCCATGTTGAATTTTTCCACTTTTACATATGCCAACCTCTGAGGGAAGAGACACCTTGCAATTCATTTCATATAAAGCTATTTTGCATTGTAAAGCTAAAATCCAGGAAGATGGAGATAATAAAACACATTATAAACACCATGATCCTCCTAGAAATCTTGCTGCAAAAACACAGGAAATCATCAGTACCAGCAGCCACAGTCAGGTTGTAGTTTGGCTGTGGCTCTCAGCAAGAGCCATCCCTATCGCCAGGATCCCCATGACACTTGGCCCATTCCTCTGTGGCAAGACACACGCTGGCGGAGGCGGTAGGAGCAAGTGCAGCCCCATGGAGCTGTTCGTTACATAAACGTCTGGAATGTTAATGTAAATGCTTTGCATTTACTTCGTGCTTCGTCTTTAAAGACTTCTGCCAACATTAATAATAATGCTACTGCTCAGAGAGCTCTTGTAAGGACTAATTTGTTATAGTCATTAGGGTTCACTGCTCTTTACCACAGTCATGTAATAACATACTTGATGTACATGCCAAACAAAGTAATCCACAGTATGTTGGTGTCACCTTACTAGCATCCAGGGCTTCCTAAACCTCTCCTCCTTCTGCAGAGGATGCGCAGCCACCTATGGCAGTCCCTGCAAGCCCAGATCCACTCTAACTCCTGTACGTGCCTGTGGAAAACAACACATAAGATCTGTGCTTCTCCATGAGGCTGCATACCAGTGCCTGGGGCTCTGCCAAAGCAGCACCATTACTGGCATCTCCATGAACACTTTTCCTCCCTCACGCTTCCGATGCTTTCCAGAAGCGTTCAGAAAGCCAACAGCTGCTCTACTACCTTCTCTCCAAATCATTACGAAGGATGCAGGCTTTGGCCAAACAAGGCCATAATCAAAGTGCACCATCATTCAAAGCCTGGAGAGTTTCTTGATCCATAGCACTGATGTGGGATGAAACGGACTGGGCTGAGTGGCCGCTACAAAGTCTCCTATTACAAGTTGCCTGCCCCACTCCCCAGGACTGCGGCATCGGAGCACCTTGCAGCCGAGACTTTTCCAATATAAAGAGGATTTCCACAACTTCACATATGGAAATTGATGGCTTTAGCTGAGGGCTAGTCCTTCCCTTTAGGGTCTGAGAGCAGTGCCTCTTCTCTCCCACTCCGTCCCCAACCTCCTTGCTCAGTTCTGGGCATTCAGCAGCCCAAATAGGAGTGCAAAAAACAGACCCGATAAGGACCAGCACCAAACGCAGGGAAAGCACAGCTACCACTGTTAAACAGGACTGTGTTTGGCATACATCATCACTTCTGCTCTTCCTTTTTCTTTCCTCAAGGGAGGACAATATTTGCTCTAAGCTTGATTCTGCAGGTAACTTGCTGGAGCAACATCTGGCCAGAGTTTCTGTGCGCTCACAGGAGAAGCCGCTCCAGGCTCCCTCCTCCTGACAAGTCACCNTGCTCTAAGCTTGATTCTGCAGGTAACTCGCTGGAGCAACATCTGGCCAGAGCTTTCTGTGCGCTCACAGGAGAAGCTGCTCTGGGCTCCCTTCTCCTGACAAGTCACTTCTGCAAGGTTATTCAGACCAGCCAGCTGCAAAGGCCTGTGTTTTTCTCCATGACAGGGTTTAATCAAGCCCACGAGCAGCCGTCCAGATAGATGGCCTGTGGTGAATCACCAATTCCTGTGCGGTGAGACCGAGGCCTAAGGGAGGTGGTTGCATAATGCTGGTAAGAGCAGAACAGCTTGGGCACACCCTTGGTGCCTGGTAATATCCTTAATAGTATGTGGTACACCTGGTCGGGCAGAAGGGCATCTTAGGAATCCGAGATGGAAAAGACCTGCTACGTACTGCAGTCACTACCACAGTGAAGCATTTTCCCCTCCTGTCCCAGGCAGAGAGGCCTTTCACTGCTTTCCTTCAGAAAAATATTCCATGTTTCTACTGTACTTCACTCCTAGAAGCTTTTGCTGCCTCTGGCTCTTGTTTTGCCCTGTGCTCAGAGTCAGCCCATTTCACATAGTTAACGGCTCCTTGCAGTGCCACGTTCAAAGCTTCCCTCATTTTCCCCCTCTTTTTCCTTCACGGTGTTTTCACATTTTAATGACATTTGCTCTATGTTCCTGAAATTTCTGCAACACGCTTGGCACAGCAGATGCCTCACTAAGAGGCATCCTCCTGGGCTGCATCAGCCACAGCCTCCTTCCCTGCATTACCTGCTACGCTCTGATACGGGGTGTGTCACCGCAGGAGGTTCTTCCAAAATTTTCATGCTGGTAAGGGAGGAAATCTCAAACCTACAGAGAGACTTTGGAGGTACCTTTATCCAAAACAAAATCACATTTGGATATATATTTATTTGTAAAAGCCTGAGATGGCTGCTGTGCACTTGTGATCTGCTGTCAGCCAGAGAAGTGGCTGACTAAAGTTGTCAGTACAGGTCACAGCAAGGATATATTCATATAATTATGGAATACCAACAATTTATCTGCATTTAGCACTGAAGATAAGCAACAACCAAAAGAAAGGAAGGGGCCAGAAGCCCAGAAAAAAGCATCCTGTGCTAGAGTAAGAGATTGCTACAGCAGGCTGAGGCCAGGAAATAGTATAGAAACTTCACAAGTGTTCAGACTGGTAGCCTGCCTGTGCTAACAAGTTCCGTATATCTACAAACTTTAACGTTATAGTAAATACCTTCATGAAGGTTTTGGTTTTACTAAAAGATTAAAAAAAGAAATGCCCAAGCTTTTGTTGTCAAATGCAGAGAAACTCGAAATGTCTGAGCAAAGACAAAGCAAAGGTGCAAAAACCCCTTCATGTCGTGAGGGGCATGAGGAGTAGCAGGTTACCTAATGATTTTAATACCATGCCCCACTTAGAAGATTATCTTGAAGTCAGAAATCCTAAGCCAGGTACTTTTTTTTTTCCTTCTCCTCTTTTGGTTCATGACTTTGAAGGTTATCTTGAATTGGCAACAGGAACTTAAAAAGGGGGTATACAGAAAAAGGTTGTGTACTTCAGAACAAATCAGAGTCACTCAGAAAAATGCTTGAAATGAAGAAAACTCACCACATAAGTTTAGATCAGTTAGTCTCATTCTGTTATTTCTATTCTACTGCCCAGACAAGGTCTTGGCTACTGCAAGAGAAATAGTGACTTTGCTTTTAAAATGACCATTTATCACGCTTCCCAAAATTTTACAAATTAAAAGAGATGCAGTGAAGTAAAAAATATTTTAGAGTTACCTATGACAGGGCTGTTCCTTCTGAGAAGGAAAAAATAAAACATAAAAAAAAAAAGGAGACATAAGAAGTATGGAAAAAAAAAAGTGGATGATGCTTAGGAAAGCCAGTAAGAAGTAGACTTGTGAGTGTCTGCTCTGGACTGGCACCAAAGCAGCAGCAATGAAATCAAATATTTAATATTGTTTAGTGATTTGTATCAGAACTCATCAAAAGAAAGTTGCTTACTCCATGTTGCCTCTCAAAGCATTGGAGTTCTTTCTCCAATTGAAACAACCTAAACTTTTGCTGCTGAAGAAAACCAAAATATTTTAGATTTGAGTTGCTTGATGGGCATGATGTTGTTACACACAAGTAGGTTTTGCACAAAGATGATATTCCTCACACTACTGAGCATTTTCTTCTCTTCATGAAGTAAGACAGCTCATCATGGTAGTCATTTGCTCATGATGCACCACATGAACTGAAGACCTGCTCAAAAACATCTTTTCCAGGAAAAGATACTTCTTTCCAGAAGTCTCAGGTAACCAAGCTAAATTCCCTGTGGACATTTGTGGCATCTTTACAGGCAAAATGCTTATGCTTGGGCCAAATACTTAGCCTTTGGTCAGATAAATAAATATTTCTAGACAGAACATACATGTTTCTAAAAAATAACAGCATAAAATAATCCACAAAAATAACATTCTTTTAAAAAGCAAACAATGCCCTAATCAACAACCTCTGAAGCTTTAGTTTTGAAAGAAGTGTTTGCGTAAAAATATTTTTTTAAGTGGAAAATATAGGTCATAGTGGCAGAGTTGTTTCTACCAGAGTTCAGCTCAAACTGTACATACCTGTACTCACAAGAGCTGCTCTGCATTACAGCATCATTTCTTGACATCCTAAGAGAAAGCTATTTCTTCTGCCGATAATAGAAACTTCCTCACAGAAAACCCCAAACTGATGCAAAATTTCTACCACCATATGGTGCCTCCAGTGTGTTGGGAGGTGCAGTTACCAGCACACACTTCTCTGAAAAAGGCCTCACAAATGCTTTCCTACATTGAACAGCAGGGATTGTGCTTACATTTAATAAAAGCCTATTAACTAATATAACTTGCAATTAATTTAGAGTATAGATTCATTTAGAACTACTGCAGCTGCTGCTCAACCATGCACATGAGCAGAATACCTAGCCTCCCACCCCAAGCCCCATGAAATTCCCATTGCAGAGCATCCAGTACCTCCTTCAGCCTCAGAGGAAACTGTAAATACAGAATGCAACTGGGGAAAAATAAAATTTCACAGCAATGCCCTGACCAGGATCCTCAAACAAAATGAATAAAATTCATGGTCTTCTGCCACTTAGAGAAGGACTAAGCTGCTGCCTTCATACTTATTAAAAGCTTCAAAGAATATTTTCAGGTTTTGACAGAGCATTCCACTCGAAACAAATGCTGAATTCTCACAGACGCAAACTCAGACTTTACTGTTTTTACGTGCTGAGAACACATATATTGTCTCTAATTCAGGTCTGCAGTCATGACATACGGAAATTCTTAACTCTCCAGGTTCTGCAGTATGTGGACATGGTTTCCACCATGGCAAAACTCTTAAGTAACCCCTGTTTTACCATTTCAGTGTTTCTGAATAAAAACAAAATGCAGGACTAACTGCAATCTTTAAAATGCCACGTGTAATACAGCTTGAAAGGGGAAAGGAAGCAATCTGGAATCATAACACTGATGTCATCCTCGTTTGTTTTGAAGCTTTGTAATGTCTAATGCTGCCCAAGAATAAATCTGTAACAATATTGTAAGCAATGTAGTTTCACTTTTAGACCTGATAATACATCAACTCCTTCAAACAGCACAAAATCTGCGCTGAAAAGTGGAGCTCAGTAGTGCTAGAAGCTGAATGGACGTGAAGAAGCTGCCAGGAACAGGAGGACATCTGTTCCTGGGGCCGGCCCAGATGACAACTATGCCTTGGGCGAGAGGGGAAGGGTCTGACATGGGGCAGGGCATCCTCTCCAAAGTGTCAGAGGGGACAGACAAGCCCCCCATGGCTTTTTGCAGCATTTATGGCCACAGTTTGATCCAGCACCACCTCCCTTCTTGGAGGGCAGTGAGGAGGCTCATTTCAGCCTCCCCTCATCCATCACCCGCCCTGGAGACAGGACTCTCCCAGCAGGCTCTCCCTGCTGCCCTCTGGACTCTCTCCAGTTTCTCCAGATCCTCTTGAAATGCATCATCCTGCAGTGCTCCAGCGGAGGCAGCACAGATACCGAGCAGGAAGCAGGGATTACCTCACATTTCTTGGAGGTGCTACTCCTGTTTATGCAGCTCCATAGGATGTTTGCCTTTTTTTTTTTTTTTCTCCTTCAACAGTACGAATCTCCTGACTCATGGAGAACTTAGACACCCTCCAACCTCCCAAGCTCATTTGGGAGTACCACCTTCTTGGTGGTCCTTCATCCCTCCTGTGGTCACAGGAACTGTTAGTCCTACCTCTGCCCTACACTACAACAGGCTGCTGTTTCATGTTCATTGCAAAGGTGCTAAAGGGAAGAGTTTCCAGGTGCCACAGAAGGCTACAAAAATACACTTCAGTAAATAATAAAATTAAAGAAAACTGTACTAACTACCAGCATAGGACAGCCCCTGGGCTGTAAAGACACATTCCACCCAAAGTAACCACCTCTGGATCCCTGCTCCTCTCTCTGCAGAAGGACACTGCAAGGAGGTACATGCATCCCACTCATGGATAGTTGGGAATCCACCGTTACCTTCTTGGGAATCATCACCCGGGGTCCTGCGCTCACACCTGCCCTGCTTCTGGGGATAATAAAGGCAAAATTGCTGGGCACCCTCCATCTCCCTGCAAGGGGAATACGAGAGTAGGAAAAGCCACCCCTCTCTGACCACAATTGCTCCAACAAGCACCAAGCATGATGAGACTTTCCATTCAGCTTTGCCATACCCCGTAGCAGTTAATGGGATCCCGCCGAGCAGTACATTTAATTCAATAATCTATTTATTTATCATACACTCCAGAAGGAGAGTAAACAGGCATGGGCCTAATTGGGGCTGTTTTTTTCAAAATGCCTTTATAGCTTTTTTCCTCCCTTCTGCTATGATCACTGCAAAAAGGAGTGTTTATAAACAAATTGAAAAAATTATTTATACTATAGCTCAAAACATTTAGACAGTAGCATCTCAGAGACTTTTGATAGAGGCAGTAAATTGGGCGGAAGCTGATCTGACAGGAAATAAAAGCTAAAACTGTTTTCCTAAAAAACAGCGGATAACACTAACAGGCTGAGATGAGTAAGAGCATGGACTCCAGATTCATGCCAGAGAGTGAAACATCCTGCCCTGTACATAGCAATCTGTACACTACAAAAACCTCTGTGAACTGAGAGATTCACATTTATAGACCAAAAGCAACAGCATATTTCAGTCATGCAAGAACAGAAGTGGAACAGAGCTACCATAATCCCCAGCAGGATCTTCGCAAGAGAAAATTTCACAATTAGCAACATAAAAAATAAAAACAAATAAAAGCCAAGACTAACAAATGACTTGAATCCAACAGACATTTTCTAGATGACTGTCTGGATAGGTCAGCATGATCTCCAGTTTCTTCTAGAAGAAATCTTGATTAAATTCATTCATACGGATCTTTATCACACATGTGAACTTGAAGTTTTATCGTGGCTCTAAAAGCAGAGCACAGATGCAACATGGAAGTCGGCCAAATTATAGACGGAAACAAAGTTTTTTGTGGCTGTGCAGATGCTAATGCCTCCAGAGGGGGACAACCACATTGCAGGATAAAAATACAGACATAGTGATTTTTTATCTTGGTAATATATATGTCAGATAAACAGTTCCTAGCAAGTTCATGTGTCCAAGATGACTGGAGGAGGGAAAGCCTGCAGCACCTGGATGACTGGTATTGGATATAATGAGATGGTGGTGGTGGTGGTGGGGGAAACAGCCGTAAAATGCGAGCATACTGCAGCTCCTGAGCTGCCTATGCAACGCATTTAGAAACATGCACAACTTTGACCGAGTTGCCAAGGTGCTCAGCAGATCGCTTTGCAACACCAGATTCAGGAAGTCATCAATCAGCTTGAGGAGAAATACTCCAAGGTTCTGCCTAAATGAAAGGTTATCTGGAAAAGAACATGTTCCTGCTGAAAAAAAATGAAGGCAAAAATAGACATTCAAGTACCTAATCCAATCGCATCCTTGTTGGGATCAGTAGAGAATCTCAAAACCCAGTCAGGGCCCTCTGGCTCACTGTAATTTCTTCTGAACATGCTGTACAGCCCCAGCAGTGCAGCTGGTAGTACTAGAGCATGGTGAGGACATCCATCTGAAGATATGTGACTAAGGAATAAGTGAGCTCTTGCATGGGCTTCGCAGCTTTGCTGGGAACTGAAATGACTAACTCTCAAGTCATAATGAGAGCAGCCCGGGTCAGACTCAGGACACTGCCCAGCTTCTTGTCTAGACAAGAGCCCGAGAAAGAGCCGTCTGCACCGAGCAGCTTCCCAGCTGCATCCCCCTCGTCACATGCAATTCAGGCAAGCAGAAGTCACATCTTGCTTGATAGAGAAATTAGAGGGATTTGTATGTTTGAACTGTAAACTCAAGGAAGTAAAAGAAAAAAGATAATAAAAAGGAGGAAACTGAGTTTAGTATCACTCTCAATGAGGGAATTCACATCTGCGTACACAGAGAAGCAAAATAAAACAATAGAAAAGCTGTCGTGTGAAGTGAGAAGAGAAGACCTCCTCAGCACACCTCAGGCCCCAGAGGAGCTCGGCTGCGCGCACCAGGGCTCCAGGCTCTCGCCGGCTGAAGGATGTGACGGTCAGGAATCTTGGCAAGAAAACATAAGTTTTTATTTCCTGGCATAAGCACAGTGTCTGGATCAGAGTTTCAAAGTTGACTCCAGCATCACGTGACAGGCTCCCTATCTGTCTTCTCCAGCAGCACAGCCACACTCACTGCAATTTCACCCATATCAAGGCCCAGTGATGAGCTGTGTGGATCTTATCTAACTGGCAGCAGTTACTGCGTTGGTGTCAGGTTCCTACCCAAAACAGCCACCCCAGAGCTGGCTGGGTGCCACCTTGCCATGCCACAGCCACGCGAGGAGCGCGCTGCGATGCTGGGACGAGGCAGCGCGGTCCCCGCGGCCACCAGACTCCTGCGCAGAGCAGCAACGGCAGCAGGCCCAGCGCGATACAAACCCAAGGGCAAGAGAGATGCACGCTGAAAAGAAAAACTACATCAACTTCTGTGAGTTTAGAACATTTTAAAAAAATATATAAAACTAGTAAAAACCTAGTAAAAGGGGTATTTCTGATATGTGCAGATCCCTTGGGAACATTGCTGCAAAACTGAAAGATATTTTTCACTGACCCTTATTATAGGTCCAGTTACTAAAGTGAGGGCTATCTTATTAAGTTTCCTTATGGAAAAATGCATAGGCCCTCTAATAAGGGCTGCCTTCCACTTCCGTTTTCTGGAAGATTAGTAGTAACTTTATTTTTCACCAGAAGAGTATCAGCTAATACCTGCTCCTTTTTTAGGCCTGTCTACTCTGTCAACTCTTTCTTAGAAGGTGGATCTGGCCTCAAAAAATTAAACCTTATTCTCCCTGTTGATGAGTACCATGACCAACACTTACCTACCCTTTCTAGGAACCAGGAAATATTGAAGACATCCTACGTTATCCCTTGCATCTCCCCAACCACTTAAAAGCTGAGCACATTCCAGACTTTACATCTTAGGAGGCTACGTGAGCAAAGTGCCTTTCCTGGAAGGGTCTCATCAGTGCTCTGAACCTGGTGGTGAATATCTGAAAGTGCTCAGGAAAATAAGAGAGGGGTCTAATTGGGAGGCAAGAAGGTAACGGGAGCCAGATGGTGCTTGGTAAGGAACCTTGTTACCAAAGTGAAAGTGCCCCCCAAAAATCCATCCTAAGAAATGGAAAATCTGTTTTTCAGTAAACTTACTTCACTGAACACAACTTTAGAAGTTCTTGTTGTCCTTTCAAACAAACGTCTTGGTGGAGCCAAGCCACTGTTATTCTGATGAGTTACTCTCATTAGTTACCCTTCTGTTTTCTTCTCCCTTTACTCAGGGTTCTCACAACTTTTCCTACTTGTGCTATGATGTATGATATCATGTGCAAGGCTGCTGACCAACCATTTTAGGCCAATTTCCTTGCAGACTGATTTCAGAACGGTTGCAGATGGCTGTTTTCTGTGCCAATGATACTGAATATTTGAAAATATTTTATATTCCAGAAGATATTCTGTTTCTGTCGAAGGAAAAAAAACACTACTCCATTTCATCAGAAATCAGGAATGTCAGCAACACAAGAATAGCTTTGTCAATGTAGATACTTCGCGAAATTATACATATGTAAATTTTAATTTAATACAACATTTCTAAGAGCTACATGGAGGGTAATATTGACTTGTGTAAAATAGTTAACTGTCATGTCTTAACCCAGAAGGAGAGATCATAAAATAATATTTCTATCCATTGTAATAACACTTTGATAAAATATTAGATCTTCTGTCTGCTAATCAGCAGTTTTTAAAATCTAAAATATTAAATTGCCACTCAAGGCAGGCTGAAACATGATTTTTTTCCCCTCTCCCTTTTTTTTCAGATCCAATATGCAGATTGTATGTTTTCTACAAAGAATCTGTTCCCCAAAAAAAGCTTTACCAATGTTTTATTTTGAAACACTTTGTGCTCAGAGATGTCCATCTTCCTATCTCTCAACTGCTTTTTATTTTATGGAGTTTCATTAAACATCAGAGATAGCTCTTTCATGCTCCTGGTAGGGACAATCATACTTTTACCTTAATTGCCCAAAACAAATCCATTCAGATATACTGAACCTGAGAGAAAATTTTAATTGAAATACTACAGGAACCATGCCCATTTCAAACATACTATTTGACAGGACAGCAGAGAAAGATAGATGCTTTTTTTTTTTTAATCCCACATCTTTCTTGACAAGAAGGATATTTCCGCTCTAAGCACATAGCACAAATTTGCCTTTAGCCAGAACACTGTTTCCTAAAGTGAGTCATCCATAGAACAGATAGGTTTAAATTACAGAAAAATGCTCTGCAGAAGAACCAGTGTTGCAAACTAACCAGAAATAGCTCAAGAGACCTGGAGACACTCCAGTTCCACAGCACTCCTCTGTTTCTCCAGTCTCCTGCCACTTAGTCTTCCTGTCATCCTCCCTCCTTTTGGGAGAGGGTTAAGGTTTTTGTTAACAAGACAATAAAAACCTGTCCAGAAATGCTTATGTTAATAGGGAGTAATTAACAAATCATTTATTATTTCGAAAATGCAGGTTTCATAAAACAGGGTAGCATCATGACTTAAATATTTACAGGAATTTTTTTTTCCCCCTGCCCTGTAATGTAGCTGCAACGAGTCCCTTCTCGGAGTTTACCAGTAATGCTGGCTCCACCACGGGCAGACGTGAGGAGGTTCAGAGAGGGCCCAAGGCTCAGCTTGGGCTGACGGACAACATCACATGTATCTTAAACACCTTCAGAAAAGCCCAGTACTTCAGAAAGGCTGGGAGGTGACATCTCCTTCTTGGTATCACCTCCTCAGGGGGATTTTGGAGAAGGTTTGCACACGCAAGCAAGTCAGAATATACAGCCAGCATGGGTCAGAGATTTTTAACACCTTTAAGGTTAACCCAAGATGAACATTTGCCAAATATTTTAACGGACCAAGCAAATATATATATATATATATATGTAAAAGGTTGTTTTGTTGACCTTTTTTTTGTTCAACCCCCCCCCAAAAAACCCACCAAAACTGTAATATTTTGCAGGAATTACAGGACATACAGAAGGGAAAAAACGCCACCATTTTCTCCTCAAGGGAAGCTGCATTAACTCTTGGACATCTCCACTTTCACTTCCTTTCTTCAAAAGCAATTTGTTAACACCTAAACAAACTCACAATATTTCTTTGTGCTGCTAAACACAGATTCATTGTTTCCATCTGCCACCTCTTCTTCTCACCAAAAAAAAAAAAAAGAAAAAGAAAAAGGAAAGGAGCTTAAAAAGTTTAAAAAGCTTGAAGAAACTACTGCACCCAGCCTGATCACCTAAGCCTTCCTAAGCATCTGGATGCCTCTATATAACAGCTGAGGCTATGGCTCCAACTTCCAAAAAAAAAAAAAAAAAAAAAAAAAGTCTGTATACTAAGACTTGCAGCTTGCAAGGGAAAATATCTTACTTCTGTTCCTTTCTCCCCATTATGATTTTTCCCCATCTTCTTTCAATGCTCTCACGCTCGTGGTTGAGGGAGGTATAAACAGAGTCTCACCATGCCACAAAATACACTGCAGCACTTGGGGAAGTTTTACAAACTGGAATACGTGTTTAGATTTCCTGACTCGGAGACGAGGCAGAAGAGGGGGATCTGGCAAGCTTCCTGGAGATGGGATGCAATTGCTTTGCTCTGCGATACACAGAGGGGTTACAGGCACTTTGAACATTCACAGAGCACCAGTTAGAGAAGAACAAATCATTTTTTAATCTCTGCGTTGTAATTAAATGCAACTTAGTGGAGTTTCTGCTTAGAAGAAAACTGCCTGGAGAGAAATCAGATTTCTGCAAACTGTAAAGAAATTGTGACAAGACAGTGCCCAGCATGCAAGCATGTGCACATTTAATGTCCTCATTGTGCAAAAGGGCCACATAGATTTTTTTACCTCTTCCCCCTTCCGACTCTACTTAACGCTCATACATAAGAGTCACATCTTTCCTTCACTTCCCAGACACACAGCGCTTGTGACAATTCAAAAACTTCAAAATTGCAAGGTCCACAGGTCCTGGAGAAGAGGGACTGAGATTTCTATTTGGTATTTGCGCACATCACTATAAGTACATTTAATAACTTCAAGGCCAATTTTAATCACTCAGTTCTTAAATCCAAATGTAGTAGCAGGAATCTAAATATATTTGCACATTCCCTGGCTTTACTGCAGTCTTGGGTCCCCGTCTGGCCTTCCAGCTCCCCCTCGGAGACAGCTGCAACTGTCTCGCCCTTCTCTCCTCCCTCCCTAACCCTCCTCCTTTTCCCCTTGCTCACAGAGCCCCGAAGGGCAGATTCCGTCATCCCGAGACCTCCGCTAGGGCCAGTCCTCACATTCCCCCATGTTCCTGCCCCCAAAGCTGACAGCAAGGGAGACAGAGGCAGCTGCAAATTAGGCTAAGAAATTCCAGATTCTCCCTGTATTTCTAAAATATTATTTTAATTCAGAATTTTGAGTATTGCTGGAAGGTTTGCAGGGTGAGCTTGCTTGTCAATAGGGTCATTACTTAAATTATCTCAAGCGACTGCTTTAGTATTGTCGGCTTGCAGTTTTATTACGGTGATGCGGCAGACCCAGATTTCCGAGACCAGGCAGTTAATGCTTTCCGAAAGGCTGAGCAACCAGCACAGGAGGTCAAGCTCACTCAGACTGAATTTTAAACCTAAATAAGCTCTTGTGTAAAAGCAAACTTTTACAGATGCAGAAATAGAGAAGGGCAAAGAAACTCCAAATGAAGCTGGCAAAGCACTTGATAAACACATTTTTGCCTCATGCCAGTAACCTGTGCAGAGATCTGGGCACACAAAGCACGTTTCGCATCCATGGGGCCCCGCTGGGCTTCGGGAACTGGTTGGAAAAGGGCAAGGGAAGAAAGCAGGGGGAAGAAAGCAAGGGAAGATGGATGGAGCCAGCGTCCCCTCCAGCTCCTGTGCAGACAGAGGTGTGCTGGGCACACGCCACCTCCTCGAGAACACAGCTTGGCACGGCCCTAGCCAGGCTGCTGCGAGAAGTCATTTCCATGCCAAGTCCTTCTACCATATTTTCAATGAAGTCACTAACTTGGCTATTTTTTCCCCCCACTACCCTATCTAGCAAACGAAAACTTTGCCTAAGGACAGTTTTAATAGTTTTGAGACAAAAGTTCTGCAGACTTTAAAAATACCAGATTTGGGCTGAAAAGCTAGAGATGCAACTGTGGTAACCAGATTACTTGTATAATGGAGGGTTTCCACAAAGTGTCAAATACCTGTGCTGTGTTTAGAAAGTCTAATTGAGGAGAAGAAAAAAAAATCTTCACTGTAATATTTATTTTATACGTTTTTCTCCTCTAGAGCCAGTTACTTCATCAGAAGTCCCAGAAAAGCAGCATATCAGCATTACTGGGGTGATGGAGGTCATCTGCACATCCAATAGACAGTCCCAAGGCTTTGCTTTTAGACGAGTACAAGCTTGACTATCATCTCAACCATGAAGCTGCTACTGATGGAGCAAAATCCTGGCTCTGTTATGGTCCACAGGAAGAGCTCTGCCACTGGTTCCAACGGAGCTAGGATTTTACCTCTGCTATTTATCTTTAACAAAATATCCTAGTAGAGCTTTTTTTGGCCCATGGCCACTAGACCCAAGCATAAACTGTTCAGAGAATAAAGCAGGTATTTTTTCTCCTCCCACATGCAACCACATATATTTCATGCAATAGACATGACAAAAAAGTCATTTATAACTCTAACCTCAAGAAATCACAAGCCTGTTTCAGATGCACCTCAGCTGAATAAAAGACCACTTCAAAACAAAGCTCCATTACACTGCAGAGGTGATAGATATCTTTATTATTTAAAGAAATAAATATCTTATTCCCCTAGGCTGAGGGGGATATAGTAAGAGAATAAGAAGCAATTCAAATGCATGTAAGAAGAAAGCTACGACATAGAGGAGACATCTTTTTGCACATTTCTGAAACAACCTGTTCAAATATGCACATTTTAATCCACGTTACAGGCACTTTTAAGGGATCTTACTGTATTTCACTAGATCATGTTGCTCATGTGTCTGGTCTACGGGCACAAAATTTTTAATTCATAAAATCAGAGCATAACTTAGGATGATGAAGTATGCGCAAATGCAATTCAGAGAAAAATCAGCTTTTCCAGAAAGAACAACCTTTTGGGGAAGGGTTTTAGGAAGCAGTAGATATATCTGAGAGAGAGGCAAGGTTATCTGGGATTTATAAATTCTTACAAATATTTATGCCAGGTGCTAAAAAGCAGCATTGCCCTTGCTTAAAGTTATTTGGACAAGTAGGCTTAGAGCTTTCCTCTCTGTGTAAACAGTATAGCAGCATTCTAAACAGATTAATAGTGGTATCTGTTCAAGTCAAATATTTATGTAAGCTGGATGAGTGGAAAAGGTAGTCTAAGGGGAATAATTTGACCACAAATTATAAAAGGTACTGAAGTATCCTTTCTACAAGCAAACATCCCACCTTGACCAGATCATTTTGTTTAAAATGAAAAAGCTTCATGGCCTAATCCATTATTTCCAGTTACTTAAGAAAGAGATTTTCTCTCTTGCAGAGCTGTCAGAGATATCATACTCGTGCTAGCCACCATGGCAGAGAGGCACTTGCACTGAAGCAGAACCAAACATAGGTGCAATTTCCATACTCCATCCTGAGAAGTGCTGACAGATTCCCTTCTATTTTACTGCATTTTTATTCTAATAACAACTAATGAACAACTAATGCATACATTCTCATCTCCATCCACATAGAAAACAAAGCAAAAAAAAAGAGATGGGCATAACACTGGTTTGGTGCTGCAGAACCTCCCTGCCACCACCTGGACTGGCCAGGGCCACCTGGTACCAACCTGCACCCTCAGGGCAGACACTCAGACACAAACTGTTCCCATGGGAAGTTATCGCTACTGCTGTTGCAGACTAAGTGCCTCCGTCTACTCTCACTCTATAACAAAGGACAATATGAAATAGCTCTTCTAGCTCATAAATGCCTGTGCAGAGAAACTCAAGTTTTATGACAGTGTTCTGGGTCAGACCACATTGATGGGCCCTAAAACAACCTGAGTTTAAGATGTCTGGAAAAGCTGAAGCAGATTTGGCACACTCTTAGACTTAGGATGGGTGGATTTCATGAAAGTTTCAGGCAGTTCCTTGCAAATCAAACACTCTTACCGACTTTTGTCCTAACTTTTAGGATTTTCTGTTCAAGGAGGAATTCACTGAAGAAGTAATGACTACAAAATGAGAGCAACCCACCACTGAGGTTGAACTGTTTTACAGCAGAGACCTGATAGGTCATATTTCAGCACTGCTTTCAACAGTCTGCAGTTTCCCCTCGCTTCCTGCAGACAGCACTAACTGTCTTGCAGGACAGGCACCGAAGGGGAGCAGCCAGGACACTCTGGTGGCACAGCGGCCACCTCAAGCCCCAGACAGCGAGTTCCTCCAAGAGCAAGTAGCCCTCTTCTGCAGTTAGATGCATCACTGTTCTGTTCAAATAAGCCATTGCCTTCTGCTGCTTTGGAAGCCAAATGACAGCAGTGACCATTTGCCACCTTCAGGATCCCATTTAACTGATCTGGGTCACAAAAGGCCATTTTCCCCCTCCCCTATAGCCATGTCTCTCCCCACCACCTGCCTCAAACTGAGCAGTTACATGCTGAGGGACATGACAAATGGGGACCAGCCATTCCTGCCTGCTGGAAGACTGGGTTATGTCGGGAATGGGTTATTCTGTGGCCACCTCAAGCACCAGGCAAGAGGTCAGTGACCGTGAGGAGCCGCGTGCCTGGGTGAGGAGCCACCTGCTGAAGCCCTGGAGCAGGGTTTAGGAGAGCTCCTGCATCTGACAGCACCCAGGCACATCCCAGGCCAGGGAAAAAGCACAAGAGCCACCCCGTCTGCAAAAGAGCAGCGAGGAGCTGAGCCCTCTGACATAGCCGCCAGCATCGTGCGAGCGGCCAGGAAAGAGCACCTGGCCAGGCTCCAACATTTACCATCACCACCTGGCCAGGCTCCAACATTTACCATCACCACAGCAGCACTATCTTCCCCTCACCACTGAGGCAGGAGAGATAAGATCTGCAGACTTCCTTCATTCTGCTGCTTGCTTTCATCCCAGAAATAAAGCACACAGGAGCTGCCCAGTCAGGAGCCCAGGCTCTTTCAGTGGGAGCCTGAGAGCACTTTCCATCGTGGAGAAGCAAGCACATCACTTCCCAGGGCAACTTTTCCAAACAGCGCCACTACCTAATCACACATTTGCACAAGTGCCTCGAGTCTGTGCATGCCAACCAGGCTTTTTCACTTCCCTCCCTGGCACCCCATCCCCGTAAGGGCAAAACGGTCTCTCAATGCCTGTGAGCAGCTCACAAGCAGGCCTTGCACAGGGACTCCAACATGCCAACTCTCACCATTTCTCATTAAAAAACCCTGTGGGCTGAGCAGTGAGCACTGCTGAACTCCTCCTGACTTCTCACTGTTACACAGGCTCTGATGAAGAAGCCTCATGTAGGACTCCAGTTCGTAATCCAAACATTAACCTGGTTTTCCAGCTGGTTTCCAGCATTCCCAGCTGAGCGCTCTTGCAGGAAATGTGCACCTTGGAGCACAGCCATGTTCATAGTCTGTAATCCCAGCGGCTTTCCTGCCTCACTGGGGCTGGCGATAGAAGCTGCAGTGGCTGGCACAGGACCCATACTCTTCTGCGTCAGCTTCAGAAAGGCAAAAAGTTAAAGAAAAAAAACACAAAGCAAAACAAAACACACTACTGCAATCAGCTGCTGCTCAGCAGCGGTACTGATCTGATCACTGCTCTTCAAAAAGTCCATAGTTTCTACATACACAAAGGTCAGAAAACCTTTGTTTCGGTCAGCACAAATACCTCCCATCTGACTTTCATACTGCAAGAAATGTGAAGCTCAGAGTGAAAAATAACTGTCAATAACAAATTTTACATGACTACAGCTTGGCGCTATAAGTTCTAGAGTCAGCTCTATGGGATAAATAGTTTTAGATGAAGCAGTCCACCTTCAAAGACTCAATTGCTGAATTTCAGTTATCTTACTAAAGCAGAAACAGTACTCCAAGCAGCTATACATAATTCCTGGCAACATCAAGAACAAAGGAAAACTATTGAGGACAAGTGAGACTAGATTAGGATCTACGCTAGCAGAACAGGAAATGGAAATTTTGCTTTCAGCTTTGGAAATCCAGGCCTTAGGAGCATCTCTTCACTAAGTAATATTTACATGGAGCTCCTTTTGCAAGCAGGGGGATGGCTCTACCAGAGGATAAGCACTGCTGGCAGCCACAGCCACAGCTCTCACCACAGACCTCATCTGCCAGAGGTTTGTATTCATAACTTGTCTGCTAGTCATATTTCTCCAAAAGTTGAGTTAGCATTTCTAGGATGTTTCCAAAACAAACACCAATCAGTTCTTGGTCTTGGATGATGATAGCTCTTGTGCTTCTTTCAGGACATACTGGACTGACAGCCCAACTCATGTCATCTAATTGCTCTCACAAACAATCTTACCAAATCTGCTCTGACTCAGTATAGGAAAATTCACATTTTTACACACAGGCACACAGGAAAGACTCTCACATTTTAAAATAATTAACCGAAGACACAGCACTTGCTGAAAAAGAGTCAAAAGACAGCTCTGTCCTTATGCTGCTCAAACCAGAGGTATCTGGCTCTGCTATAGATACGCCTTATACTTCCATACTGTACCACTGGGCAAGAACAAGTGTCAAATATCAAATGTGTCCCTGCCTGTTCTAGGAGAACAGACATTTAACATTCAAAGAGGTGAATGAAAGCATTTTTCTATGTTAAAAAGTAAGAAAAACTCAATTACACTTACGACACATCTTCAAACAGGAAGGAAAGGATGCTTTCTGGATGATCAACACACATCATTATTTTCTAGTTAGAGTGGGTTGCTTTTCAGGCCAGTGCCTTTTTTACTCCATTTTAAGTAGGTGGGATACATTGCATATTTATTGGTACTTAGTAGACTTCAGCTTATGTAGTTTATAAATATTTAGAATAAAAAGTTCACAGAACTCTGCTCTTTTAGACACGTCTCAAAAACATAAAGCACTGTAGAAAAATAAAATCATTTTAGATCTAGTTTATATTTGGATAGCTTTTTTTAAAAAAAAATGATGTTTCAGGTAGCGTAGTAAAACTGTACCATAAGATGAAAAGGTTTTGAGGGAGAAAACGGAGTCTAAAACAAGGATTTTGAGATTGAAACAATTTTAAGAAAATTTACAGGAAACTCAGCTAAGTGAACGCCAAAAGTTTTCCAATGAGCCAAGCCAAGTTCAATATAACCCAATCTAGGGAACATCAGAGGAACACTCAGAGCTTTGCTATGATTATCTGTGTCTGTGCCTCCACACACAGCCCAATTTTCAGTGTAGTGTGACTTAGCAGGATGTTCAAAAATAGATCCCAAACCTTCCACTTCACATTAAAGCCAAGTTAAGGATCCTATTATGGCGTCCAGACCATATGTTCTGGACAGCAGGGCAAGGTATTGGTTAGGTGGGAACTGCAGTTACTCACGAACCCAGAAATACCTGAATAGTTATTGCCTTCCAGCACATCACGTGCTACAGCTGTGCTGCCAATGGCTTCTAGCAACACCATGGCTCAAGGCACTGTTGTCCCCACCCCCAAAAAACACAGTGACAATTAACAAGCCAATTCCTCCAAATTCAGGGACTGGGAGAAGGTGATGGGACTCCTTCAAAGCTTCCTGGGCTCTTGGGATGCCTTTTTGAATTACAGTCACAGCTAGGAGTCTCACACACCTCTGCAGGGGAACAAAAATAAACAGCTACACTTAAAATAAGATTTCCTCCCCACTCTTCCATCCTCCTGCTTTCTCATCTTTTTGATAGATGTATTCTTTGGCAGCTTTCGACTCACGAAAGGAAAACAGAGGACACAGATTAAGTTAGTCGTTCAGCGTAGACAGATGAAAGGCCAGAAATGAAGCCAAGGAATCATAAAACTCCCCAGACTGACTGCCGAGAAGCTCTGCCCGCTGCCTGTGTATCTTCCCAAGCTTTTCTGCAGATTAGAATGGTGGCTTTGCAAGCTCTCAAGCTCGTCTTTCTTCCTCACCTTCCAGGGTTCACCCATCCAGAGTGCTGGAGGACCCCCTATTGCTGGGGACATCCACCAGAAAAAGAAGGTTTCTCCAGGAGAGACGGACCTACTAGAAGATTTCAGAATGAAACACAGGTGGACGTGTGCTTTGCAGAGCCTAGTGCAATAAGGGGAAAGCAATGGTGGTCTTCTCTGAGCAGCCAGAGGCTAAGTAGGAGATTCTGGGTCAGTCGAGGCTCATTTTAGGTCTGGAAGATAAATTCTTCCTCATACCAACTGTCTCTTGGTGCAAGGCTGCGGCTGCTCAGAGGTCCATGGACCCAAGGGGACAACCCACCCGGGGAGAGCTGTGAAGAAACACCAGCCGAAGCATGGACAAGCCTTGCATCCAGTCACAAGCACTTTGGTCTTTGCAATAGATGGTGAAATAAATACTTGGTGTAGACTAGCAAGTTATGCCCCTTAACCTACTGTTAATAACTTACCAGGAAAACAACAACAACAACCAACTTCCTCTCAATAAAATTCATTTCTGAAGTGTTCACTGCAGCTTTGTAGCAGCAGAGACTTCACAACTTAGTTTCTAATCTATTCCATGAGACTGTGGCAGTGCTTTGCATAGAGGATTTCCTTGTCCAGAAACGCCAAATTTGAATTTCAAATATTACAGTCCTCCCAGTTCCAACTTCCCTTTCAGGAAATACTTGAGCCTCCCAAACTTAAAACTTCCCACTTTAGGAGGCCTGGCAAAATACAAGGGATCCAAAATTCTGCGCACAAACTACTGAAAGCGTGAATGCAAACCACTGACAGGACAGCTACACTGGCATAAGCTCCTTCAGCAGCAATAGTTAGTACAGCTCTTGTTTCCGAGTCTGAAGCCCTTGCTGTATCTCAAGTGTATTGTTTCTGCTGTACAGACAGGGAAATTAAGGCAAAAAGGAACAGTTTCCATCCTTGCACAGGAAAGGGGCAGCAGAGCAGACAGCATAAAGTCAGTGCCACTAATACATTTTTCATTGCAATTCTCTAGCCTTCAAACTCATTTAATTGCTCCTACAGGCAAGAAATAGCTCGGTGAGGAATTTTACCTGAGAGAGGTTTAGCTCCAATTTTTCCTCATGCAATGTGGCTTATCTTGATGTGCTGTTACAGCTCGCTCAGCATAAAGAGAATCAGGAAGAATAAATACAACAGGACCTAATGCATTAGCCTGCTGGTAAGGCTGCCCCACCATTCAGCAGGGCAATTTGACAGCAGTGGGGGCAACATGAGTTAGTCTGGAAAAGAAACAAACAAACCAGAATCTTTCATTACACTCAGTCTGCTGAAGTTGTACTGTATTTTCCACTAAGGATAGCTTCACAGTGACAGGATAATAAGTTGGTATGAAAAATAAAGTCGTATGTACACACAGGCATACACAGAATTGCACATATAAGTTTCCAGTAACATACTCAAATGAAAATGGAAACAAGTCAACTTGACAACTAGCCAATATAAGAACTAAAATAAGTTTTAGCTCACACACCTATCCCGGCTTTCCCTGCCAAGATTTGCCTTTGCCATCATATTTTCCTATTAAAAAAAGAAGTTTCTTCTGTTTCTGTGTTAAAACATGCACGAATAGGAAAAAATACTGAATACAATCACTATCTGGGCAAAACTTTACAACATCTATACCCAAAGGGTGATATCCTGGTATTATTGAAGATGACAGTACTCAGATTAGCAGAGCTAGGTTTTTTCCCCACAGCAATTCAAATGCTGCAAGTAAATAAAATAGTGTAGAAAAGGAAAAAAAAAAAAAAAAGAGAGAGAATTTATTTTATCTTATTCCAACATTAGTTTCAAGTCAAGTACAAGTGGTCCTCCTTTACCACAGTATCTCCAAGGAGTAGAGATAACACCTAATTTTCAGAAATTTCAACCTGTATAAGGACTGCTCGTGGTCTGAAGAGTGTTTTCAGGCATGAGGAATGTCTGAATCATGAAGTTACATGAGAGGTTTAGGCGACTTGGTCGGTGTTGTGCTGAACAGCACAGCCACGCTCTGCTGTAGTCACGTTACACTCATGCAACAGTCTTGACCCTTCAAACATTCAGCCTACTCAGGTTAGCAGCATCTTGCTCAGAAACCTACTGTTTGCAGAACGAATCCCCTGGAAGAGCAGATGAAACTTAGAAAAAGCAGAGCCCAACCCATGAAACAGGATTACACCTTTAAGTGCTTTGACAGCGCTAAGTATTTTCTTCCTGCTCAGGAGGCTTGTTGGCAGCGCTGGCGACCTGCAGTCTCTCATGTCTTTAATCACGGGCTTCTTGCCACGGCTTGTTGAGGAGCAGCGTGTACGTTCCTGGTTAATATTAGCCTTCCCTGCTTGCACGAGGGGAGATGGAAGTGGCAGCACTCCAGCTCCCCGGGCTGGCCCTGGGTCACAGGGAAGGGCTGAGGGAAACGGTGTTACTGCAACCCAGGCAGGCAGAAAAGAGGCCTCAGCTCGCGCGCAGCCGAGGGGTCTGGCCTTGGGAGCAAGCACCCAGCATCCCCCAACCTCTCATACAGCCCCCCAAGCTACCAGCATCGTCTCACTCGCTCTTTCCCCTGCAAGGGAGGTTGGGTAGACTCTGACCATAAGTCACAGGCAGGAGAGGCAAGAGAACCTAATTTTAAATCTTGCATAACAGGCAAAAGCGAGAGACACTGAGCAAAGGTACCGAATATTTTGAAGTAACTGTTAAAAAGATGCTGATCTCCTCACAGGCTGTTTTTTCCCCTCTGGGCATCATAATTCAAGAGATATCAGCCACATTATGGGAAATGGTTCATTCATTTACTGCCCATAATCATGGCAGGAGCATGATTTTTCTGATAAACTCAGTATGAGAATGGCAAGAATGAATAAAATATAGTCCAGAACTGCTGCAGATGCATTAAAGATGACATCTTAGCTCAGAGGCTCTCCCAGAGCATCCAGTCAGACTGTACTAGTCATGTCACTTTGCATTATTTGACATGATGCCATATGTGACTGATAAAACCAGACAGACATACAAAACAATAATGTAACCGTGCCTCCAGAAAATGGCAAAATTAGTCCCTTGTGACATTGTGACCAAGTAAATTAAAGCAAGTGGGGAAAAAAAATGTTGTGTACACATATCCTGCTGCCTGGCATGGAATTATTCACTGATTCAAGTCTTTTTGCAAGCAGCCAACACCAGTCTACAAGTAATAATTATTAATAAAATATTCCAATGAAATTAAGATAAGCTGTCATTTTGTACCTATAAAGGAAGGCTGGACACCCAAAAGTGTCCTGTTGACGTTTGTTTCCTTCTCACCCTTCTGTTATGGGGTGGGAGGAGTAGACTAGGTCTGCTACAGTACAGCATGAGGTCCCTCATTATGTCTTGCTTGAGAGGCTGTTACACTTGTCACTGCTTCAAATTAGAAGGCATTTCCTCCGGTTTCAACATGGGCTCCAAACCTCCAGCTCTCCCGGTGAGAGCCGCAAGTCGACAGGACCCGCGCATCGCCGACCCATCAGCATGGGCGCCTCTCATCGGGAACGTGGCGGCGGCACTGCTCAGCGAGGCCACCGCCATCACGAGCTAAAGCCTTCCACCCTCTGTGGCTTTTATTAACCCAGCTCTCTTTCGTTGGGAGCATGCAAACTGCCACACCGGATCAGAGTGAAGGGCCAACTCCCCCGCCATCAGCATCCTCAGCCCACGTCCCTGCTATGTTTGCAGGACCAAACACTGGTCTGGTTGCTTCTGCTCACCCTACTTCCTCACTTATGCCTCACTGGGACAAAGAATTTTTTTTAAAACAATTGCAATGTATAAATATTGTTGCCATTAAGTGGAACCATTATTGACATTAAATCTTTCTATAAAAGCTCTTAGAGTAGACTTCACAGATAACAGATTTCATGGAAATCCTTTACACTGTCAAGAGCTATTTTGGGTAATATAAACCCCCAATGTTCTTTGTGTACTTAGACACTACACAGCAATATTAGTCTGGTCCATCTCTAGCGTTTCCCTATTCTTCTGCAGTTCTACTGCAGTTGCCCATTTTCATCTTTAAAGAAATAACAACAAACAAAAGCTTTGTTTTTTGGACTTGGACTAAAAGCAACCAAGCGTGGAATCTGCTTCCAACAGCTTTAGAGAAGTTTGTGTCTGAAAGTTTGGTAATTTCTGAGAACAAAGCTTGAGGGAAAAAGCATTTTTTTAGCCCCCATTAAAGGCCCAAGGCTTTTAAGCCACTGAGATTTAGAGTCTCTAAAAACTCAAAATCTCTTGCCCTGAAGGAGGGGCATTTTCTTCAGTATAGAGAAGTAGCATTCTTGTGAATTCATCTGCAGGATGATTTATAAGTGTCCAAGAAATCACATTTCTCACACACTCGCAGCATCAAGAGCATTCACAGCAGGATTCCCCAGAAAGGTCACCCACACAGGGCTCACTTTACCTTTGGGAGACATCAGGAGCGGGCAGAAGCAGCAGGTGGAAAGGACAAGTGTCCACAGGGTGCTGCTTACTAGAACACCTTCCCTTGCTGAGGCTGGAGCTCAGCACACGCGAGGTTCACCTCTCCGTGACCGTGAGGATCCAGCGTCAAACTGCCTCTCCCTCCACTCTTGCTCAGGTCCCTGTAGACAACAGCAATTACTGTTGGTCAGCAACCAAGTTATTTAAATGGCAGATAACTGTGTAATAGTTTAAGGCTTCACGCATACCACAGGTGGCAAAACCCAACAGTGCAATGCTCCTTGGGGGACAAAATTATGTCTTTAAAGGCAAGGTAGGAGGCTCACATAGAGGCAGAATTACATTTAAAGGTCAGAATTTAAAGGCCAGTTCTTGCAAGACTAGATTCTCAAATGTTGGATAAACCTGAGCCCTGAAATTATTTAATCTCTGTAGGACTAAAGCAATTTCTTTGTGGTCCTTTGTCAAATATGATCTTGTAATTTACACACGTGTATAGAGTTTTTCTGTAAGATCCCTTAGCTTATCCAGTGCAGGAGGAAGAGGCGAGGAAAAGAAAAAAAAAGGAACAGCTGTAGAAACACAGGAGAGTTAGATACATAAAAAAGCTGTTGGTATAATCCAGCTTCTGCAGAAAATAATTTACTTTGAAAGATGAGACAGGGGATTGCAGGCAAAGAAAAAGTTAGTTTCACAAGCAACAGAGTAGAGTATCAGCCAGTAAGTCATTATTACTACTCACTTCTTCCTTGATAGGGGTACTAGATTAGCTGAAATAAACCTTTCATTGGTGAGTTACTACATAATCCATCTTTTTAGGTACCTGACCTAAATTGCCTTGTGCAACAGAGCTGTTTGCTTACTGTGTTGCATGAGCACTTGTAGAGTAGACACAAAAATGATTTTTTGACTTTTATGTTCCTTTGGCCATCATCCCTTTTACAAGGCAATTTTTAATACACATTGATTTCAATGAAGAATTGCAAAAATAATTTTGGTTGTTTATGAAACACCAGATTACCCTAATGACAAGCACCAGAGTAAGCCATGGAGAAACAAGTAGTTATAACTTCAAAGCAGAGTTCAAACACAACACAGCAAAAAAGACCAAGGGCCACATACTATATCAGAAGGAATGATATTACTGAAGCAAGAACCATCCACTGTGGACAAGAAAGAGGGCTTTACATTTGTGTGGTTAAACATTACCACTTACTCACACTTACAGCAGAGCTGAATTAATAGCACAGCACAGTTGGCTCTTGGCACATTCTGAGTGCTTGATTTTACATGACATTCTTCTAATATTTCTCTCAAGTGGCAGGGGAACAGCCACTCATTTCTCATTTCCTTATCAAGTTGTGCTGTAATGTCCTAATAGACATTCCTAAGAGCATCCCAATCAGCACAGCTGACTAGCAGTAACAATCTCCTCTCTCTGCTGTGGTCAATGACTGCCAAGAGATTGCTGAAATAAAGGCACAGGTGCCAGGTATCAGCTGCTCCTAACGGGTAAGTGAACAAAGCGGAGTTGTGCCTTTGCAACTCCTCACAGAGTTATAGAACCATTATGGTTGGAAAAGACCTTCGAGATCATCGAGTTCACTGTAAACCCTTCAACACCAGGCAAGAAAGGCCTTTCTCAGCCCCTGGCAGAACTCACACAGATGATAAGGGAACCGGGCATTTTCCTTAAAGTGGGGATTTTGCAGATACAGCCACCTAAGTCTTTCCTGCCTCCTGAGAGGGTCCCTGTGTGAGAGCAGTGTGCAGTCCCTCTGATTCCTCAGTAGCTCTGGATAGACAAATACCCCCAACTGCTGAAATGCCTCTTCCCTTTATGGGTGGCTAAGAGAGTACCCCCTCCATGAGAGGGGCCAGGAGCCCAGCAGATACAGGTCTGGCAATGGGGATCCAAGTGATGCAAGGGCACAGTCCTGGCCCTTCTGGGTGACCATAGCCAGTACCATCAATGCATAAGCATTTATAAGCTGTGGTGTTCGGCAGCACTGCCCTCCCAGCTTTTCTCTTGTCTAGGGAAGACCACCCAAAATCCAAACACTAATCAGTGATGGTACATGCATTAAGGAATTGCCAGGTTTGAAAGAACTGCTTACGCTAGATTGTATATNTTGTAGAGTAGACACAAAAATGATTTTTTGACTTTTATGTTCCTTTGGCCATCATCCCTTTTACAAGGCAATTTTTAATACACATTGATTTCAATGAAGAATTGCAAAAATAATTTTGGTTGTTTATGAAACACCAGATTACCCTAATGACAAGCACCAGAGTAAGCCATGGAGAAACAAGTAGTTATAACTTCAAAGCAGAGTTCAAACACAACACAGCAAAAAAGACCAAGGGCCACATACTATATCAGAAGGAATGATATTACTGAAGCAAGAACCATCCACTGTGGACAAGAAAGAGGGCTTTACATTTGTGTGGTTAAACATTACCACTTACTCACACTTACAGCAGAGCTGAATTAATAGCACAGCACAGTTGGCTCTTGGCACATTCTGAGTGCTTGATTTTACATGACATTCTTCTAATATTTCTCTCAAGTGGCAGGGGAACAGCCACTCATTTCTCATTTCCTTATCAAGTTGTGCTGTAATGTCCTAATAGACATTCCTAAGAGCATCCCAATCAGCACAGCTGACTAGCAGTAACAATCTCCTCTCTCTGCTGTGGTCAATGACTGCCAAGAGATTGCTGAAATAAAGGCACAGGTGCCAGGTATCAGCTGCTCCTAAGGGGTGAGTGAACAAAGTGGAGTTGTGCCTTTGCAACTCCTCACAGAGTCATAGAACCATTATGGTTGGAAAAGACCTTCGAGATCATCGAGTTCACTGTAAACCCTTCAACACCAGGCAAGAAAGGCCTTTCTCAGCCCCTGGCAGAACTCACAGAGATGATAAGGGAACTGGGCATTTTCCTTAAAGTAGGGATTTTGCAGATACAGCCACCTAAGTCTTTCCTGCCTCCTGAGAGGGTCCCTGTGCGAGAGCAGTGTGCAGTCCCTCTGACTCCTCAGTAGCACTGGATAGACAAATACCCCCAACTGCTGAAATGCCTCTTCCCTTTATGGGTGGCTAAGAGAGTACCCCCTCCATGAGAGGGGCCAGGAGCCCAGCAGATACAGGTCTGGCAATGGGGATCCAAGTGATGCAAGGGCACAGTCCTGGCCCTTCTGGGTGACCATAGCCAGTACCATCAATGCATAAGCATTTATAAGCTGTGGTGTTCGGGAGCACTGCCCTCCCACAAAACAACAACAGGGTAAACGCAGCACTTCAGAGTCAGGCTAGTAGCACTGAGCTTTTCTCTTGTCTAGGGAAGACCACCCAAAATCCAAACACTAATCAGTGATGGTACATGCATTAAGGAATTGCCAGGTTTGAAAGAACTGCTTACGCTAGATTGTATATGTTTATTCTCTCTAAAAAGATAATCAGATCTGGCAATATTTTACTAATGGGTGTTGCTTAAAAATACAAGAATAAAGAGCATTTGTATTCTTCCTCAATTCTTTGGATAATTTCTCATTTAACAGCTATGAGGGAAATATCATTTGGAAAATATACGTTTCAGTGGTGAAGAATTCACAATTCCCTTTTATAGCAACAAAGACTAAGCATGAATGGCAGCCTCTACATGTACCAGACTTGTCTGTGGCTTTTTACTTTTTGATGTTAGTATTCATTCTGCTGTTAAGTCAGGGTTTGAGAAAATGTAAGTCACAGATTGTAAGTCTGATATTGCTACTTCATGTTCCAGGCCCAAAAGCCCACAGACACGTAGCACTGGAACAGGCCTGAAAAGATCATCTAGACTATTCCCCTGCACTATGCACAAAGCAAGGGCTGCCTAACCTTCCCCAGCAGGCCTAGTCCAACCTGTTCTTAAAAACCCTCCACTGAAAATGATATTACTCCACTTAAGATTATGCTGTGAGGTGGAACATGCTAATCTTTGCAAAACTTTATCAGCAGAAATTTAGTATTTTCCTGAAGAGCATTAAGGATAGTGCTGTACTTAACAGTGGTCCCTATGGAACCACACAATCCGTAGTCCATTTAGCTACCATTTGCTTCTGATGACCACATTTTGAGATCTGACAGCTAGCCATTTCTTGTCACTTATGAAATGCCTTGCATAGCTATATCCTGTGGCACAGATTTGTAATGAGAATGCCATGTGGTACTAATATGCTGCAGAAGCCCATGGAATCAGCTATCTGCTTGAACTGGCCTCAGCTCTCAAGCTCTGACATCAGGAGTGTTTAATAAGTCTTATATTTTTTTCTAAAATCATGCTGATTATTTGTAATTACAGCTCTTCCATTCTCTCTTGCTTACATTCCTGCATAGGCAGCTGAGACAAGTGATAACAAGCTAACCAATTTATAATTATATACTCCACTTTTTCTAATCACAGCACAACTTTAGTGCTGTGGTGGGATATCCAAGACATAACAGAAGCTACAGGGAGTGGGACTGGGATCCTTGCAGACAACTGCTTAAGGAGCCTCTACTGCAGCTGCACAGGGACCACAGCAGTGGAGCAGCTGAGACCAGATTTGGGCCGTCTTGCCTTTCCACCCTCCTCATCCCCAGCAGTGCCATAGCTGCTCTGCAGTGCAGTTTGTCCAAGCTCCACATGTTTCACGGGCTCCTTTCTTGCGAGCTCACGTAAGTCTGACTGGCTGCACGGACACCCAGAGCCACACGGGGCCGCCTGCCCGGCCAGCACACGTGAGGATTTGGCCACAGGCATCTGGAGAAGAGGTAACTGCTGAGTTTTCCTTAATGAAATCAAAGAATTAATAGGGTCCCTTTCCTCTGCCCAGGTGCTGATTTTCACAAAACTTGCAGGAGTTAATATCTTTTGAAATATCCCCTCCGCCAAATTAGTGAGAATTGGCCTGTGGTGTCAGAGTTATTGGGCAGGAGCTGGCAGGCTGAGATCATTTAAGCCTTGTTTCTGTAGGAAATCAAGCTGAAAACTTTTCTTCCTCCCAAATGTTATTTTACATCCCCCTGGTTACCGACAAACTGAAAAGCATTTTATTGTTCTCATGTGAGATCCAAGGACAGCCTGCCACTGCTCTTAAAACACAATAAATACTTATCAAATCCTTTTTTTTATCATTAACAATGTAACCATCATCACCTATTCAGCACCTAAATAATTGCTTGGGCTGAGTTTTTCCCAACTTTAACATTGCTTCCCTGTGCCCAGCTCCATGTGCTCCCTTCTGTGGATCCTTCATAGACCAACGCGCTTGTTCATCAGGAAAGACACCTGGCACCCAAGTAGGCCCACAGAGCCCAGAAGGAGAGGCCTTAAAGACAGGCACTGCAGAGCCCCTGTCCTTGTGGATTTGCTCTTGAGGTCCCTTAGAAAACGTGACCCCAAATGGCAAGCACTTTATTACAAGAAAATTATTCAGTGAGTCATGGTGGGATCTTGGGAGGGTTAGGAATACAAAAGGCACTTTCTGACGGCAAAAAATGTGAAATCCTGAAGATAAACAAAAAATTCCTCTATTGTGCAATGAAATTTGCTTTTAAAATGCAACTAGTCCTTTCAAAATATTTCAACGCCCCCCCACCCTGCTGTGCTGCCACAATCACAGCAGAAAGCAATTGCAAAAAAATGAATAGTTGTTGCTAATGCTCTTTCTTATTTAGACCACTCTTCTGACTGAGTTTTCCTGATAGAAGTAGCACACTAAAAAAAAAAAGTTGAATTATGACATATCAATGAAAAATGTTGAATTATGACATATCAATGACTTTTTCCTTATAGCAAATTAAAGAATTAGATGTCATTCACCCTGTGCAAAATGCTTGCTGTTCTGGGACTCTCTGAGTCCCACTGTGGCAGCATCAAAACACTCTTCCCAAAACAGGTCTGGTCTCCACATAGAAACCCTTTAAGTACAACAGATTACGTAATGCATTTTTGGGAAAGGACAAAAGCCAGGACATTCTTGACTTCTAGGAAGGGCAAGCGGTAGATCTGTAATGCTCCTAAGTGTCAGACCATCATGTCTGAGAGCTCTGAACCAAAGCATCCCTCAGCTTGGAAAATAGTCTTTTTGATTCAGGATTATGTTTAGAAAATTCCTTCTGTAGGAAGGAATTCTCCCTTAGGATTCAGAGATTAAGTATATGCTACAAAAAGATTTAAAATGATGGCATAAAATTGAAGTTTACTACATATGCAATGTGCATTACCTGTGAATTTCTAGCCATTTTTGAGCCAAAGGCAGGACATGCCCCATGCTTTGCACTTAGTTATATTAAAGCCTCTTTCAAAGTCACATGCTATGGACACACAAGGGCCTTTCTTCCTAAGGAACTCTACAAAAGCCTCTTGCCATGATGGATGACTTCTCTCCTGATGGCACAGACAGTGGACATGGACATTTTGGGAGTGTAAGCATGTGCTTTCAAAATATTCCAGAGATCAACATAAATGAAAATAACAGAAGCATTATTTTCAAATGGTGGTGGTGAAAGCTAAGATCCTAAGATTTAGGTTTCCAGATAGGAAACATATAGGAAAGGTCAATATTAATATTAAGCCTCTAGTCTATGTTCTACAAAAGTATCAGTAACTACTATGAAACTAAAAAGTCAGCATTTTTAGCAAAGTAATTAGTAGGTTTGTCTTAAGTATTAGCTTCCACTGCATCCTTCACTGCAAGAAGGGCCAAGTTACTTTGTAGTGGGACAAAGGAATGTAAAAGATGATTCTGTTGATGAAAGGGTTAACTAGGCCCATTATGCCTCTCTACAAATTCTGAGTGCTGGGGATGACTGCTGTGCTGGAGTAGGTGTAGTATATCCGGCTATTAAAATGTGGTTCCTGAACCCATTCTCAAAATCCACCTTCAGCAAGCACTGCTGCTCTTTCTCATGGGAGCCAATTGGTTTTTGCTTAGGTTTTCCTCTCTCCCTGCTTGCTTAGGCTCAGACCCAGAAATCCACATTCCCTAATCCCTCTTCCAGGCAGTCACTCATCAACTGTTTCCTCTTCTCCAGAAATAGAAACAAAAATTAAAGGAGTGCAAAGCAATAAGAAGTAATCAGTAAGAACATGCAGCATTTGTGATGGTCTCAGTATTCAACTAAACAGGCAGAGACTTCCCTACAGCAGTATCCTAGCAAATGCAGTTGTTACAATAAATACTGCTGTTTGTTTTAAAAATAGGAAGAATTTTGCAAACATTAGGATTATTAGACATCTGCTTTTGTGGAGTGGAAATCAGAGCTTGTAGACCATTATTTTTTCCAAGACCCATCAGAAGACTTAAAATGCTTTACAGAAGAGGCAGCTTCCTTTGCAGACGTGGACACCGTGGTGCAGGCGTGAGTGCTGCCTCGCAGCCCGAGGGCACTGCTGAAGGCAGAGCCCAGAACTGGAGCCCACAGTCGCTAGCCAGGGAGGAAAAGGGTGACCAGAGAAATCTGGGGTGTGAAGGTAGGAAACAGCTTAGTGCACTCAGAATAGCGAGATCAGAATCTTATATAAGAGAAATGATATTTTGAAGCTTTGAAGTCAAATTGCAAATTAAACTGGTTAACTGATTAGTGCTCTAGCTAGTAAGGAATGTACTTGCTTAAAAAAGAAGTTACAACATCTGATCAAAGCTGAGCTTGGTGAAATGGCACTGTTTTCTCCTCCCTGCACTGACCTGACCAACAGCAACCCAAAGTCCTGAGAGAGGAAACAAAAAGGAAGGGCCTGTTCTTGCCCCTGTTTATTTGTGAACTGAGGTGATGCAGGTGAGAAGACACCTCGCCCAAGGAAGACATCATCTCGCCCAGAGCAGACTAAGGGAGATCAAGTCATCCCTCTCCCACCTTTCCCGAGCATTGGTGAAAACAAGGGCATGCTTTCAATCCCCAGTTGGTGGGACTTGCCTTGCCTGGGTTTATGGAGTAGATAAGAGAGATTTTGTAATTCTTTTTACAGTGTTGTTAGCTAGGACACATGTGCCTAGAGACGCATGTGCCCCATCCAGTTTTCCTCCACCCCAACCTGCTTCAGCCCCAGCCCTGCAAGTCTGAGGGCATAAACGGGCTGCCACGATGGATCAAGACAAAGCAGCACCTGAGCTCTGACATGGTACAGCCACAGGCCTTGCTCCTTCCCCAGCCAAGGCTCACACATAATCACATTTCTACATATCAGCTCGTTTCTGCATAAAGCTGTGGGCATTAATCCATTACAGGCTGCCTTCCAATACGGGGCTATTGCACTAGGCAGCCAGCAGCTGAATTCCTGAAAGTATTGACAAAGAACATGTCAACGCCCACATGTAGAGGGACCAAATAGGCCTCATGTTGGAGCCATGACCTTTTTAAGCGTGAATGACTGGCTAAAATGCCCTTTGGACCCAGGCAGCTCTGCTTGCCAGCCTACACCAGGCTTTGCTGCCCAACACCTTATGCCCTCCCTGCCCAAGCATCCCTCCATGGTAGGACCAACTTAACGCCTCAGTCAGGGAGGAAAGGATTGCAGAAAAGGATTGCAGAGGCTGTGTGTTTTCTCTTGGATGCACATAAGGAGTTCCTATTGATTTCCATGGCATGTTGCTATGTTTAAGTCCTCCTTGTTTTCTAGAGGTAAGGGGAAGCCCTGTAAGCTGTCAACATATGATGAAAGGATAAGTTTGGACCTATTTTTGCAGTACAACATATATCTGTATGGAAACCTGCCATCACCCTGCAGAGTCATCTACAAAGATCCCTGGGCAACACCTTTTCCTAAAACATTATGTACTTTTTATCGCACTCTTAAAGCTGCCTGGAGCGTATCATACCGTGTCCTTTCTCTAGCTGTGAATGGCTGCAGTAGCCTCTGTAAGCACTCAGAATTTGTTTATACCTCTAGCATTCAGATTTTTCAAAGCTATCCCATCCCATTCCTGGTTTTCCACTCTGGATAAATGAAGTCTCCTTGGATTTTCCCTGGCCCCTTTTGCGGGCATTCTGCTTCCTTGCCTGCTCTTTTCTCTCCATGCATCACTGCTTCCCTCGCAGAGCCCTTGGCTACAGCAGCGTTCCCCTGTACTGCCCCTTGCCAAGTCCCCTCAGGATACAGCTATTATTAATTGCTCAAACAAGGAGCTGTTCTTTGAGGACAAACCCCGCACTGAGCATTAACAAGACCAGCAAGGATAACAACTCCTGCCTGAGCTGGTATCTTGAAGATAAAGGGAGGGCCACTGCAAAGACTTCCTTCTGTTCATCAGTCACAGGTCTAAAATATCTGAGAGGGTTTATAAAGTGTGCATAAATTTGGAAAGGCTTGAATATTAAAATGGAAATGACTCTGGTGGATGAGCCATCCTTCAGTCATTGTGCTTGAAAGATTGCTGCATTTACAACCATCAAGTCATGAATTTGTCAAAATAAGACAAAAATCAGGCATAACATCCATGGTAGAAAGAAAAAAAATACATTTTAATGACAAATGGAGTATTTATTTACAAAAAGAACATTATGCTCTTGCCAAATGATTCGTCCTATAGACTAATGCAGCTCCACTAACATAGAAGGATCTTTTAATACCAGATTCTCCAGTGTAATAATAGCTCCTCATTCTTTTAAATATACTTGTTCAAATGCCTCTGGAAGGCTGAGCATATAGCAGGATCCACAGCTCTTTAATGACAGCAAGAGATAACAGTGTGGAAGAACTGCATAACCATCCTATACATCTCGAGCTCTGGAGCGAGCCTGCACACGAAGGAAGCAGCAGGGCACGGCGCACACTGGGGACACCCAGCAGTGCTTGGAGGGATACAGGGGTCACGCAGAAGGACCTTGCAGAAACAAAAAGCAACTGAACTTGCTAAGCAGCCAGTATTTTTCATCAGATGTAATTCTCACAGTTACCGCTCTGCCATTGCTGATACAGAACAAAAATACTCTTCTGAGAGGATACATTTATCATACCTGGCATTTGGCAAAAACAGTGCTATCCACTCTTGTACTTCTAAATGCTCTGCAACAGATTGAATATGGAAAAGCAAAATCTGCTTCCAGTGCAGACATCTACTCTATTTACGTTTCTGTCAGTCCTAGAATTCGGCAAAGTAGAATACAGTTTCCCTGGAACACAGCCCAGGGAAGAATTGGTGAATAGTTTATATTTTATAACAGTACCTTAAGTCTCTGTTATTAGCTATATACTTGGAATAGGACATTTCCTGAATCCTCATTTACTGCCATAGCACTACAGCACTAAATCAAGCTTTAGGTTTTTGTTTGCTTGTTACTTTGGGAATTTTCCTCACTTAAAGGTGGAAAAGAGGGGAAAAATTAAAATAACAAAAGACTCCTGTTTTGAGGAAGGATATGGGATATTAGCCATTGAGTTATAATTGTATATACAAATATATAGTATATGTGATAGAATAAATATATATGTGCCAATTAACACCTACAGTTTATTTTGCATAAAGTTTTTTGATTCTTAGTAATGAACAAACTTCTTTTGTGTTTTCTGTTAAAGACACAATTCAAATTTACAATGACGAGTATTACAGAATTACTGTTTGATGTCTTATGCAAGACCTCCTGAACAGAAATATTGTGCCTATCACAAGAAAATACTCCCTTGGTATTTTAATTTAAATACAACACTTTGGATGGCTTGGATTTAAGCATGTTGGATTTCTTTTACTTTGGATGCATTCATTTTTTTTCTTCCTTTTTCTGTAGCCTGCATTCTTTTGGAGTGTCAGGGGCTGCAATTTGTTTCACTGAAGCCAAAAATGTGGTTTTGCTTTGTATACTTAGCACTAGTTTCTATGTAAGATACACACTGGACAAATCTCAAGTAAAGGTCTCTTCCAGCAGAAGGTCAGACGCTTGGTGCCTTTTCCATCTGTTCTGAACTGCACTGCTGGCAGGCTGTGTGTTTAAAAGGAGCTTTGAGAAAGAAGTTGAGACCTACTTGCACATCTGGAAATGTTGATGGTCAGTTAGATTCTAAAGCATTATGGTCATTCTCTACAGCAAAGATTCAACATACCTTCAAGGCAAAAACAGCGATTTCCAAATGCTCATGACATTCCAGTGGTCATTTGAAATGAAGAGAGAATGGATTTAAAAGAATCTAGCAAATGACCTTACACCCTTCCAAGTCCCTGTGTGCTACTTTGCCAGTGTCTCCGTTTTTACATTGCTATTGCAGTAAGACAAAACACTTTTGTTGTTTTTTTCACAGTCCTAAAATTGTGAATGTGATTTGCATGGTGAGGCACCTTCTGCAAAAAATCAAGGAAAAATGATGATAGAAAAATAATCTCAGGCAAGAAGAAGCCCTGTTCTTCCTGGTGGACTTACAGACAAATGTGGATAAATGGAACAAACAAATTGCTCTATATGCTACTAAATAAATGAGAAAATATCATGGCTTCCAAGAGGAGTATATCTACAGAGATAAAATCTCTTTTATTCACAAAGCTGTATGTTTTATGTACACTGCTCCTACAAGCTCTCTTTTTTCATTTCAAGAAAGCGTTGTATGTTTATTCAGTCTCCTGGAATACATAGACAGGACATATGGCGAGCATTTTTGGACCATCAATCAGATTCTAGTTCATCAATCAAATCTGTGCAATGTAAATACTGTCTAAAGGAACAAGGTTCTTTCATTTCTTGATATAAATTGCAATATTATTTATTTAAATAGCTGCAATTTCTACTCAGGAAACATTTTCTTTTTTTTGGTTTGAGGATTTTAAGAGATATCAGTTTTGAGCAAGGATAGAAAAGTACTTCTAAAAATCAAACTCCCTACATTCCAAAGAACAAAAATGAAGACAGTCAAAATCATATGTCACTTTAGCTAACTGTTGGCCAAAATCTCCAAGGCCCTCTGTACTTTCCCAGATATTCTTTATTTCATACTAGGATCAGTGATTCTCACTTCATTTTGCTTGGCCTGCTTGCTGGGCTCTTTTAATTTGCCTTTGACATTGGAATGATTTTTCTGAGAAGACTCTATCTAGGTCTGTATCTGATTTGCAGCTCATCTGTTCATCTGGTTTTGCAGTATTGAAAGATCTCATGCTCATGTACAGCCAACGCATTACAGGAGGTCAATGGCTGTATTCTGCAGTCAACTGAAATCAAGTAACTCCAGCACAGGGAGGTGATTTGGGCACTGGTGATCGTGGTGCCTCGAGAGCTGTAAGGTGTTTGCTCAAGCTGCCTCCATTTGGGGACACTATTATGCACCAGAGTGCCAAATAAATGCCATTTCTTAGAGACTTGCCTTCTTAGATATAGCCAAGCTTTGCACTCTTGAGATTGAACAAAGAATCTGGATTGATAAAATCTTGATGTGTTGGGAGATTTGCTGCTGCCTTGCCGATCTCTGGGGAAGGTGTTTTCCCTCTTTGGGAAGGTTATCTGCCGAGAGAAGTTTAATAGGCAACAAAAAACAGGAGGCAGGCAGCCTAGCTACCCAGCTGTAGCTGCAGAGCGCAGAGCAGTGGTTTGCTGTGTGAGCCATCCCTTTGGCTTCAGCAGGCTTGCAAAGTCGGCTGCAAAACTGTCAGCTCTTGGCTGACCCTGGCTTGTGCCACTTCCAGTGAATGCAAAGCTCAGGCGATGTTTTCTAAGATGCAGTGTGTGTTTCAGGGAGAAAGGTAAGGCCAAGCCTGGCCTCAAAATAGTGCTTTACTTTGCCTTACCAAAAGCCTTGCTTTGAGGGTCAGGCTCTCTTGTCCCTCTTCCCCTTTGCACTTTTACATAAAAAAGAATTCTATTAAAATAAATACGAGTTTAAAGAATGCTGAAAAGCTCAAATGATAACCTTTAAGTTACGGAATAAACCGTTCTAACACTGTGTAAACTATTTTTTAAAATGATCACTTGTGGTAAATAATTTGGAGTGTATGTAAACAAGAGGGGTATTTTTTTTGGCACACTAGAGCAGTTGTTTGTGAAATGCTCTTCCGAGCCTCTTGAGAAAGTGCCGGGGGAGACGTTGTGGAGCTGCAGGCAGGCGTCCGGCTCCGCGGAGCAGGGACAGCGGAAGATGACACCGGAGGGACCTTCCGCGGCAGTTGCTTCAGGGCCCCAGTCCAAGCCATGAATTGCATAAGAAACCTCTGAGATGTCCCATAAAGCCATGTGAGAGTAAACCTCTCCTTTGTGCTGGGCTATCTGTGCTGGAACCAGCAAGGCAGGACATGGCGAGTGCTGCGGCGAGGGTAGCCGGCGGGCGCCGCGGCAAGGGTAGCCAGGAGCTTGCTCCGGGACCAAGTGTCCGCTTTTCTCCATACACCACACTCTGTGGGAGCAATTGCAACTAGGAACGGACACAGCACCACGTACACATTCCCCGAGGCTTATGTTTCAGGTGATCTCTTCCTTTACAAGCTATGGATTGATTTTAAAGGGCTTTAGTGTAATAGGCTTATCCCTGGCCATGTTTAATCCATTAATCTTTTCGACATGCATTAGTTTGCTAAGAGGAAAGGCCAATTCAGGATGACAGTGAAAAAGAGACCACATTCAAGTAATAATTGTTTCCATGTCAAAGACCAAGTCCTAATCTGTGTTAGAGGTTCCTTTTATAGCCCAGCACAACTGGGAGCACTGCTAATAGCCATTATTTTATCTAACCCAAGGATTATAGGTTTGAGCCAAATTAAAAAATGATTAACTTTTAGCTCTGATTCACCTTTGAGAGATTTCCTCAATGTCCTGCACTTCCAGACTAGACCAGGCTTGCTGCTATCACCCCAGTGCCAAAGCCACTGCTGTTGCCACACAAGATGAAAAGCCAGCAGGTAAATTCTTGAGAGGTGGATGGGATTTCCAAGTATAACTTCAGGAAGTTTCCTATTATCAAGGATCTAAGCATTTAACAAAGAACAGATGATTGATATTAATCACACTCAAGTAAACATGTAATGTTCGTGATTACAGTATTGCATCTGGCCTGACTCAGGGCTTGCTAACATGTTATGTTGAACAGTACCTTCAGCTGGACTTTTTGCTTCACCATTGCCAGCAAAGCGCATTTCCCTGGAGTAAAATCTGCAGTGCTGTGCCTTCCAGTGGTAAAACTGATTTTGAATTATGACCCAGAGAGATGAGAACAAAAGCATGAGAAGACAAAGGGCAGGACCCAATAATGAATTAGGTCTCCATAAGACAGCGTTTGAAAGCTTGTGACTTCCAGGCCTGATCCAGAGCAGGATCCAAAATCCCCAGATGGAGGAAGACCTAGGCTTCCTATCAACATATGAGAAGAGCCATTCACCCCAGAGCAGAGTTCAGAGGAGCCTCTGCAAGCTCACACCACACTTGGGACCTCAAGGGACTTCAACAAAGAACTGTTTAGTCCTGATGTCAGTTAGGATAAAGCCCTGAACAGTAACCTACTGGAACAGGGGAGCAATTGGAAATGTGCAGGAGCTCCAAGCGTCTTGAGAGCCCAACGGAGAGAGGAGGCATTTGTTTGCTTCCATGCTGGTGAGTAGCTGAGCAGGAATTTGGGGGATATATATCTCCAAAGTCTTGCCCAAATTGTCCAGGTGGATCTAGATCTCATGGATCTGACCTTATGTGGCTTGTTCAAGACCCCAAACAAGAACTACTGCTCTGTATATGCAGTGCTGAGCACAGCCAACCTTTCTGTCTCTCCGGGCTGAGTAGCAAACTTCTGTGGCTGAGCGTTGCACGAGGCTTGCTGTGCTCCAGGGAGGGCTGCTCATCTCCAGACAACCCCAGCACTGCACAGAGGAGCCAAAAACTAACAGAGATCTCTACATCCAGCCCTAGAATAGGCAGCTGTGTCCAAGCAAACTAATGTGAAAAACATTATTACACTACACCAGAGACCCACTCCTGAACATTGACTACAGTACAACCTCTTGTAGAAAATCAATTCTACAGTGTGCTGTAAAGCAGACACCAGTTGTGCTAGCATTATTGTGCCTGTGTGTCAGCGGAAGCAGAAATAACTTCTAAGTAGAAAAAAAAACACAACAACATGTTGACACTATTTCTTTCTCCAAGCAGAACTAAGCTGAAGGTATCACACGTTTTTTGTCAAGCAAAACTGAACATGCAGTACACTGCCACTTCTTTTTTCACCCCGTGCAGGAAGGTTTCCGTTTGGTTCATCGCTGTGGCTTGGCTCTGATGTGTTCCCCTGTTCAGGCAAAGGGAGGTTTGTCTTCAACGGGAACGGAGCAGCATATTCCCGCTCCGCACTGCGCTCCTTGGGAGAAACGCCTGCTGGAACTCCTGCGGGATATTGTGCCGAAGTATTGTGTCTGTGCTGCTTTTCAGTTTGTGCTACCTATCTGCTTGGGTTTTAGTTTTAGTTCAGTCAAACCCATGGGGATTTGATAACTGAAAGGGCTACAGAAAGGCAAAGCTGCAAATCCCTGTTGCAACCAGCGCATTTGACAAAGCTTGACTATTGACCACCCCTTCCAGCTGGATAAAGAAACTTCTAAATAACATATCATAGCAACAAATTAATCTGGCAGTAGATTTTCAATAGTCATTAATGAAGTGCTTCACAGATGGAGCACTGAAAAAACGATGAGCCGCTCCTGGGGCTAGTTACAAAAACAGTCACCCTGCAGCACGGATGTGTTGGCTAGTCAGGCAGCTTTGAAAATAGATGGACTGTAGCTGTTTTTTAAAACAGCTCTGTAAAGACTGCAAGCACATCTGCTGCGTGTTAAACTGGGAAAAGTTGGCACCTGAAGAACTGTTACATACAATGTAAGGACTCTCAGAGGCTGTAATACATCCCGCGGCAAAAGCTCTGTGCTTTACAGAGCAGGATAAATCAGACTCAAGAAGCAATATTGGACTCTGGCTGCAGCATACAAGACGTAAATTTGACGTGCGCCTTAAAGGATAGCCCCAGCAAAGTGGCTCGCTCCAGCAGCGACTTCTGCTGAAGAAGTTAGGCTTCAGAAGAAGCCTTGGCCATCCATAAGGTATGTAAAAGGGCTGGATAAAGCTCTGTGTCTCCTCCTAGGCAGCATGGGTGGAGAGCCAGGCGAAGAACCAGCAAATGGGTAGATCCTCGTGGGTCACGTACAGAGCTGGCAGCGCTGCCTCTTCTTCACAGACGGGATCTGGGAAGCAGATATGATCCAGCTGCTAATGATTTCTTGAGCTGTACCTAAAACAGAGCTTGTGGCAAAGCCGTATGTTAACCCTTTAGTTACTGAGTGCCTAAAATGTGCAAGTGCACCAACTGCTGCTCTTTGAGGAGCCTTGCATTGTCCCTGCGAGGGGAAAATGGGCCATAATTCCAGCAAGGCCAGCCTACAGGCACAGCAGGCAGGAAGGTGTTGGATAAAACACCGTGTGATCCTTAGCCCAGCGTGACACCGGGCAGCTCCAAGTGCCTCTCCCTGCAGTGCTGGACAGACGGGCATGTTCCTCTGCGGTGGCCCCCTTGGCTGCTGCGGGCTGGTTCCTGCTGCTGCGCACAGCCAAGACCTCTGAGGCTGCTGCAGTGGGTACCAGGAGAGACGCGTGTGTCTAGGGAATGAACTCAGGCAGCTCCAGCAAGAAGAGTGTGATGGAGAAAAACCAGGTGACAAGGCCAGTGTCATTCCCAAGAGGGTGCCAAGAAGCGCCAGTTTTCACCCTTGCTGGTTTCCACATTGCAAGTGCTCATGGCCAACAGCAAACACTGCAGCGTTCCCTGCTTCAGGCTTTTGCATTCCCACATGGAGACAAGGAAAGGGGGAGAAGAAGGGAGGAGGGGGCTCCTGAGGACAACTCAGCTTGGTTCAGCACTTAGAGACATGTTTGGGGATTAGCTGCTGCACGAGGCCCAGAGCCTCAACCACAAAACTGCTGAGAGCCCTATAACAGACTTTACAAAGGGAGTGGTCTGGGAAAGTTTGAGAACGAAAAAATGATGAAACTTTCTCCAGGAGCTGGAAAACAACAAAATATATGTATGCTGTGTATGAGAACAGGGTTGTTGACTGTGACTCATTAGCCACAGTAGTTTCTATAACCTAGAATCTTCCATGGAGCGGCACTAGAGAGAAACATGGAAAGTTATCAACAAAAAATTGTTTTCTGTGTATTTTTTCCTGTCTTCTTCAATCTTTTTGTTTTGGGTCCCATGCACACAACTGTACTAATCAAGTAGAAACACTTACCAAGGTAAAGGACTAAAGCTGGAAAAAAATGCTGCATCTTTCTGCGGAGTTTCCATGTGAATTTTCTGTGTGTGAGATTTTCACATCTAAAGGTATTTTAGCTGTGGTGTGTGTATGTGTGAGTGTGTACATGCTCCTTAGGAATATTCTAATGAAATTGCTTGAGTGCTTATCAGTTTAGCTAGATAACCAGAGCTGGGCATTTAAAGTTTTGTACTTGAAAATGATTTCCACAACACAAGCCATTGGCTAAGTAAGGGGCATTAACCAAGAAAGAAAAATCTGTTCAAGTAGCCAAACTGCAAAAAAAGTCAAATGTTGAGAATGAAATATTTGAGCTGGGAATTATTCCCTTAAGAAACTTAGAAGAAATGTCAAATAATTAATCCGTTAAGTGCTTGCAATTTGCACTTTCAGGAAGTATAATCAATCAGACTGCTAATTACAATCTTTGCCTAACTGTAGTTAGGATGTGGGCTAGAAGCCATCTACTGCAACTTCTGGAGGGTTACAGCTTTGTTTAGTTTTGTCTACTTTCAATGTGTGTGAATTTTGATTTTCTTCTGCATTTTTTCTTGATTATTTCATTTGGGTTTTTTTTTTTTTTTACTACTGGGTTATGGAACTTTTTGCTCCACTTGAGAAAGTACCTTAAGTAGCATGCACTGTCAAGAAATCTCTGTGTCCCATTGCATGTACATCCTACACTCTTGCATTTCAGGACTTGTTTAGTTCTAATGGAAATCATTTGTTTCAGGTGGTCCCAATTGCATACACTAATTTCCATCCAGTACTCTTATAGAAAGCCAAGTGGACCCCAGCAAAATGTGCTCTCGGAAACCAGCTCTGCCAAGCAAACATGTTGCTGTGTCTGAACTAGAGTTTTGTAAAGATCAGCAGTTTGATTCATGGGCATATTCCTGTTTGTATTCCTGCAAATCACAGATTGCTGTCAGTAAACCCTAGCCCTGCAAGAAAGAGCTCAGTCTGCCAGGATATCATGCACAGAAGAACTATCTCATGGGGTCATGCTGTTCAGGCACCAAGAAATAACGAGGAGCCCACACAAAGCCAAATGGTTTGGAACATCTTGATAATGCAAATGCCAGAGCTCTTAACAGAGGGAAGTTGAGGTTCTCTAAAATAGCTTTCTTTCCCTCCTGGCATTATTTCCAGTCTTATCTGGCTCAGAGTCAGTAATTGATTTTCATCCAATTACTATTTTAACTGAGCCCCTGAGATCTCCTCAGGCATCTTAGTCATTTTTAAATCCCCTGTGAAGGTAACACAGAACTGAAGTAACGTTGGCTTACTGCATACTGCCTGGGCTTCGAGTCTCCTCGGTAGGATTCCTCCACCGCAGATGTTGTGCTGGGCGAGGGGAAGGTGGCTGCCCATGCAAATATGCTGGCTTACAACAGGCCAGGTCCCTTCAGAGCGCTGAGATGAGCGGCTGACGTTACTGCAGCATTATCTCACTTACCAGCCAGCCGGCAAGAGCACGAGCTGCCTGGGATGCACCAGCACACAGCTTTGAGGAGAAAATTCAAACTAGGCTTAGCCAATTCAGGAACGAAATGCAGAAAGTCTTCAGCACTGGGAAGACTTTCTAAAAATCCCCAGGTACTGAAAATTGGAAATGTCCATACATGATTGTGCTGAATATCACACATTACTAAAAACATCTTAGCGCGAATTCACCAGTTCTGTTTTGAGGTTTGTGCAGTGCCAAAACACTTATGCCTCATTGTGGATTTGATGTAGGCATCTGCATGTTCTCAGCATGGTATCCGTCACCTGCAGCCTCTTGCTCTGTTGTCCATACTGCCCTCCGCCCAGACAGAAGAAGGAAGACATGCCACCAGTTATGGTGAGGGAGGCTACCAGCTAGGCCACTGAAGAGTAAGTGACCTTGTGGTTTTCCTCAATTGCTGCCACTACGGAAAATATAAGTACCAGAAATGAAGCCACCTTGACCCATTCCTCATTTCTGATTTCTCTTCTCTGAGCAGATAAGAGTGACCTAGGGCCTCTGAGTGTGTTTTACATCAAAGACTGATGAAGAGTCCTGACAGCCTTGATGTCAGTGCTGTAAATAAACCATTAATCACACTGCCATTCCAGGGAACAACCTTTTCCCAAAGGGCATGAACCTCCTTCAGGTCACTAATATAAACCACATCTCCTCTAATCCACAGGGGTAGTGGTAATGTCAGGGCTTTCAAGGTGGGCTGGCTCTGTGTCGGGGGATCCTCCATTACTCTCATTTTAACGCATGGGTCATTGTTATGGTTCCACTGGATTATAAATGGTCAATTAACAGAGAAGCAGTTACAGTGAGTTAAATAAAATGTATTGCAATTGGAGAGAGGTGGAAAGAGGAGAAGACTCAATGTCCTGTTAAAACTTTTGCTTTGGAGTTGAGCACTGTATATAAACTATTGTGGAAGTATAAGAGAAACACTAGGTTCAGTGATCTAGGAAGCAACCAAAACAATGTGGTTCTAGCAGGCACTGCAGAGCATAACACAGTGAGTAAAAAATGTGTGTATTTTTAAAGGAGAATCTGATTTTAAAAATGAATCCCAGGACACTGCCTTGCCAGAAGTATTCTTAATGTCATTACATACTATGGAGGGCTATAATGGACTCTTATCTCAGTGGAAATAAATTATGATTTAAACACGCTTTTTAAATACTTTTACATATCCTTGTGTACAAATATATATGTGTATGTATGTGTATATATAAATATATAAAACATCGTATTTAGTATGATTTGGAAATGCAGCTAAAAACAAAGCTGGCCCGGTCTGCCCCCGTCTCTGGACTGTTCAGGCCCCATGGCTACGCTGCGAGCAGAGAACTGGCCTCTGAAAGAGCAGCACCTGCAGTGGGAATCACCTTACCCAGCCCGGGCCTCTGCATCTCCCAGGGAAAGAAGCAGCCTGACGCAGATGGCAGCAGGACGACACAGCTGGTTGCATGTTCGCAGCACTGGAGACTCCGGAGGGCCAGCTGTGAGCGCCAAAAGTTACTCAAAGTAGCCCTAAATCAGGGCACTCAGGACTGCTGCAAACCATGCCTTGAATTCCTGTCCTACGGTACATGGAACCTAACAAAACACTGTTTTGTTTTGTTTTTTTTCCATTCGGTGAATTATTAAAACAGTGAAGAGGCCCTAGCAGCACACCGGCCAGCTGGCCTTGGCCATTTTCACACCCTCGGGCCTCCCCACCACAGCCCGGCACAGACACGGCTAACGTAGCTCTGCATTGCCAGAGAAACCCACCACTTTGCCCCTTGGGGCCGAGCCATGGTTTAAGGCCGTGCCCTGTGGTTTACGCCTTCAGGGCAGCTCGCCGAGTTTGGAACTGCTTACAAAAGCGCTCGGGGGCAAGAGGGCGATGCGCGGCCGTGAGCCGCGCTGACACGTGCCCGCGGGCCCTGGGGATGACCCCTGCTGCGCACACCGACAGGGCCTCCCGCCGCCACCCAGGCCTTAATCCGCTCCGCTGACGGCGCTGGTTTGAGGACTTACAAGTGAAATGTAATATCCCGCAGCCTGACTTTGCTAAGTACTCTAAAGTCGGAGGCTTTGGTAGCTCAAGCGGGCAATGAACTGTATCCGTATAAACAAGGCTACTGTCGAAGCGCGATTCCCTCCCAAGCACGTTGCTCGCTCATCCATCCCGCACCACAGGCCAGCTCGCGCAAGCCAAGGCCTCCTCTGTTCCACACACGCAGCTAATAAACTATTAAACCACATCTCTGCTCTGCTGCCTCTATCTACAATACACCCAGTCCCAGGCCCGGGGCCCTGCTGAAGCTGTGGGGGACCAGCAGTAGCCTCATAACGGAGCAGGACGGGGCGCGCAGGGGTGTTGGCGAAAGCCTGGCTCCCCTGCCTGATGTTCTAACCAGCACCAGAAGGCGATAGTGCTGATCTGGAGCGAGGAATTTGAAAAGAAAAATGAACTAAAGAAATGTTCTTCCCCACTGAGGCACTGATGGGTTGTGGAGGCCAAAATGCTGCTCTTTAAAAATGTCTTTTGCAGACAAAGGGTCAGGAGTTTCTAAGCTGGCCAAAGAATCACTCCTCCTACTACTACGTTTTGCGTAGGATTCGACAACTAGATTCATGCCCAGCAACTCGAGCCATGACTCAGGCCTCCTGCAGACCTCCTTGGAGAAGAGATGTCTCCTCTACTTTTGTCAGCAGAAGCTCAACTGATTTTCTCTAAGTCTCATGGCATGTTCTACATGATTTTGTGGTCAATACAATATTTTTTATACTTTTTTATTATATAATACAATATTTATTTATTCCATGCACCATCAATATCGTGGTTTGAACTTGAAGCTGATAATAGAGGCCTTAACTCCATTTCAGAAAAAAATATTTTGAAAAGTCTTTGGTCTTTTTTAAGCAATGACAGTAAACTAGACTAAAGACATGAATTATTGTATCTTTTCTAGTTGTTGTTTCTTAAGGAATATTTGAATTGAAGAACGTAGTCCATAAAATAATGAAAGAAGATCTATACCTAAAATACATTGCTTCTAGTCAAGAAAACTTGAGCTGAATTTATACAAAGTAAAAATATTTGACCAAGGGAAAAAAAAAAAAAAGCTTTGAAGCATGTATTGGAGCTGGATGGAAGAAGAAACCCACAAAGTCTCAAGAAGCAGAGATATATCTTCTACCTAGCACTTCTGAGCCAGGCTGAGGTTTATGCAGTCATTTCCAGAGCTGACAACTAATTAAATGGATCTGTTGGTAAAAATGGATCCAATGGGGATTACATGCGAAGGATCCAACAGGGGCTGTATGCGATGGATCCAATGGGGGCTACATGCGATGGATCCAACAGGGGCTGTATGCGATGGATCCAATGGGGGCTACATGCGATGGATCCAACGGGAGCTGTATGCAATGGCTGCTGGCTCCCACTGGCTGTGCCGCTCCGAGACGCTCCTGTCCGTCCATCCAGACTCTCGGCCTCCACAGCGCGTCGTAAGCCTGTCCGGAGCCGGCCGGACCAGGAAAGTGCCTGCAATTCTCTGCTCCTTTTTACTGCTCCCTCCCCTGAAGAGGGTGCAGCAATTAAGGATAGGAGAAACAGGCAGCAGGACCTGCCGGTGACCTCCCGCTGCGCCCAGCAGCCCACGGCTCCTGGACCGTGTCTAAGCCAGCCCTGACACCACAGTCGTCTTTCCAAGGTGCCCTGTGGGGCGTAGGGCCCTGGAAGAGCCATAAATTTCAGGGCTGTTGCAGGCGATTCAGGCACCGGTGGTCGGCAGCAAGGCTCCACAGCTCCCCGCCAGTCAGGAGAAGCTGCCTCTGTCCGGTGCAGATTCTACAGGATTCTACAGGGTTTTTTTGTTTGTTTTGTTTTTCCTCAACAAGTAGAAAACTTAATTAATTTAACTAATTAATTTTGCATCCTTAAAACATAATAAACTTTTATTTTGCAGTGGCAGAAAGAAGGCTTAGCACTATCTTCACAGTTCGTATTACCTCATGAATAGGACATGATACAAGACAGGCAAATGTGTATCTCAAAATCATAGTCTAATGCCAATCTATATGCCACCTAACGTAGGCAAGAATGTCAGTAAGGGAAAGCCCCATTTGCAGGTACACAAGATTAAAGCCTAAGTTTGCAGAACTTAAGAGGTACAAAAGGAGAGCTTGGACGTGATGACTGAGGGGTTTTCTGACATTTGGAAATGTAACATAGTCCTTTATGGATGGGCATAACTGTGCCCCAGGAATCAGCCGAATTAGTAGCAACTAGAAACCTCTTGAAAATCCCTAAAAGCTAAATATGGCCACAATGTGTTAGCAGTAACAGCAACCATTCCCTTAAAACTCTTAGCTGAAACACAGACTCTCTCCTTGCAAATCTCTATTTTTCATGCAACCCTGCATTTTATATTCAAGAGAGAACATATTTAAAATGAATCAAGATGCTTTTTTGTATCTATTTCTGTAAGCGCGACTGGCCGTTGCCTTGTTGTAACACATCATCAGAGAAATGGCCAGCAGGAGCAAGGGTTCTGCAAACTGACAAGACAAGCAACTTTTATTAAATGCAAACTGTCAACTTTTGTTCTTTAGATAAATGCTTGGAATTTAGGAGGGTCAGAGACAGGGAGAAGGTGTCAGCAGACAGATTTGAAGCCCTCTGGGACTTTTCAAAAGATTTATAAGTTGACTTTTGTTTAACTGTTTGGTTTTTAAGCATTTTGGTTTCTTTGAGGTACTTGAACCAAAGTTGACATACCTTCTAATTTTGCTGTCGGCTGACTGTGCAAGTTTAATAAAAACACTGCAAATTTTCACTGTTCTCAGTGATTTAGCAGGAAACCTCAATAATTTTATAGGTAAAATGTCCTAAAAGTAGCCTTTGATCTGCAGCCCATGCAAGCATCATGAAAACACAGAAGCAACATCAGTGCCAAATACTGCAAGAAATAGACAAGGATTTTTGAGTCACCAGGCTGAAGCTCATTTTGTGTGCAATAAAATTATCATTGCTCTTCAGCCTTGATAGGAGAGTTAGATTAAACTTCTAATCTGGGAGTAGAGAAGTTGTAGCTCCCTATTTATTTACATTTATACAGAACAGGCCTCTCAGATCCCCAAAATCTATCCTAGCTCTAGGAAGGCAGGCTTTTCATTGTGCCAACAAAACAACCCTGAGTCTGTTGCTTATACTGGAGACAAGGACAAATGAAGGCCCCTGAGGGCAAGGCAGGAAGAGCTGGGTGGCAGCTGCTTGGATGGAGGAGGAAGGAGCTGCTGGCAGAAACCTCTTCCTCTCTGTGTTGCTGGCCCTTGCTGCCATGGCCTGCTCTGTGTGAGAAACTAGGTGCCAGGGCTCATCCTATGGCAGGGAAAATCACTTACCCTTGCACTGCAGAGAAACCTTTGGTGGGATGCAGGAGCACTGCTGCCGCTACGAAAAAAGTCAAGCAAAAATAAGTCTCCCTAAAACCAGAAGCTGATAGCCAGCATACCCCAAAAGCCAGCCCTTCCCATATTTGATGGAGTGACCAGTGATAAAAAGAGGAGTCCTGCTCCAAAGGATAGAGCCCAAGTTTCTGTTCTGTCTCCATCACTGCCATTGGACCATTTGTGGTAGCAAAGCTGTGGTAGATTTTTCTTCTTTTTTTTTTTTGTTTGTTTGTTTATATGTTTTGGAGAGCAGGCAATGAGCTACACATGTGAGCAGAAGGCAGCAGGACCCACCTACTATAATGTCCTACCCAATGCAATATCCTATCCTTTGCCCTTAGGGGCTATTTGAAATAACATTTTCAACTGAAAATGGAGGATTTCTGGTGGTGTTATAATAGCTGCTTGCTTTTATTTGTGATAGCTGCTTTTCTGTATGTGTTTTCCTGCTGTTCTAGCAGAAGGGGCTATTTTCTTGACCTCCACACAGCTTCAGAAAAAAGGGTTTACATTTCAGATTTTCATTTTAATTTTGTTCTTATGTGTTAAGAACAAAAATGAGAACATCAGCTCCCTGGGGAATGTAGAAGGTATGAGCTGTGAGCCAGATGCAGACCATAAAACTCCACAGCTGAGGCTCCTTGCAGGCAGCTCTAATTACCTATCTGCCCAGTGGAGACTACAGATCCCAGCATGCACTAAAGCCAAGCCCCTGAGATCAAGGAAGAATATTTTGTGCTCTGATTTAGGACCTCTTTGGGACATACTCTTGTCTTAAAGATGGAGATTCTGCTCTGGGGTCCCTGGCCAAGGAAGGACTTCCATGAAATCCCATGATCTTCTGCACATAAAATATTTTTTTTTATTCAAATAAATGCAATATAGAGATAGTCATGAATATAAAGATTTTTATGATTGTTGCTTTTCATTTTGCATAGATTGAAATTTACTTTGTTATTCCGTTAATCCCATGTTCCATGGAAGAGAGAAACCTACTGCAAGCAGCCCGCTCAGCAGCACAAGAGCATCCAGACCACAGCCAGCTCCAGCAAACTTCCCATTCCCAAGTTATTACCATCGGTTAAATCCTTTAAGTCCTCCCTCACCTTTATATTAGACACAAGATATACAGTTCTTTTCCCAGAATACCAGTCTAAAAGAGGCAGTCCAAAAGTGCGTGTCTATCATGAACGGTAACACACATGCACTGAAAATATTCAGTTTAATAACCAACCTTCTTCTGGGTTACAAATAGCAAAAACCAGAGACCTCATGCCAGAGGAGTTCATTACCACCCGAAACGGAGCGAGGCAGAGATCTGCTTGGGACCTGGATGAGCCGTGTGAAGGGGCCATGGCTCTCTCTTGTTTTTAAAGATTAGTGACATTAAACAACATTTTAAGGTATTCTGTAGGCCACTTCAAAGCACTTTGTTATATATTAAAAAAAGCACAAGTGAAGGGATCCTGGGCTTCTAATTGATTTAGGTCATTTTTTGGAAGATTTTGACAATTGTTAACACACTGAAGTAAAGGTTCTATGTTAACTTAGATGTTGAGAGAGTCTCAGTGTTGAAAACTGTCTAATTGCATTAGGTAGATAACAACATATTAATTTCATATCTAAATCAGAAAGACTTTAATGCAAGAATGAAAAAAGTGTGTTTTTAGAACAGGTTTTGTTTAAGCGACGTGACTATGCTTGTACTTTTTATAAGAAGGGCTATCTATTCTTTAAATGTTTTTATTATTTGTACTGCCACAATGTGTTTAGCACTGAATATATTGCTATGTCCAGGCCATCCGTTAACTTCATCCACTGGCTCAAGTGCTTCGAGTTCCCTAGCCCTATCTGGAGTGAAAAATGGGCACCACAGCCATAGCATGACCTAACCTGACCTGGCACCTGATCGCCTCCATCCCAGTTCTCAGGGGGGTGCAGACTTCCACAGGCCTTTGCACAGCTCGTAATTGATTTCCATTTGACCTGCAATGTTTAATTTTGTTCGCCGAGGAGCTTAGGAAGGTCATCTTTGTGGTCTGCTCGTGGCAGGTGAGATCCGTGCACCGCATGCACACCAGGGTCTGCAGGGGATCGCAGGCAGCTGCGCTCACCAAGGGACCACCAAGGCCTATTCTGAGCATTGAAACAACCCTCTCAGCCCCTAGGCAGTACCATAAAACTTGGATGGATTTTCAGAAATGCTCAGCGTCACTTTAGATTAACGTTGAGAGCCAAATTGCAAGAGCTTCCTTATAACTAACAAAATTGTCTTCTACTTGTTTATTTCACAAGCATTTTCACACACTGACGCACTTTTATGTTCAGGAAACACGATTGCCTGCTGAAAGTGTCCAAGACAACAGACTTTATACTGGTGACGTCACTGTTGCGGTTTGCATATGTGTCCTTAAATAATGGCACAGAGATAGTAATAGCAGCAAATTCACACTATTAATAGGCACCCTAGGAACAGTAGATGGCCTAGCAAGTGAAACGGTGCGATAGCTGTGATACAAGAGCCTATTCCATCACCGCATCATTCTCCCCAATGCATACTTGAAGGTTCGTTCATATGGCCAAGGGAAAACAATATTAAGGTGATGCTATTTCAGGCAAAGACATGATAACTTCAGTACAAGCCTCAATGCAAAGCCTCTGTACTCCAATCCAGAGTAAACCTTTTTATTTGTATAAATGCAAACATTACCGTCTCTCATTTTGCTTAATCCAGTTAATAGAAGAAATTGTTTGGCTTCTAAACAAATATATCAAAGCCAGTTGCATCCTGAGAGAAGATGTAGTTATTGGACAGTGATGAACATCACCATTATTTACACAAAGGTGCTTCCTGTTAGCATGGTATCCTCCATTCCCTGGCTTCATATTTTGTTTGGTGTGTCTAATTTCTCTATAAACAGGAAGCACACTTGAAAGTTCATCTAAATAAACCCTAGTGTATATAATTCCCTGGTAGGTTAGTGAGAAAGGACCTGGCCACCAGAAGAAAATGGTAATGTGCAAGACAACGCATTTTATTAAAGTAAAATCTGTTTGCATCTGGGACCTTCACAGTGACTAAAATCAGGATAAGTTTAAAACACTGACTGAAATGAAAACCCAGGCTTGGCTATTATGTATATTTTCTCACAAGCAGAAACACACATAGAGATTTAGTCCCCACGTGACTCCAGGTGAAAGGAGAGGAGTTACAAAGACAGGATCATCATGCAGTTCATTTACCCTCTTTGCAGCTGACTTTGTATCTCCTTCTTTGACTTTACACACATAATATGTCCAAATCAAGCAGGGTAGTCAGGGGCATCCATAAGCAGGTGCCAAAAATACCTAAAAGTGTCTAATTTAGTATAGACAATGAAACTGCTGAAATCTGTGTCAATTTGTCATCTTTTTGTCTCTCTTCCAAAAACTCCAGAGGTTCTTAGTATTAGGTTCTACTTTCCAACACAGACATTTTCAAATAAGCAATGGTATTTTACTTTAGTTCTCAAATGGGGCTTTATTTCGTCCAGATGTTACTGCTCATACCCCTGTCTTCGTTTAGAACAACACTTTGTAGAATACCTAATCTTTAAGTCACTTTTACTTTAATTCACCACTATATTTTTAAAATGACTGTGTTTGACATAAACCACTAGCTGGTTTCACAACTGTGGCTCCTCCACCTTTGGCAAAGTGTTCACTTATTTATTTCATCCTCTTTTAATGGAATTGCTGGAACCACTTAAAATCCATTAATATACTACAACTTTCAAGCACAAATCATACTTGTGTGAATTAGTACAGTTGGGAAGACTGAAAAGACTGAATAACTTCTGTTTCATAAGAAATCAAGTACATTGTAATCTTGTAACTACAGTCTTCAAAGAGTTTAAAGACTTTCCTCATAAAATCCATGTTTTGTAATATTTATCCACTTTTTAATTCTCTTTTTGCAAGTTTTTATACTGGAATACATGTTATGGGCTTTATGAATCCAAGCTGGTGTCATGACTGTTACAAATCCATGTGCACATGTTCATAGGTGATTATCATACATTTTGTGTATATACATACATATATAGTATTCCTACCCATGCAGTACCATATAAAATTCCTGTGCACCAGAACTTCTTCTTGCATATACCACTTATTAATTTCCATGCTTATGTGCCAGATATGGTTCCTTGGTTTTGGATTTAAATCAAAGACAAACTGGAGAGCGACACCTCATAACCGTTGTTTAAAGCTCGGCTGTTTGAAATGAAATGGTTAGTGTTTTCAAATTCAGTTTTTGAGAAGCTGAATACTTTTTGGATGTGAATTCTTGAATCAGATAAGAACAACAAATGATACTCATCAGGAAAATTTAGAATGAGATACTTTGGGTGTTAAATTTATAGCAGTTACAATATAGACATGAAAACAGGTCACAATTCACAAAACTAAGCACAGACATTTAACATTGCCCTGCATCTTCTCCCAGGTACCCAAGACAAGAAGCTACACTGGTATGCTCAGTGCTCTCAGCCATGCTGTGTGTTTTGGGGAGGTGAAGAAATCCCATCACCTCAATTTGCCTATCCTACATCCCTAAGACTTTCCAGCTCCTCTTAAAGGCATTAACGCGTCAACACCTCTTCCTGCTCAACTGCATTCCCAAGAATACTGACATGAAAACTAGACATGTCAAACGTAGCTATCACAAAGATATCGGCTTTGCATAGTCCATATTTTCTGCTTTCTCACAACCTATAACCTTCACAGTGTTTTCTTGTTGCAGTGTTCCATGTACTGTCTTCTTTTACATTCTCTCCATTTGTCCCTTGTTTTGAGTCTCCTCTCTAGGAGAAAATGACTTGTTGGGATAACGAATCCCTTTGGATTTGTGCTGGAAAGAAGTCAATTTCTGCAGGTGTCCAAACTTGCCAAAGCCTCATACCTCCTTAAACACCAAGGAAGGGGAACAGTTTCACATTTCAGCTCTTTTTTGCGGTTACAATGGAAACCTACAGTCTGTGCCCATATGTAACACAGGAAAGATGCAGAGGTCACAGCAGCCTTTGCTGCTTTTTATTGAGTGCTAAGGAGCATTACTGGCCCCAGCCATGCAAACTTGCTTCAGCTGCAGCCCTAATGGAGAGTGCTACTATATTCATCTCCATCCAAGAGGAGCACCAAGCACAAGGCCTCCGTGGCTGCTACCTTTGGTGCCAGGCACTAAAGCAAAGGGAAAAGCATACAAATCAAGACACTATTTCCTTTCCCTCTGCCTACTGATAAGGTTGGCTCTATCAGAGCAAAATCTGTAGCTCCTACTTCCCATGCAGCCTGATGCAAAGCCCTTGCTGCCAGCTCCCCTTAACCATCCCTGCAGAGCCGTGCTGCATAATTCCCAAGCCATGCAAATTCTGTGCAGATCTTCTCCAGTTTCCCTTAATTGTACTTCTCAGTATCTCCATTGGGTTTTATTCGTCTTTTTAGAAAATGAGAGGAAGGGAACAGAAAAAAAAAAAAGTGAAATATCCAGAGCTCAGGGCTCCCTTGAGAATCATTCGGTTTCCAGAAAGGAATACAATTACGAGCAACGTTCAAACAACAGAGGATTCAGCATCTGCTTCCACGTCCACGTGAACAGAAACAGTAGCCCCAACTGGGTCCCTGCAGCTTTACCCTGCCTTTACTTCCAGTAGGTTATTCTTGATTTATGCCAAGGTAAAAGACAAACAGAAAAAAAAAAGTGTCAGAGTTATGAAGTTCTGTGGCAGACACAGGCAAGAAGCAGGAATAAAGACATCATTCAAATAGCTTTCTCTTACTGAAAAAAATACCCAGTAAGAATGAGTAAGACGGTTTTGATGATGCTGCCTTACTGGCAAGGAGGGAGACGAGCAGGCAGATTTCATAGACACTGTGATAGACAGGACTCAGCTTTAATGGTGCTAACCCGGGTCTTTGCCGGTTTTGTTTTGCTCCCTATAACGTTTGGCTCTTTGTTCTGAGTGCTACCAAAGTTATCATTTCAACAGGAAGAAAAAACAACCCCAAATTCCAGCAGAAAGATGTGATCTATCATAATAAGAGAACAATTACTCCTTTTCCTCTGACTTTTCCTAAAAATGTGATAGCTACACTGTCTCCAAAAAAGATAAATACGACTCAAATCTGCGTTATGTTAGCAGAAACCACCTGGAGTTAATTACAACTAGATAAAAGAATGACTTGTCTTTTGGTCCAGTTCTTCTCCCTTTAAAGCTCAGGTCTCTGTTCCAAACCGCAAGAAAGGAAAGGTTGTTCTTCAATTTTAATTTATCCGGTGATAGGCAGTGAATGACATTTATGCACCACGCTTCCATTTCTCACTCATGCTGTACAGCTTTATAGCTGCAGTGCCAGGCACTGCACAATTAGCCTTACAGTCTTAATTTGATTTGCTTAATGAATTTGAGCAGGGGTGAACAGTGTAACAAAATTAAAATGTGTCTCTCGGCAAATAATGTGATAGGGCTCAAGACACCCATTTCTGTTGCGGGTCATCTTCGTTCTGGGGCTGTATTCCAGCCACAGCCTGCATTTCACGCAGAAAAGCTGACCTTCCTAACTGAGGCAGAGTGCTTTCTCCATTTGACCACTACTATCAGTTTGTAACTGAAACAGCAAATTAAGGTTTGATAGAAAGCCAGGAGGCATGTTTTCTATAACATCAAACTGATCTTCAGAGACTTCGCCTTTCAGTCAAAGCTCTATAATAACTCACATTAAGGATCAGAAATGGCACAGGGAGCGGTGTTAGACCGCTCCGTCAGGAAGCTGTTCCTAGGGCAGCGGGGGTTTGGTTTTCTCCTGTGTTGCACCTTCGCGGAGAGGCAGTTTTGTGGGTGCGCGCTGGACCTGACCACGTGTTACTTGCCAGAAAGCGCGTCTCCCAAGCACAGCAACCCTATCACATCCACTGCACGCTATCTCTCAGTGGTTTCTAAGCAGTGACTTCACCAGCAGTCTGAAATATAGCTAGTGGTTCCTGCAGACTAAATAACATTATGCAGAACTTCCTCTGTTCCAAAGGCTGTTATTCATGTAGGGGAGGGACCCGAGGCTTATCCCAGCCTAGGACCCTTTGATTAAACACAGTGTAATTGTATTTTTTAACCGCGTGCCAACAATAATCTCCATATCTATCAGTTCAGCCACATAGCTGTCAAATTTAGATGTTGTATCCACTTTTCTAAAGCCATCATCAGCCAGATTTGTTCATGTAATTTCAGAGCAGTCCCAGGACAGGGCCATACTATGGACTTCTTATGTAGCTGTCACACCTAATTTGATCATCCTCTGCTAAGCTAAAGTCTAACCTGCCGCACCTTTGACAAATCAGAAAATCTTTTCACTCTTCAACGGAATGTCTCATCTCTGAACCACAACAGTTTGCAAGCAGAAATGTTCTTCCAAACTCAGCTTCTGTGAATGTGGAGAGAAAAAAAAAATGAGTGGCTGTGTCCTCCAGACCAGATGCAGAGAGCAGGGCAAGAGCAAACATTGCTGGTGGACTCCAACCACTTGGAGTCCTCCAGGCTCCCAGCATCGGCTCCTTGGCACCCAAAAGTGGTGACCATCGAAGGTCACCACGTCACAATGCCCTGCATCCCATCCCCATGCGCTGGAATATCCTGCTCCTCCCTGGAGCACAGGACGAGCTCCAGCCTCCCCTCATGGGCACCACAAACGCTGCAGGAGAGGCTGGGGAGAGTGACGGCAGCCGTTTGGGTAGGAGGTGGTGGAGACCCTGCAGGTCGGCACAAGGAACTGCAATAGCCATGGAGGAAGCAAGGAGAATTCAAAACGAAGAGATATGTGAGTTGTGCAGAGAGGTATGCCAGNCACCCAAAAGTGGTGACCATCCAAGGTCACCACATCACAACGCCCTGCATCCCAGCCCCATGCGCTGGAATATCCTGCTCCTCCCTGGAGCACAGGACGAGCTCCAGCCTCCCCTCATGGGCACCACAAACGCTGCAGGAAAGGCTGGGGAGAGTGACGGCAGCCGTTTGGGTAGGAGGTGGTGGAGACCCTGCAGATCGGCACAAGGAACTGCAATAGCCATGGAGGAAGCAAGAAGAAGAATTCAAAATGAAGAGTATGCCAGGAAAATTATCTCAACTTCTGTCCCTGAGTGGACTCGAAACACCACAGTCTTCCCAGCATGATGAATGCTTGCCATCCTGACAGGAAATACCAAATACCTTGACTTAATTATGTCTCCAGCGTTTTCCTGCTGGAAAGACAGCTTTGGCCCACTGGAAATAATGGAGGTTAAATGAACAAACAAGAACTGAGGATGCAAATGTCATTGCTGTTAAAACTACATTACAAGATTAATAGATCTTCCCTCTCATTGCTCCCCTCTCCCCTTCAGGTTTTAATTCTAAAGATCAGAGCCCAACATTTTCTCTGAGAAGCTGGGATATCTTTATATATAATACAGTTTTTTACCATAGTCCCATATAAAAGGCTTAATAAAAGCCTTAAAGAATAAAAGAAACCAAGAATTCAGCAGCAATAGTAAAGAGTTCCCAAGTGGCAGATTTAAGGGAACATAGAAAGCTGTACCAGAGAAGTAATCAAGGCTGCTTCTGGGGAAGTGCTGTTGAAGTGGTACCATGGAGAGACAAGTGAATTATTGTGATAATCCCAAACTGGCCTCTAAGGGGCAGTAAAGCTGGAGCAAATTAGAGCAATCATAGGGAAAATCAAGCAAAAAGTAAATTGCTAGAGAGACACACTTATATAGGATGACTGTGAAAAAAGTTAGAATAAGCATGGAAGAAAACCAGTAGCAGAGTCAATAAAGTAGTAAAACTCCCAGATGGTTCCTTGCCATCCAGAAATATTGAAAAACCAAACATTCGCTAGAAATGATTATTCTAGGGATTCCTGAAGAGAATGAATCTCTAGATTACATTTGCTTTATGGAGAATTTATCACACTGAAGTTCAAAAGAAATACTGATATTCTCTTTAAAGGCAGAACTTCAAGTGAATTGGAAGGAAAGAACAATAGTCCTAATAAAGGTCTGTGTCTTATACAGACAGCAGGGACAGAAAAAAAAAACACCATCAAAATCTTTATTATTCAACAAAACAGCTTTGCTGTGCAGAATGATCAGTAAAACTTCAAAGGATTTAGGATTTCAGTGAAAGAACAAACCCATGCCAAACACACTGAAAAAAAATACTGCAAATTCCCAAATTACAATTGATTTATAGGAGGAGTGATGTGTTTCATCCAGGACAAAGTACCTGCCACAAAGCTACTGACTTTTACTATGGGAATTTTAAAGGATCATCCCTTGAGAACGATCTGTCTGGACATAAAACAACATTTAAACAGAGCACCAGTCAAGTCTGCTGCTGAGATGGTTATTTGAAACACCAGTTTGGCTTGCCTCATTGATAGCTGTATTTTCAAAAATATATTTTTCTTTTAACGACAAAATCCCTGTCATTGTTTGTTTTGAAATGTTCTGTGTGTGATTTAAAAGAGCTTGTATATATGTCTGTACATATACAGTGTGTTATATTAAACAGCTATTTGCGCTGATCTACAGATTCTAGAGGTAGAAGAATCCAGAGATAGGAAGTAAAATCCATACGCCTTCCGTCAAATGGCTTTGCAAGCTCCTAGACAAAATTGGCTTTTCCAGCGAAAGGGAAAACTAGCGCAGAATAAACTAGAGAGTAGGAAATTTCTAATTCCTTGATCTGTCTCAGACTTCACAGGAGAATTTGAGTGAATTGTACCTAGAATGGGAGTACTGGAGAGCACTGTAGCTCTCTCCCAGTGAATCTCTCCTTGGATTTCTCTATGGTAGGAACGAGGTGACACCTGGATTTTCCCCTGACTTGGAGCCATGTTGTTCCCTGACTCCCAGGACTACAATGTTGCAATTTTTGGATTCCCTAGTTTTGTACAGTCATAGCCGAGTATCTCAGTTCCCACCTGGAGAGTGACAGAAATTTTGGTCAACTTTCCTGTTGGAGGAAAAGAAGCTGTGAGATGTATCTGTTTGTGTATCTCACAACCCATGGTACTGTGAGGCACCACAGGAGAAGGAAAGTTTAGTCTCCATGTGAGGAAGAACTTCTTTCCTGTGAGGTGACAGAGCCCTGGCACAGGCTGCCCAGAGAGGCTGTGGCGTCTCCTTCTCTGGAGATCTTCCAAACCCGCCTGGATGCCGCCCTGTGCCATGGGCTCTGGGCGTCCCTCCTGGAGCAGGGGGGTTGGATCTCTAGAGGTCCCTTCCAACCTCAGCCATGCTGTGATTCTGTGATACTGTGAAACCAGTGTGTCCTCTGGCTGCCCCAGGGATGGTACAGAAAATTATCTGTGATGTGGGAACTTAGTCAGTGATTTCTCCCAGTAGAGCTAACTCAAAATGTACTTGTGAAGGGCATTTTCAGCACACAAACTGGCATTTGGGTAAAGCCCAATTTTACCCAGTAGCAATGCAATAGTGAGTCTCAGACAAAACACTGCCAAAGGCCAAGAAAGGTAGTTGCAATATTCCAGAGGTATAAAATACCTGTCCCTGCAGAAAGTCACTACCCTTTCATCAGAAATCCACCACATACTTTAACCATTGGGATATATTACTTTCATAAAAAATGGGAATAGGAGGAAATGGAATTGCTTACCCAACATTTCAGAGAAGAAAGGGTGCATATAGAGACATTTTTTTCCTGAGAGCTTGCTGCAAAACTTTTATCTGGTTACTTTTCTTCCAGGTGAGTAAATTATTACGAATGCGGCAGCCTGTCAATTACAATTCCCGTGAGGGAGAGATCAGCAATAGGTCACTGTTCCCACATACTCCAAACATGTCAGCTTGCATTACTGGGCTTTGATATCATCCCTTCTCTGATTGCTATTTGCATCCTGGCACATATGACCAGTTCCTTTTGGGGTAAAACTGCTAGATATCAAGGAGGACTTACAGGAGGATTTACAGCTGGGAATGAAAATGTGTCATTGAAAGCAGGGAGGTGGCTGGTGAAAGCTACGGCTTGGGTTAGAGCATAACTAAATGTCTCTCCATCACGTTTAGACTTGTTGTCTCCTTCCCCAAACCCTTGATCTGCCGTAGCCCTCCGAGTTCTCTTACAGTTTTTGGTTCTGGACCAAGACATGATGTTGCACTGCTCTGCTCTTACAAACTGGCACAGAAAGCAGAAGTACTTCCACCCTCAATTTGGTGCAAGTTTTCAAAAAGATTATTCTTTCAAAACGGTGAGTCTGTATACACAATAACGACCTCTTTTCGCAGCCACCGTCCGTCTTAAGGAGAACAAGGATCAACTAAGGAAAACTCTGTCATTTTCTCTCTGTCCAGCAGTTTCCCAACCTGGAGGCTTGCCAGAATCCACAGATGGGGTCAAATCGGGAGAGTAACTGAGGTCTGAGGTCAAACTCCAGGGCTAGTGGGAGACGTTTGCAGAGGCCTGGAGGGGAGAGGAGACGAAGAATGTAATGAGCTCAGAGAGTGGGGATCTTGACAGAGAAATGCACTGATGGCAAGGAGATGAATGAACTTTGGCACTCACAGGACAGGAGGGTTTCTTGTCTTCTGCAGACCCCATTTTTCTACCAAGGTAAACAAACATAATCTAAAAGTAAAGGAAAAATAAATTTACCAAATACAAATGAGTAGAATTAAGTAGGCTGCCTCCACCGGGCTCGGCTGCTGCTGCTGTTTCATACAGGACAAGATAAGGTGGGCACAAAGGCTGAGACCTGCAGCTCACTTTCAGCCAGCTTGGAGGGAATGTGGGCAAGCTGTTCCCCTTCCTACACAGGCACAGGCAAACGGACAAAAGAAGCCTCTGAACCAGGGAGAAAAGCCTCAAAGATCTTCTGTAATGGGAGAAGTAGCAGGTTAGAATGGATAAGCACCATTTCCAATTAAAGGAAAGGAGAGGAAGCCAGGAGAGGCCAGAAGCCAGGAGAAGCCAGGAGAGGAAGCCAGAAAGGTCCCCTGGATTACAGCAAGGCTTTAATTGATAAGAGAGCTAACAAAGAGCCAGCTCTGCAGGGATGCTCACATGTGGTCAAGATGGGCTCTGTGCAAAGCTAAGTCAACACAGCAGAGAAAAAGAAGCTGCCGAGCCCCGGGGCTGAGGCCGTTCCAGGCCGCTTCCCTCGCCGCTCGACCGCGGTGCTCAGCAGCACGTTGGCCCTCAGCTCGGCCTCGTGGTCTCCTCATAGTGCTGCACCACGGCGCTCAGGAATGGCCCGCAGCAGCACTGCCCAGCCAGTGCCAGCGGCGGGAACAGCAGTCGGGAACAAAGACAAGGGCCAAGGCCGGAGAAGAGGATGGGAGCCGGGAGAGGTGGCGCGGTCAGAAACTGGAGAAGTCCAAGGAAGGGCACACTTGTCTAAGTGGCAAGGCAAAGGCTGAGATCCCAGATAGCACCACAAAGTGGGGCCTGTCCGTCCTCGAGTGAGGTCCAGGGACTTGACCAGGAGAAGGGAGCAAGACTAGAGGATAAGAGGTGAGAAGAGAAATACTTGAGTGCAAGAGCTGGCGACAGGCATTGAGCAACATGGGACCTCTGGTTCACATATCTCCTTGGATGTGGGAGTTGTCCATACTTTAGCCATCCAAGCAGAGGAGTTGCATGCCTGGAGTCCATAACTTGATTGCCTGGGTGGACTGGGCCTTGCCTCAGTTTTGAAAGGCATTGGTCTCTCTGTTTTAGTCCAAAATCAGAAAAAAAAAATGTGGAGAGGAAAGGTTGCCCAGGGTCCTCTTAGCGAAGGCAGGTCTCCCACCTCTTCGCTGGTCGATCCCACTGCTCTCTGATGTCTCCCTGTGTTAAATGAAGCCTCCATTTAGCCCCCAAAAACGTGCACTGGGAGAACCTAGTGAAATGAAGGACTCACAGGAGCTAATGCTGATGGGTTGAAAGGGGTTTACCTATTTTTACTCAGCATTTATTTTGAACAGTGCCATACTGGTGAATTTTTTTTGCATATATCCTGTGGTACATAAAGAGCTGCACTGAATAGTTTGTATACAGAGCATATATACCTTTCTACACACCACACACGCACTCTCTCCCATGCACACATATCCTGATTCCTTGCGCCAAATAAAGCTCAAGGCTTTATTAAGAAGTTAGGTAAATGTGAACCCAGAAGAATTTGCATTTTGCAGCCTGCATTCCTCGGCCCGCGCTGCACGCGCTGGCGTTTGCAGGCCTGCGCGTGCTGGGCAGCTGCAGGGCTGCGCTCCGTTTGTACAGCTGCAAATTCTGCCGCTCTGGATTCCCGCAGAATGGCCCATTTGCCTCACACAAACAAACAAAACACCTTTTGTACGTTACTGGGAAAGAAAGGCACTTTTGTTTGACATGAAAACCTGAGTGAGGTTTCTTTACCACTCTCTTCCTATGCAACGGGACCTCAGAGAAGGCAGCAAAAATCATTCCCATATTTTCCAGGAAAGGCATCGCAATTTCTCTAAGTATTTTTATGGTTATTTTCTTACAGGCAAACTCCCATTTTACCAGTTTTCCTTTTGTGCTTTCAACTGCTGCCCCAGAGCACAGCTCCCTGTCTCGCGCTTCGAAGCGAACCAGCCCCAGGAGCTGGCGCAGGAATGGTCATAAACCAGGTTAATGTCAGAGCTGGGTTATTCAAAGCTGCTCCAGGAAGAGGAGGCACAGAAGTGCAGATCTCTTGAGCTGTTATATAATAACGTAAATTATATGTTCTGTATTCCTAAAAGCACATGGGAAACGACTCACAGATGTGTCAAAGCAGCTGATCTAGCTATCAGTCTCTTCCTACAGGGCTCGTACAACAGCCCATTCGCTGGGCCTCCCTAGCGGGCAACTCTCCTACTATCGTAAAACTGTCTGAACTGCAGCATTAGGAAGCCAGGCAGCGCCGCTGGCAGTAACAGCCGCCCCTCCTCATCTCACAAGACCAGAGTGCTTTGTGAACGTGCGAGAAGGTGCAGGAAGGGTAGGCTGCAGCTCTCCCCTGTGCTAGGCAGCTGCAGCTTCCAGACTGCTTTCATTCAAGACTGAGATAATGTCACAATATGAGGGACAATGCATGCAAAATATCCTCCTCCCTTTGGGCCGCCTGTGCTGAGGAGCGTTCGGGAAATCTGAACAAAACTTGAGGAGAGCGGGGCCCAGCTGGGCCATCGAACGGCTTCACCTTGCCCTTGCCCACCACCCACCCGCACCTGACCCGCTCTGCTACTTCAAGCCATAAGACCAACGCCCCACCATCCCCTCCAGCAAGGCAGGAGCTCCGGCTGCTGCTTCCAGCTGAAGCTTTGCAGGGCCATCTCTAGCGCTGCTGTCCTGTCCGGCTCTGGAGCCTGAGCGCAGAAAGCTCCCTGCATCCTCCTCTTCCTGCTACAAGGTCACGGAGGGTTGAGAGCAATGTGGCCACAGTGCCTCTCAGCTGGGCCATCCCCCGGGAAGGCTGTTTTCCCTCTCCTTACTGTAGGCATTTCATCAAATTTCTGCGTGCTCTAACAAGGTTATATTTCCTTGCCTTTGATATATTGAGCTTTACAATGTCCAAAGGCAGAACATCCTGTGCTCTATAACAAGTCACATGCACGAATCTTGGCAGAGGAGACAAAGCAAAAGGGCAAAGAGGAGTTCCTAGGACCTGGCCCTGTTGAATGGAAAAGGCACCAGGACTCAGTTTCCTGTTCATGCAGTAGAACAAAAAAATTGCCTGTGGCTGAGAAACAGCACAGGTCCACGTCCCCAGCTCTGCATCACTTACGATACAAAACAATGAGAAAAAACATCAATCCTAGGAATTTATGAAGCCTGAAGGAAGAGACAGAGTAATACTTCATACCACGTCTCAAAATGGTGCTTGCACACTTGGAAAACCCAAAGGGAGAAAAGTTTATTTACCTTGGAGGTAACTCTGACCTCGCGGCTGCCCATGGACCAACCCAGCGCCCCTGCAGCAGTTGCCCTCCCTCTCGACAGGCCCTTGGGGGCTGCTGCTGCCGCTGCTGGGAAGCAGCATCCGTCGCCACTGGCACAGGGAGCCTGGGAACAGCCGCTCACTCTCNACTTCATACCACGTCTCAAAATGGTGCTTGCACACTTGGAAAACCCAAAGGGAGAAAAGTTTATTTACCTTGGAGGTAACTCTGACCTCGCGGCTGCCCATGGACCAACCCAGCGCCCCTGCAGCAGTTGCCCTCCCTCTCGACAGGCCCTTGGGGGCTGCTGCTGCTGCTGCCACTGCTGGGAAGCAGCATCCCTCGCCACTGGCACAGTGAGCCTGGGAACAGCCACTCACTCTCCCCCAGCTCACACAGGACTTTCACACTTGGCATTTTTGGTTTGGAAAAGGGGCGTCATTGTCAATAAAAGCCTCACCTCATGAGGTGACAGAGGATTTGGCATGGAGAAGATCCAGCCACAGCAGGGTCCCGTTGGTGCAATTTCTTTGCTTGCACCCCGAGGAAGCAGACACATCAGGATCGCACATTTGCTCCCTGCTGTCCGTGCTGCAGGGGAGGACGGCCAGGAAGAGCAGAGCGCTCTGCTGCGGGATGCACCAGGAGGCCACGGCTGACAGCACTGGCATCAGGTTTATACGTGGGACTTGTGCCACGTTGTTGTGGAAGTGCACGCAGGAGGTGGGGGCAGCCCCCAGAGTGCCAGTGAAAACGGGGCGAAAACAGGGCTCGTTTCAGCAGGAAAGCATGCAGGAAAGCATGACAAATCGGTGAGTGTGCTTTTATGGGCCCGCACGCTTTATTGTGCCATCTTCTCCAGGCTCCGGGCCTCAGATGTTGGCAGTAGGTGACAAGCTTGCTAAACAGCTCTAAGGAGACAACTGCATGGGTACTACAGTGCGTTGTAAAATAAACCTCTTGCTCATCTTTAACACAAAAGAACAAGAAAGCTCAGGGAATCGGGGGCTTAAAGCTCCAGCCAAGAAGAGGCAACACAAGCAATCAGCAAAGGTAGCGGCTCAGAAGGGGGCACTGACAATTCAGTGTTGTTCTTTGCAAGAGTGAAATGAGGGGCAGGAGCGATGACAAGCAGAGATAAGAGGGACTCATCAACATTCCTGGGGCGCTGGAAACCAGAGCTCACCCACCGGCTGCATCCCGCGCTGCGCGTGTGGCATGCAGAGGGACTCTTCCTTGGTGACCAAGCATCCTGCTTAGCTTTGCCCATGTTTTGCTGTACAGATAACAGCCTTCGAGGTGCGAGCTGGCTTTCTTGAGACTGCAAAAAAGCCTGGTTCTCCCAGATGTTTTCCAGCTACTTTATGATTAGCACAAACCCCAGCAATCTCTACAGGACTCCCTGCCGTTTGTTTACTGCTGAATGTTTAAGACCTAACAAAGACAGAAAAAAACTGAGAAGCACTAAGCCAAACATCAACCTCATAAAGCTTTGAGATGTGCACAACACTTAGGGAGAATTTCCCTGTTGTCACCGGTGGCTGGTGAGGTGCTGAGGCAAACGCAAGGCAGGACCTGGCTGGGGCTGGGGACTCTGCTGCTCATATCCATTTTCCCATCCTTTTCTGCCTATTGACATTAAGTTCAAAGCCGGGCTGCAAACTCCTTTTTGTCAGAAGGGTGCTCAATAGCCAGCAGCTTCGCCGCTCGCGCAGCCTCACCACACGCTCTGCTCTCCAGGCTCCATGCAGCCTTGGGCTTCCTATTTATTTACATAGCAGCACATGCATACAAAAAGAAAAAAAAAAAGATTATTTTTTTATAATGCAAGCATCTGCTTTAGTTTCGCTATTATTTTTCACTTGTTTTATCAGCAGGGCAGCAGAGTCTTAAAGCTTGTACTTGACAGTAGCCGAGGCTCTGGTGGCAAGACGAACTTCAGTGTGCCCAGTGCCACCTTCCAGGTGACTACGTATTGGGGGAAGCAAAGCCGAGTTTCCTGGAAGGAAAGCTCCTTTCCCAACCCCGACCTGCCCCCATGAGCAGCAGAGGTTGGGACCAGGCTGCCATGGGGCAGCCAGGCCCCACGGGGCTGGTGCTGAGGGTGTCACTGGCCACTGCAGATGGTACAGGGTGAAAGTAGAGCAGCTTTTGTCATGCTTAAAACCAAAGTACTAGAGCTAACCATATAATTTCAAAGCACTGTAGAAGTAGCATCCTAAAACTCTGTGGCTATACAAAGGATGAATGAAACATGTGATACACAGGAAAAAACAATCTGTCACATCTGGTCTTACTGAGTAACAAGAAATCTGAAATCGTGGAAAGAGTGTTTCCAAATAAGTTAATGAAATGAGAGGCTTTCCTTTAAGTGAAATATTTCTTTAAGAAAAGCAAGAAACCAAGCTGGGTGGAAGGTCTGTTTTCCTTCTTTAATTAATCCCTGTCTCAGACTTTGAAGACCTCTCTGCCCACTGCTTTAAACCAGCATCATTTATCTTGAGTACTAGAGATCCATTTAATGGTGTTCACAGTCATTCAAGCTCCTTCTGCAAAGTCGACATCCCCACCCTTGATAAGATTGGCAGATTTCAGTCCAATCTACAGCTGCCAAATGTCTTTGCAAACATCACTCTGTCCTTGAGCGAAAAGAAATCAGGGATTTCTTTCAGGCTTTAGGAATTTTAGGGCAGGACTGCCAGGAATTTTAAGGGAGAAAAAAATGGAGATAGATGTATACAGATCTTGGTTGTTGTCTTCTTTGTAGGGCAGAAGTTACAAGGCTGTTAAAAGGTTGAAATTGCTTTGCCATGCTAGATGAATAATCATCAAGAAAACACTTGGCTACTCCTATGACTAGAGAACTGTTTTCCGCAAAGCTTTTAGATGCAAGGCTCTCAGAAAATCATGTACTTTCAGTAAAAAAAATAACTAAATTCATAAAACTAGTGATGCAACTAATCAGGACATTAAATCTAGAGTGAGAATGTTTCATAAGAGAGAGCATATTCTGAACACAGTGAACATTTACAGACTAGAAGCAACTCTGTATGATTAACTGCCCTCCTGGTGTAGCCATTTCCCTAACCAACACAGGCTTCTGACAGGAAAACAGAGCACACAAATGTCGTAACTTGACTTTACAAGACAGGGCACAAATTCTGTGAGCCTTAAACACTGAATATCTAACTCTTATTATAGTTGTACTCAAAAAGCCGTATTTAATATATGTAAGATTGTTAGAGCTACCTTGAAAAGGTGATATCTCACAAATTGTTTCTAGTTTTACACTGTAATTATTGGTTAGAAATAGATGGGGCTCCAGAGCTCACATTAAAACCTCTTTTCCTCAGAGCTGCATCACGAATAGATTTAGCCTAACCAGTCTGATTCTGAAAGTGAGGATTAAAGAGATTTCTATTTTTGTTCTGTAATTCACTCTTGCTGGTAATGAAAGCTGATGAGAAAAATATAATCAAAACCATATTTTGCTTAATATTTTATAGATATCATGAAAGACTGTGTCTCCCACTGTGTTCTTAAGTACTTATTGCAGAAGTAATGTTTTAGTACTTTATCAAAACCAGTTGGATTTTTTTTTCAGATGGGTGTTAAATACCAGTGCTTGCTACTCAACATTTTCTGAACATTTGAATTAAGTTGACACAGAGCAGAATACTCGTGATAAACCCTCTATCCAGTGTAATTTAATGCCAATTTCACCCTGGTTTTAACCCTCTCGCCTTGCGCTCGGGAGGACTGGCCGAACCACGCAATGGACAAGAGAGGGAGCTCTTTTGCTGCATCTCCGCAGAAGCAAGCTGGGTTTCCTTAAAGTCCAGGGCTGTTTCCAGGATTTCATAACACAGGAAACAGAAGTTATGTGTTCTGCAGCAGATTAGATATTGAGCAATGCTGTTACCAAAAAAACAAAACAAAAGCAAGCAAACAAGCGCCCCTTGTCTGGGGAGAGAGCTCTGGTGAATCTTCAAGAAGTCACCTTTTCCTGACGAGCCCCAGGGCTCTCTCTTTTCTTTTTCTGAAGCAGAAAACTGGTAAAAACTTCAACTTTTATATGGCTTTGTTTATTACCGCACACAGGGCTGTGCTCAGCCTCGATCCCTCTGGATTGCCCAAGTAAGAGGTAAAGCTATGCCGGTTTCGTGGCGCTCCTGTTCCCTCATCTGCATCACATGCCCTCACATTTATCCCACTCTGCTCAGAGCAGCAGATCTATTACACTAATAAAAGCCAAGTTGCAAGAAATGTGCAGTTTTCTCCATGGGACATGGCACTTAGCGGAGCTATTTGCAGGGAATCATCTGCCCTGCCTGACATTTATGTTCCCACATCCAAAGCAGACCCACGCTCCTCCTCCCGCACACGTCCCCTTCCTGGATATGGTGCCAGCCGTGCCGAGGGGAGCCGGATCCCGTGGAAACTCCATGGGGCGACACGTCGCTTGGTGCCGCTGCCACGCGAGGCCTCAGGGAGGCACCTTCTCCTGCCACGAGGTGATCACGATAATAAATCCAGCGATCATGCCCATAACACCGAGCGGAGGTAGCAGAGCAGTGACTACGGCCCTGCGAGCACTGAGCAGCACGCGGGGCGGGTGGGAAGGAGGTGCCAGAAGAGCCCAGGACGCAGCGGATTTCCCACACTGGGGCCCACAGCGCTCGCCAGGCGCCTCGGAGCGGCCGCGCGGCACCCGGCTGCGGGCACGGAGCTGTTCCTCCTGCCACGCTCCCAGCGGGTCACACCAGGCCTCCACCTGCCCTTCACTGCAGCCGGCAGGCCACTTAAGCATCCTCTTGGTGCTAGGCCTCAAGTTTAGACATATTAACTTAATGGAGATGGATGGCAACCCTCTGCGCTGAGGGAGGACGTCAGTTTTGAGAGCGTCATTCAGGGTTGGAGCAAACCATGGCGGTCGCCTCGTCCAGCCCGTGCCTACTGCGATTCCCTCCGCCAAAGCCACCACACCCGACGTGGCTGGTGTCCCAGGAAGGGTTTTTATCCCGGTGGTTTGCAGACAGGCTGGAAGTTGTATTCCTATTCCTGTTTTCTTTCACTTTGCTCTTTTTTTTTTTCTACATACACCATTTGGCGAATGTTCGACTATAAAAAAACAGCAGACACCTCTTCTGCAGAAATGAAAAAGGTTGGGAGCTGTGTTGTAAACACACCAGGTCTTTACTGGAATCAAGCATTAACGATACTCTCTGTGATTTTGTGCAGCAGAAGCGGGCTGGTGACAATAATTTACTTTACTTTTCTTCTTAAGACATAAAATATCCCTCAAACCCCATAAATACTGACCTCTCTCCACTCTCTGACTGGAACTTGGCAGCTCTGCTCTCAGTGGAGCAAAATCAGAGCCAGGATATCCCAGAACAACACATTACGGCCTGTGTTTTCACTGTTATATCGTTCAGCTGGGGTCCGAGAGGTGGCCGACGCTCAGGCAGGCTCCTCACGGCGGGCTCGGGGGAGAGACCAGGAGACGGAGCGAGAGAACAGCGCTTATTTTAACACTGAGCCATGCAGAGCAATGACCTTTTTGCTCTGGAGTCCTGGGAGGGCAGGGAGGAGGAGAGAGAGGTTCCACAGAAGTAGGGGACGAGGTGGAAAGTGGAGGTTTAGAAACAAGGCACCGCGATAGAATTAAATGTTTTAAGACAACGAGGGAATGAGGCTGTTTCCTCTCACTTGGTCAAGATGCAACTGTTGCATTTGCGGTGGTCCAGGTTTGCACAGTACTGAGGCTTCAAAGTCAGCTATTGTGTACAGACAGTTTACATAGACATGCTTACTAAAGGCCATTCCAGCACGTAGGAGCATCCAAAACGCACTGCTCATGAGAGAAGCCTATCCCTAAGAGCAAGCTTGGGCAAAATACAGGAAGAAACATCCAGAGGGCTCACAAGACAAGGATACACATAAGGGGGTGGTGAGCCCAAACCAAACAACCCAAGAACCTGAGCACTGGTATATAAGGATATGTACCTCATCACGACTATTCCCAAGGAGAGATTTTCCTGTTCCTATTTGAGGTCAGGACACGTACCAAAACAAACTGACATATGTAAGAGATTACAACAAACACAAGGGAAGGGTGCGGACAGCTACCAAAAGCCAAGAAGTGTAGGATGTCACAAGCTAACGTACAGCCCGGTAGAATGACAGCGCTGCTCTGAGCAGAGGTAAAGCCTTTCCTCCACAGAGACAATGCTAATCTCCGACCATTTCCTAATGTTTGCGAGAGAATTTGGCACCACATGAAACGTGAGGATAGTTCCTGCTCCCACAGAACGAACCAGCAGTTATTAAGTCTTGCGACATGTCTAGAAGGACAACACAATAAAGCACAGATCAGTTATTTATGCAGAGCTCAACACCAAGCACAGAGCTAAGCTAAGTACAGAGTGGAAGCCAATAAAATACTTGAGTTACTACAAATATGGCCCAGTTACTCTCGAACTTTTTGTTGTGCAGATTTAAATCAGAGCAGGGCGTAATGATCCCATTAAGACTAGCACAGTACCTAGTGTTTACAGGACTGCCCTGGAGATGGTGGGGAGAGAAGTGTGGGACTGCGGTGCTTCAGGCTGAAACCATGTCTGAAGTCTGTGTTCATGGAGAAGTGCTCCATTAGATCAAGTCTTTTTCAGACTGTGCCAAAAAAGATAGATGGTTTGGTACACAGACCTGTACACCAAATATCCAGAAGGAACTTTGTATTCCTGCTCTTCCTAGCAAGTTTCTATCTTTCTCGTTATCTATCCTTATTCCCTCTCCCTCTTCATTTTACTTACTTTAACCTAAGCTTTTATTCTTCACCACAGACTGAAGACCATGCCTCAGAGTAGAGAGTTTTGCCCCTGATGTGAGAAGCGATCCCGTGAATCTGGGCCACCAATAAGAACAGAGCACATCACCCTTCCTGGCTGTCCCAGCACCACCAACAACGAAAAGGGAAGGCGAGTGAAAAAGCACGGTTTTCCACCTCCTTCTTGGACCACTGCTTTGCATAGGATGTTATCCCGCAGATGGGAGAGGAGCAGAGAGAAATAAAGAGGAAAAACCCTCCTATTCCTCTCTGGCTGTGCAGCACCCAGCTGGGCTCTGGCATGTGTGTTTGTACAGGAATTAGGATGGCTTGTTTCTCAGGCTGTTCGGAGGCTGTAAAGTGCTTTATTTCCAATTATTCTGTCCACACTGAACCTAAAAAGTATGGTGTCCTGCAGATTTGTATTTTGTGAATAGTTAAAGCGTTTTTAATTCTCAAATTATTCATGAATTCTCTCTGCTGCATAGACTTTCTGATATCTAACGATGTAACACTACAGTCAGGGCACTCAGAGAGAAGGGGCTTTTCTAGTCATCTACTTTGGTGGAACTTCAAGAATGGTGATCTCGAGACCTCTCTCTCCCTGTTGGAATTGGCTAGAAATGGCCAAAGGGTCCTCAGAGAGGCCAAAATGTGAGCAGGCAGAGGCAGAATGGTTCGTAAAACTACCCATTCTGCCCAATGTGAAACAGTAAAAAAAGTGCGTGGTAAGTCTCTGCAAGAGCATTTCATAAAAAAAAAAATGCATATCCCATCTCTGTTTCTCTCTCTTCAAAATCAGTTACAAAGACACTCACTATTGTCCCTGAGGTTTCTCATAATCAGGTTTCTGTCTCTGGAAGGCATCACTTTTCCACACAGCTCTGGATGAAATCCAAAGCACAAATTATGAGATCCATATGAGGAAAGCAGATGTTTCTAGGCAATGTTTATGGGGAACAGCAAATCTTTGGGGAGACATTGAATTACATTTTCTTTAAAGCAAATACTCAAACTGTGCGATAAATATCAAAAAATATAAAATGTAAGGGTATGAGAGACAAAGGTGTATGTATTTTTATTTAAAAAAAAAAAAGTTAAAAGGCTTATATATACTCATAAGCATTTCAGTGATTCAGTGCATTGAACAAGTGTAGTCCTTCTGACAACCCAGGCTGCCATAAGAAGCGCAGCATCTTCTGCCGGGGTGGAGCTGCCCGGGGATGTCCCAGGTCCCCAGATGCAGCTGCTTGTAGTGCGCCTCAGCATCCTGCACCCAAAACCACTGACCTTTCAACAGTGATTCCAAGACCACTGAGAGAGAGAAACAAAAAAAAAACCACACACACACGCACACAAAAGCTCTTGTGAAGGGAGCAGCTTTTTCCTGTTTCACTCTCCACATTTGGTCTGATGCAGTCACAGCAGCCATGAGCTACCTGTCAGACAACCTTTGCAAAAGTGTCAGGTGGAGCAGCTCCTGAATGCTATCAAGATGACCTTTTTGTTGCAATATAAAGTCTCATGCCAGGAGCCAGGCCAAGCAAGGGAACTGGAGCTCCGCTGACTCTTGGCTTTGTAGCGCCTGTTATTCTGCTCATTGTTTAAAATCAGACTGTACGTCAGCACCTTTTGCCAGGGGAAGAGCTTAACCACATGAGAGCAACATTCAGCTCCTGAAGCGCAGTCAGCATTTGCCAACCGAGGAGCAGATGGCTGGCACTCATTTGCACAGTAGCCGTGCAAGCTCATTTGAAAGACTGTTTTGGCTTAAGACAATGTTATTGCTTTGGAGAGCTTGTTCTTACATGTACAAACTGGACCTGCACTTCAGGTTATGCATTAGTCATGTTTCACTCAAAGGTCACGTGAAGAACTGGCAGAATTTAATAGGAGCACAACAAAATCTTTGATGCACCGTGCTGATGACTCCACTATTAACTGAATGCTAATGCACCAGCCTTAGTCTCTTTCTAAGCCTTATCCAAATAGGCAAATGGATAATTGGATGACTTTCCAATTGATGGTGTGGAAATTATTCAGAAATAATCAACTCTATTATTTTCTACTCCACATAGTCCAGGTAATTTTACTAGCCTGCAGCTGTTCCTCCTGGGTGTAGGCTGTCCACAAGCAGCGCTACTAAGACACCTCACCAGCACTTCCACCTGTGAGGTGGGGATGCACGAGAGTCTGGCCAGCTCCAGGGCAGGCATGTCCAAACCATGTGCAGTAAATCAACAGCCTTGATAAAATTCTCACAGATCTGTGAGTGCTGACTATATATTAAAGGGTTTACAGATTTTGAGAGGTCTATCTTTTGGTGTCAGCATCCTTATTTTAGCAACGGCCATGCTTTGAAATTGTTCATGACTGTAATTGTATGATAGCATAGAGACATTTACAGCACTTCAAATAGCAGACCAGCATGGTAGCTTATGTTTTTCTAAATCAAGACAGACAGAGAGTTTCTGTCATTTAGTAGGCAAAGTTTTCATCAGAAATGATTTTATGAGTCCAAAAATCAACCTACGTACTTTCAGAGACCATGGGAGAAATCCTTTGGAGAATTAGTACTTCTTACTTTCGTAAGCACAGCCTAGAAGTTATACTGGCAGATATCTGAAATGAGGTAGGATTCTTCTCAGCCAAAGCTTCCAGCATTGTTTCTTTTCTTAGTGGGGTGGCAGAAAATTTATCTTATGAGTGATCTTCTTACTTGAGCCTAAGGGAACTGAACTTACATCTATTGAGGTCTTGCTGGTGAAATATTTTGACAACTCTACAAAGTTATCACCTCCTCACAAGCACAATTTTACATTACTATTGCTTGAAATTCAATTGATGCAAGTAGGTAGTAATTGCTGTGTTGGACAGAAGTGTAAACAAAAGGGAAATATAATGCACATCAATGAGAGAAAACAGCAAAAATGCCTTGTTCTCTATGGGAAGAAACCCAGTTGTGTCTACAGTATTAAAACCTGGAAGCATTTTCCAAAGAGTCTGTGGATTCTCATGATCTCCATTACAGACAAGGAGTTTTCTAAATAGAAAGATGTCAAACTTAGCAGAAGCCTGCTGCCTTTCCCCTATTTGCCTTCTTAACCGGCCGCTGCTCCGCCCTTTCCCTGAGCAATATGAAACAAAAATCTCCCCAGCTCTTTAATTTTTTTCCTGGCATTACAAAAGCAAATAATCTTTTCTCTGCCCTCAAAGTAATTGTTGACATGGTCTCCTAGTCTTTCCTCTTTTTACAAAGATGTCCTCCTCAACTTCTCTAATTTCTTGCTCTCTTCCTACTTTCCCAAATCCTGCTTGGATAGCAACACCCTCTTCTCTGTTTCTTCTCCACCTCTTTCACTATTCTCCAGGGTTCCAGTAAGCATCTCAAATTGTTCAAAGCAAGGGAGTTTCAAATCTCCAAATGTGGATTTTTCTCTTGGGCAGCATCCCAGGAGGGCTGCACAGCTTCTTTTAGCCACCACACCTGCAAAGCTGGGGAAGGCAGGCACCAAGTGCACTAAAACCTCTGGGTTTAGCGCAAATCTCAGTTTGTGCACACGTGATTTTCCTTTTGCATTCTTGCAGAAAGCAGATAATGGGGAAACTGCTGTAAACCCATGCTATCCTAGGAGTTGCTGCCTTGCTTAATAGGCAGAGTTCTGCCAGTCAAATAATTATTATATAACTAATACTTCATGTCGTCTTTGATAAAATAATTGTTTCTGGAAATCATGAATTTGTTCGAGTATGTAAGGATTTCCTCTTACCTCAAAAGAAAACTTCTATTTTTTTTTCATAAATAGAGAACATTCAGTCCTTTTACACATACAGACTTAAAAGTATAAATCAATATAATCAATTATCTGAGCCTGCGGAGTTTAGTGATTATCAAGAAGAGATAGTACTTTTATCAGATTAGAGAAGAGTCTTCCCTTTCTTGGCTTCCCATTATGTTTAAAGAGGCCTCTCACTTAGACCCATCAGCAAGAACAAATGGACAAAATCAAGGAAAACAGATGTAGAGATACAAGCCTAGTGAGCAAACGAACTACAGAGCCGCAAGGGGAGAAATAAACCCAAGGAGTGGGAAGGCGCGTGTTGCCCTTGCTGCAGCGTCAGTGTGGACGCTGCCGGGCAGCCAGAGCCACGGGGCTGCCGCTCAGCAGCAGGCACCACGCTCTGCTCCGCCAGCCCTCTGCCCTCCTGTAGCAGGTTGATACGATTCCCTGGACAGTAAATCCTAGTTTCAGCAGGGATTGGCTGCCATGCACAGGGGGAAGGCAGAAAGGACATCAGAGTGAATGACAGCGAACACAGAGCAAGGGAAGAGCGTGTGGGTGCAGCACCTTGCAGTCCCTGCCCAGCATCTGCTCTTCATCACCTCAGAGCACCAGCTGGCAGAACAAACAAGCTGCACCGAAACCTCCTTGCAGTGATGGGTCCTACTTGCACAAGGTGACAAGAGGTATCACAGAGCTCTAATCCAGCTCGTGCAGCTTCGCCACGTCGCACTCCTTCCTCTCCTCTGGGCAACATTTGCCTCCCCAGACTCGTCCTCAGGGTACTTGAGCAGAGCCAAGTGACAGGTGGGAGCTTCCTACTGAGAAGAGGGTGCCAAGAAACCGCAACTTCTGCAGCTGTATCTTGTCCTATACAAAGGTGGGCCCCACAAAGAGCTGCAAACAGGCCAGCAAGGAACTCCTTCCTCATCCTAGGCAAAACAAACAACTCCCTAACGCACACACAGAAAAAGAAACCTCATACTGGTCACGAGAGCCCCTCATTTATATCAGCAGCAGGGAGAGCCAGTAGCGCATTGCTGACAGTCACCCCAGGGGTCTGCCCCGCTGCCCTCTCCCTGGACACAGGCTATAACATTTTTGTTTTCCCTACTTGGAGAAAACGCCTCCTGCTAGACTGCTGTAAACCTCTGCTGCTCAAGGACATCTTGCTTGCGAGCAGGCAGCTTTGCAGCTGTGGCTTTGCAGCTATTGCTACCCCTAAGCTCCTCACAAGATGCATGGGACAACACACATCCCCTTCAAGGCTGCCACTGCGATAGTGCAAAGGAGGAGCCTCCCAGCATCGCGGCAATACAGACTCTACATCAGCTTCTCCTGCTAGGAAGGTGGGGAACAAATTTCGTACTCATAGCGGGAGATGCCAAAGCTGGAGTCTGCGAGCTGGTGGGAATACCACAGCCCTCTGTACGCACCAAGGGGAGCTCAGCCAGGCCTGGTAGCCCTGAAGTCAGGAAGATGGTGCCATCACGGTCCAGGCGGGTGGGTCAGCACTAGAGAGCAGCAGTCGGGTTTCCCACGAGCACGCGAGGCTCTCACACGGCCTCCTCCCCGTGCTCTTGGCTTTGGCACACGAGGGTCTTGGCTACGCTTGCAAGCGTATATTAAGTCATCTCTCAAGCACCAGGCACTTGCTGGCTTTATTGTTAATTACGAATGGCGTTATCTGCAAAATATTCACACAAGGCTTCATTTGGGTAGAAAAAGCATAAATATGTATTAAAGGATAATTTCATTTTTTACAAATATACAGGAAATGAAAAGCAGGTGAGCTGTAAAGCACTTCTTTGTATAAAGTGTCTTTAATATGATTTCCATCAATTCCCTGTACTTCACCGTTCACTGACACCTCAGAACCTAAGAACTGGCTTTTAGGTGGTGTTTCCTTGGAATCAAAACTAGCTAGAGTGCTCCTGCTGCAGCAGGATTTTCACAGGTTTTGTTCATTTTACCTTTTTTATACAGTTAATTCACTTTACAAACAGCCTGTGATGTTTTCAGAAGAGCAACAAATCCTGCAACAGATCTAAGTAAGATCTTGATTCTGCAGTTCATAAGATGTTTAGTCTGTAGCTTAGGTTCTCACTGAGCAAGATTCGCAAGTGTTTCTCTTCAAATACAACTGATCTCGGACTAGCAACTTAGTGCTTAAAACGGTATGTTAGCTCAAAACTTCACATTTCCTGGTCTCTGTGAGACTGTAGGAATCTATCAGCTTAGAGCATGTAGTCTGCTGAACACACTTGGTGAATGCTACACAAGTATACAAAGAAGTTCTCGAGTTCTGCATCTGGTACCCAGGAGCTTGCCTGCAGCGGTGGTGCTGGGGCACTTGCAGTTTCAACAGTATCAGTCTGCACTGCTACCAGCATCTGTGGTTTTGAGAAGCAAATAACCTACTGCTGAGATTCCCAGACCTCTAAGAGTGGGATGCCCATGTGCTGCTTGCAAACAGAGTCTAATGTGGGCCCAGAGACAACCTGATAGCCCTACTATCACTGAGAGTTTCAAATTGAGATTTGGCTACACTCCAAAAGTTTTGGAAAAAAGCATGGGGGGGGGAAGATGCTGTCAACACAGGAATCTTTTGGATCTTCTGGAATGTGCTAATAATTCCCAGCAGAAATTGGCCAGATTTGGCTCCTAGTGACTAATGAAGCTGTCATACACCATTCCTTCCTGCTGTTTAATAACGCTTTCGAAAGAGCCCTTTATGGAGATGAATAGTATAGTAGTGCTGCAGCTGAGGAACTGGCAGGCTGTCAAAGAAAACAGAGGCCAGTTTACTGTGCATGGCACTGTACTTTTCATTATACTTCACAAAGACTTGTATTAACTGAAAATGAATTAATCACTAGGGGATAGATATTATTCAATAATCATTTCAGTACTGCTTTGAGAGTTTGCTCCAAAAGGCAGATGACATTACAGCAGCAACATTACCTGTTACTTGAGATGCCGATACAATCTCAACCATTCCTTACGTCTTGAATTTCAGGGGGTTAAATCAGCCATTCCAGAAAAATTAATTGAGATGGGAAGACAGTTCACCTTTAGTGACGTATATATATATATATATATATAGGTATGCATATATACACACACACACACGTAAAATATATGGCAGTGTTATACTGGTAACAATTCAGCCGACTTAATGATGAAAACAGAGGTGTAACGATTTCTACATTCAGATCCAAATCTGTTGGTGGCGTGACACAAGCTAAAGCTTCACGTGCTATTTCATACTCAGTGGACTGTTTGGTCCTCTCAGGTAATATTACAACTGTGTGAGACACTCATATCAAACATTAGTCCTAGCATGTAAAAAGCTTATGGGATTTTTTTTTTTTTGCAGCCTGGGGGACATCCACAAGCCTTCTACCTTGGAGTTGGGTCTAGACCTTTAATAAGGTCTAAACGGATGCTAAATAGACATGATACAATTCTACTCCTGGTTTTGCTGTGATCTGCAAATATCAAGCTCTCTCCATAGTCTTACAAGCAACCTTCACTACCTGTACTCAGACAAAAAGCAGGGAGACAAGAGACTGATATATCTTATCAGCTCTCCACACAAAGTTCCATCTGCATCAGCTGGAGCCGAGATTTGAGCTCGAGCTCAAATGGGTTGCAACACGCGCGTTTGAACAGTTGGCTTTCAGAGGCTGCAGGAAGAGATCACGGGCCTTATCTGCACACGAAAGTTTAGACAAAATAGCTTAGCTGGCTTGCTTCAAAGTACCTTGGGTTTACACAAAACACACTTCAACTGTTTTGAACATTTGGCAATATCAAAGGGGTATTACATAAGTCTAGCTTGTTGGTTCTCAGTTCAGTGATTTAAGAAGGGGAAAATATCTTTGGCTACCCTAAATCAGTATATCTCGTGTAGTTCTGCATTTGTAAAATTAAGTACTGAGTGATCCAGGAAAGTATTCATCTGCACAAGTGTGCTTTTGCCAGTTCCTCTTACACTTACTTGGACACGTAGGACTAGGAGTCAAGCTAGAAGAACACAATTCTCTCATGACATACTGTTACTGACATTTTTAAATTGCTATCAGGCAGCACAGAAGTCCCAGTGCCAAATACATATTGTTGTCTGGTATCCGAAGTCATGTAGGCAGTTTGGCTCTGCAACTTCATGCTGCTTTTGAGGCAGAAGCAGAGCCAGTTGGAGAAGAGTCCCAGGATGATTGAAACCAAGACTTATAAAAAACATCTCTCCAACAACTTTATTCAGTAAAGTGTTGGTTTTGGCTTTCACTAACTGGCAGTAGCAATTTAGATACAGTAATTATACAGCTCTTGAAGCAAACAAGGCCACCTTCCTAGAAAACTGCACAGGGCCCACCCGACCTGCAACTGGCAGGGGAATCTCAAAAAGCACATGGTGCCTCTGCTATGCAAGGTCTTTGCTTCAGAAAGCAGCTGCCCAGTAGCCAGTGTCAGGGCTCTTTTGAGTTCTCAGATCCTATAATTTCTAGGACAAATCCCAGAGCAATCTGCAAGGAAGGTCATAGGAACTTCTTGGGGATTTTTCCACTATACTTCACCTATTCTGAATATTAAACAAAATGAAAGATAAGTGATCAGCTAAATCCCACAAGATATTTCCCCACTTACTGCAACCTATTTAGCTTGATAATGAAATTTGCCATTACTACACTGGAAGAAAATTGATGGAAGGTAAGAGCCACAGGCTGGCATAGTGCTCCTGAACTGTGCTCTAAGCAAGTAGATGGTTTAAGGCCCAGATGGTTTAAGGCCCAACAAGCTAATATCTACAGTCTCTCAGCTCCATAAAAGAGGGCAACCACACCTGGGGTTTACACAGTTCACAGTGCTCATTGTATGATTTTAATGGTTTTGTTATTCTACCCCTCCCCTCCCTTCACCAGGCAATAGCCTAGAGCACTGTCCCCTATATACTGTTATTTTCTGTTGTTTAGCTTGGAACAGCACAGTCTGCATCGGACAGAGTGGTGCCATCCTGGAGCTTGCAGAGTGCAGTGCAAGTCCCAGATGACCTGCAAGCCAATTAGTTGCTCAGGTGAACGTGGGTGCACGACAACTCCAATAGCAGCAGGGGACCAGTCCACTTCAGTCTGCAAGTGGGCTGGGTACTCCCGGCCACTGAGCAGATCTAGATGAACAGGAAGCATGAAGCAGTGCTCAGAAAGGTGATAGTCCAAACACGTAGAGAATCAGCACATGACAACTATCCCCTAGGTGCTCCCCTCCAAAGTGCTAAGGGAATTGTTGACACTCCTCTCCAGTTAGTCCTCTATGCTTTTCCTTTAAAGCCAACATGTCTTCTCTTAAACTCAGGTATTTAACTAGCAGAAATATAAAGCTTGGGATAAGGGACTTGTCAAAGTCTTTAGGCTTCATAAAAGTCCCATTAAAAACATAAGTGTTCTTCTGTTTATACAAAGAATTTTAGCTTCTCATGATATTTGAGAAAGCATCTTGATAAAGTATCATTTTTGGTCAAGAAAACTTCTGAGAATTTCTGCTGTCTAAATGAAATCCTTGGAACTGGATAGCTCATACAGTAGACCATGAAAACAAATGAGAATCAGTTACACCAAACAGCAGTGGATAGCCAGCAAATAATAGACAATGTCCATCAGGACCTCTGCAGTACAGTACATCACTAGCCCATTACTCCCCCTATTATAGTCTGTACTACAGTACAGGTGTTCCCCCAACATTTGGTACTGTGTAGACTATTTCTTTGTAAAAGCCCTGGTTTGTGGAAGTTTTCCATTCCATTTGCACAAACCATATCTCCATTTATTCATGATCCCAGATCATCATTTTGGCAACCAGCACAATGTCTTACACAGATAAGTAATATCTGGAAAGCATCCATAAACTTGCAATTGTCTGTAATGCAGTCAACAGCTGGAAACAAGGAGAGAAGCCAGCTGAAGAGAGACCACCGGCAAGCGCTGCCAGCGCAGACCTGAGTGTTGTTGATGCAGTGATCTCAGCACCCACAAACTGAACAGGGTGCTTCTGGAGACGGGGTCCTAGGGAAACTTGTGGGCTCTGCTAATAGCAAGTTCCTCAGATGAGTGTTCCTTCCTCCGCAGCAGTGCTGAGTAACCCCGAGTGGTGGCAGATGACACTGTCATTGCAGGTGCAGTCCTTGGACTGAAAAACCCTGTGATAGTTGGCACTATTCTGGGTTGCGCTGGGCTGGATTATTGTTTGGCTGAATTTCAATTTACCAGATATGCTTGGAGAAGGAAACCTATGTTAGCAGTTGTATCTTCTAAATCTTGCACACAGCATTCATGCTCTCTTTTATAACGCATCTTTCTGGTTGGTGAAGTCATCTATTTTTATCTCAGACTTCTTTTGTAGCTGTGAGACTCAGCTGACGTCAAAGCATTTGAATTTCCTTTAGGGAAAAGACACTGAAAAAATTCAGTATTACACATCCCAAGTTAAAAAAAGGGGTAGTCTGGAAAAGGCTATGGCTAGAAGACAAAATTGCTTCTAAGGAAGTTTGGCTGGGTTATTTGAAACAAGATCCATACACTTTAGTGCATTAGAGTTGCTTTGAATTTAACCTTTCCTTATATACCACAGACACAGAGTTGGATATTATCTTCCCACTACAGATCTAGTACTGCTGATTCTCTTATAGTTGCTCCAACACAATTGAAATCTGGAAACCATGCACACAAGTTTAAAAAAAAAATGCCCTGTTGGGTTGCGCAGAGTATATGCAGTCTTGTTGGGTAGTTTGAAAAGATACTGAAAACCCTTTAACAAAGTTTCTTCTGGCATCTTCTGGCCACATCTTTGCTACCCTGGCCATGCTCTCTGGGAATCAGCGGGCTCTCTACTCTTTCCTCTCTGAATACAGATTGTGGCATCTTTTAGCCTCCCTTCAGACAAGAACACAGGTTGAGAGGGTAACCTGCTGCAGAAAGATTAAGCTCCCTTTTCCCAGGCCTACACCCAGCAATGTGCAATGAGCCAGGCCTTCAGGTGGTATAAACAGGCATTGCTGCACTCAAGTTGAGAGTCAAGTTATGCCACCCAAGGGCCCGACCCTTTTACGGTGGCTATACACACTGCTCATCTTTAGCAGAGCAGCTATACATGTTTTATACCAAAAACATACTTGTTATTTTTCCTAGAAGATCATTGCTTTCAACTTTAGACCTTCCAAATCCCTTGATAGAAGTTGTAACCACAAGTTTGCTTCCATGTCACAAGACATGGAAGTGACCACCAATTTCAGTTTAATCCCCAGAGTTTATTATGGGCAGTTTGCCCACATTTGAAAGAGTGCCTGACATCAGGATTAAATCAGCTCCAAGGACTTCAGTAGCTGGCAACCAGCCGTGCTTCTCTGCTCCACCAGTTCATCAGATCTGTCTTAGCCTCCCCCAGACACTCACCCACCATTTCCGAGTAGTATCCTGCACAGGTGTGTGTATTTTCCCCTTTGACAAAAAGGTATTCTTTATTATAATAAAGAATACATACAAGATACATCTTTTTTAAACTTTGAATGTCAGTTACCTAACATAGAGAAAAGTAAAGAGAGAGAGAATAGTCTTAAGCATTTGGATGAAGCAATCCTTAATCTATTCTTAACTTTTCAGAACAAAATCAAGTCCCTGACAACGAAAGACTAGTTAATACAGTATTCAGCTAAACTTGCAGAGGACAGAATTGCTTTGCTCTTGAAAAAATATAAAGGAAATATCGATGCTTTACAGGGCTCAGGTACTACACAGCTATAGCTTATAGTGACAGGGCACATCTATCCTACATATTACATCTTGAAAAATGCAATAAGTTGATAGAAAGTGCAGGCATCAAAAGAACTGATATTTGGATAAACACAGAGCAACAGTTTACCAGATGGTTTCCATCCCTCTGCTCCAAGGGTACTTAAAGCTGCAGTTTAGCCACATGCAGTCCTAAGAAGTCAGTTGTTGCTCTGCAGGCCTGGACACTAGCCGAGATGGATACAACTTTGAAAGAAGTCACCGAGGGGATACTGGAACACTACCTCACTTCAGTGCAAGAAAACAGTACGATAAAATTGAAGAGATTTATAAAATCTAGATGAACTGGGATATGGGAACACATGTTTTGCAAATAAGTCATACTTCCTTTGCTTGTTAGACTTCTGCTTGTGTCAGCAAAGCACAGATGAAAACAAACACAGTCAACAAGTGCCATGGAAAAAAACTGCTCTCTGGACACACACACCGTGTTGCGCGTGCAGCTGAGGATACTCAGTCCCTCAAAGGAGGTGCCAAAGAGATCAGCCCTAGAAAACTCATTGTCTCATTAGATGTGCTCTTCGTTTTTCATCCCCTGGGTGACAAGAAGCCTGGCAGAATTCTGCCACAAAGGCAGAACACAGAGGAACCTGCTCATTATCACACAAAACCTTCCCGTAGATGCATCACTGGGAAAATGTCTATGCTATCAGGACACACAGCCAATCTCCAGCAATTCACTTCAGTGTTCCCGCTCTGACACATTACTGACATTTTACAAGTTTTTATGCTGCACAGTCTCCTCCATAGCACATAATTTGTAGGTTTTTTTTCCCTCCTTAAGTCCATCCTGGGTCAACACATGAACATCACCAGCTAAAAGTTTCTTATAGAGTAGTTACTTTAACCTATTTAGAGAACTGTTAAAAAAAAAAGTCCAAGGAAGGAGGCTTCATCTGCCACATTATCTCATTTTTCAGCGGAGCTGACAGGACAGCTGCCTGTTATTACAGTGCACCCCGGGAAACGCCGAGCTGCCAAGCAGCGCGGAGCCAGCGAGGGATTAGCTCACAACTAGAAATCATGCACCTGGCAGTCACGCAGCTCGATGGGGCATCTTCGGAGGATATTTTACTTAAATCTCATTTACAAAGAAACAAAAACAAACAGAAATGACTTAATGTCACTGTAATTATGATAAGTATAGGAACACTTCTGCAGTTTCGAGACCAGATTAAGTGGCAGTTGCTTTCATTTAATTGCAGTAATCTGTTGAAGGACTTATGTAACTGTCATAAGAGTAATGCTCTCAGTTGTATGTTTAAATTGTTCCTAAGTAACACGGAATCAATATCATTTTAAATAACCAGAAACCTGATAGTTCTGGAGGTGCTGCTTGATGCAGACTGCTTTTAGAAAGGTATCAATGAAGAAAGTTTTAATAGTCCATGTTTTACAGAGAACAAGGGAGACTGTGGAGAACGTGGGGTGCGCAGTGGACAGCAGCAGCCAGATGGACATAGCGGAGACGGGTGCCAGGCACATCCTGGGTTGGGGTGACTGGGATCCCTGTGCCTACTGCAGGGTGCACTGGTCAGGCGTAAAGTCAGGTTTGTGTCCCAGCACCACCTAAGTACACTGACAGACTCAAGTTTTGCACTATTCAGGATGGAAAATACATATCCCATCCATAGCAATGAACTTTTAATGGAGCTGTCCCCCAGCTCACTGAGGAGCTGCAAACAAGCTTGCACTGGGGGCCCAAGAGAGCTCAGCTTGAGAGTTTTTTCTTTAGATATCTACATACTTACAAACCTGGTTTCCTTTCCATAGTAGAAATGTCACTGGAAAATTAAGAATTCAATAAGGAGATTCTGGATAATGAAGAACAAATATCCAAGAATGTTAAAATGATTCTGCGTTTAGCATCACACTTTTCAGCAGTTTATGAATGGAAGTGAGAAGTGCTTCAAGAAGTCTGAGGAATCAAGAAAAGAATGATGAGTGTTGAAATTTTTTTAAGAGCAGTCGCTGCATCCTCAGAAAGAGGAGCAGGGAATACTTGAGGACAATATCAGTTACCCTGATTGTGGACCAAACTATCAAGGTTACAGCTATATTGTCCATACTGTGTCAGAAAACAGCATCCCCTCAGGATAAACATACAGGGAAAGCACCATGTGTTTCACCAAAATACAACAGAAAGCTCCGAGTTCCCCAAAAGAAGCCACTGATATGTGTTTCATTCAAGCCACTGACCTGAGGATACCTGAAGCAAAAAAACAGTTTCTCTGAGACAGATCCACCATAACAAGGCACAGGACTGCCCAAAAGAACCATTTTGAGAACAGGAAGCGGCTGCACAAACACAAGAGCACTCTGAAGTTTGGAAACAGAAATTAGAAGTGTTCTTTCTGCCACCCTGTTTAAGTAATAGTTAGCTATAAGAAAAAAAGAAAAAAAAAGCCACATATATTTGCATTATTTTAAGCTTAATAATTTTGTCATAGATTGAGATCCACAGTCAGTAGACTGGCTTCTGCTGTTCACTACCCAATTGTTCTGCCAGGGCTGGTGATGGCTGTGGAGTGAGAGAAACCTGTATTTTCTTACCATCTGATCTGCACCCCTCTGAAAGATTCCCCTTCCACTCCTTCCTTATTTATTTTTTGAGTGATAACTAGAAAAAGAAAGTAGATCTGTGCAACATCAGGGTCGTGTTAACTGTCCAAGGAAACTGTCTCCCAGCTGCAGGGAATGCAGTCTTGAGGTCCTGTGCACACCACAGGTAACAGCGGTGGAGAGCTGTAGCCCGCTAAAAATGCATTCACGTGCATTGACCTCCTCTGGAGCTCAGACAAGTGGAATGACTGGGAGCAGATCCTGAAGCTTCTTCGTTTGCACTAGGATTTTATAAGCAACCTCCTCTCTTCAAAAATCCCCAGTGCTCAATTCACTTCACTTTTCCTGCCCAGACAAAAAAATGAAAAAAAAAGAAAAAAACAGAAAACCTGAGTCTAAAATTAACAGAGTCCCAGTCTCCTGCTAAGCAATTTTCCAACTGTAATCTCTTCCCAATTTAGCCAACCATAACCTCCTTATGTTGCATAGCACAACTAAATCAAAGACATCTCAGTGTTTGCCAGTGAAATGAAAGGAATGTTCTTACCCACAGGTGAGACTTGCTTGCAGGTAGCATCAGTTAAAGTGTACAACTCTTCCATGCATCCATTATTCAACTCAACCAAAAGTTACAACAAATCAAAGAAAATAAGAACTGTTTGAATTCTGTTTAAGAGCCCTCTCTCCATTCCCCTCCCCCACTTTTTTTTTGAAAAAGTAATACAAAATAGTCACACTCCATTACTTTTCATTCTGGATAGAGACACCACAGTGGAGTCCTGCTGTGAAGCTTACAGTACCAAATTTGCTTTTCACCATTTTCCAGGTCTGACTGCAAGACTTCCCATCAATCGTTAAGGAAAAACTCTCAGATATATACATATTTATATATATATATATACACACACACACACTTCAGTATCTTCTCTTTTCTCCTCCTTCCACAGATTAGGATTTCAACGCTCCTCATCAGGAGGAGCGTTGCCAGCAGGTCGAGGGAGGGGATCCTGCCCCTCTGCTCAGCTCTGGTGAGGCCGCACCTGGAGTATTGGGTGCAGTTCTGGGCTCCCCAGGACAAGAAGGACGCGGAGCTTCTAGAGAGGGTCCAGCAGACAGCGACGAAGAAGATTAAGGGCCTGGAGCGTTTGTCATAGGAGGAAAGACTGAGCGAGCTGGGTCTGTTTAGTCTGGAGAAGAGAAGGCTGAGAGGAGATCTGATCAACATGTTCAAGTACCTGAGGGGTGACTGCAGGGAGGATGGGGCCAGGCTCTCCTCCGTGGTGGCCGGTGACAGGACGAGGGGTAACGGGTGTAAGTTGAAACACAGGAAGTCCCATCTCCATGTGAGGAAGAACTTCTTTCCTGTGAGGATGCCAGAGCCCTGGCACAGGCTGCCCAGAGAGGCTGTGGAGTCTCCTTCTCTGGAGATCTTCCAAACCCACCTGGATGCCGCCCTGTGCCCCGTGCTCTGGGTGTCCTTGCTGGAGCAGGGGGTTGGACCAGATGACTTCTAGAGGTCCCTTCCAGACTCAACCATTCCATGATTCTGTGCACTCTTTATTGGGAAGGTTTGTAGGAACAGAAGATTGACAACCCCCTCATCTCATTAGAAATCAGCTCAAGCAGTGATAGGATGCCCACCATCTTCTCCTGATTTTTTTCTCTCCCCCCAGCCAGTTTTCTGAATGATTCCTTCAGCTAACAGCTCCAGAGCACACGAGTCTTGGAGCACGTGTAATGCATGGATGAAGCCAGGGCTTGTGTTTTCTGCACCTATCATTCTTTTGCGCTATCCTCTCGCAGAAGTTAATCTGGAATAAAAGTGTCCTCTTGGGGAAAGAAAGAAAAAAATAAGTTGCATAGACTTCTGTAAGTGAGAAGTTCTATGGTAGATGAGGGATCATCTTTCTGAAATTATTTGTGCAATAAAATACAGAACTAGACATGAAAGAGGGTGCAAAATGCTAGTCTTTCACTAGGCTAAATCTCAGCTTTAGCCATGCAGGTACCTGTGCTATAGAAAACCTGAGCAGAGTGGATTTCAGAAGGGAGTTTTCTCATCTTGATGGTGGGATATTAACAGTGGTCCAGGAACAGAAGTAACCTGGGGAAGAACAGCCTAGAAAGGGGAAACATCATGCAGAGAGAAACATGGAGCCAAGGGAGAAGCCACAGCTGCCTTGCATTTGGGGGGAAACACAGATGGCTTTTCACTTTCCTTTTTTCCCTGCTCAGTTTCTTGCACTATTTCTCAGTCTGGATGTTCAAGGACCTTCAGATGCCGGCAGCCACGGAGAGGCACCCAGGGTGAGCAAGGTCCCTGTGGCAGCAGATGACACCTCCATGGAGGTATCTGCAGCCCCAGCCCCAGAGCCCACCCCACAGCCTCGTGACACAGGCAGCCCTGAGCATTAGCACTGAGGCCAAAACCTTCGTTATTTGTAGTCATTCGTTGCCAGTTCCTGATCTGGTGATCCTCCCACCTCCACCCTTCTTCTGCCTTTGTGCTTGCAGCTATGACGGATATTGGTTCTCTTCTCAAGCTGCTACAAGTCAGTCTTTCCTACGGCCGCTCGGGGAGAAGCGCCGCAGCAGCGCAGCGCCTGGACCTCCTTCCACCGACTCTGGCTGCCTTTCCAATGCAGGAACTCGCCTCTCGCCACCAAGCAGCAAACATCTGTTTCTCCAATAGCCGGCTCATCCCCTCTGTTACAGCTTTTGTTTCTCTTTGCTCAGCTAACTTTTCTTTTAAAGCAATCCTAAATATGCAATACTGGCCCAACTTGGACGTATACTAGCAGATGAGATTTTTAATTTATTACGCAAGTTGGAAGTAACTTATACTGAAATAACATCAGAAGGTCCACCTAGAAAGGGTCCTCTTGACACACATGGAAGTACTTTACTTCAGAAATAAAAGAACTTGAGTATGTTTGCACTTGTGATTTTTGTTTGTTTGTTTTTAAAAAGCCTTTGTAATCTTCCCTAGCAGGGGTTTCAGCGTTACTCATTAGCCAGGTGCACACTGGGCTTGAGAGCACAACTGCTCATGTTTGGCTATTGGAGACTAATTCCCATTTCTTCCCAGTGGTGAATCTGCCTAATGTATAGAGGCATTTGCTCGGGAAAAAAAAAAAGAAGCCTATTACTTACAGCAAAGTAGTGTACACAGACAACCCTAAGTCCAGAAAACAATCCACAGAAACACCTGTGGATTACTTCGCCCTATTTGCTCATAGGTAAGGCCAATTTTGACACGACTACTTTTGCAGTCTCGACATTCATTGGGCAAAGTTGCAAAAGATATAAAAGGCCATTAAAACAGACTTTGAATAAGAATTTATAGGACTCTAAATTATCAAAGGATTTATAAATAACCAATTAAAAGAGAAATTTCATATTTTTTTAAATTTTAATGAATATTAGTAAACTATATGTAACATCCTATCCCAACTGCTTTCACTTACTAATGAATCTTGCCCTTCTCCATTCCAAAGCACACACCAATACAAACAGAATTGGGGGCTGTGGGGAAAGACTTCTGATAACTTAAAAGGAAAAACAAAACGAAAGACTCAAACTTCTTCCCTTCTCAGAATTTCATCATAAATCAGTTGCACTCCTCTTTCAGTATTAGTCTTTCAGACAGGTAGAATTAGAAGTCAACTGAATTTGAACCTGTGACCAGCTCTGCCCTGCCAATGCCATAAGAGCTCAGTGCCCCCTGCTCAGAGCAGCGAGCCCAGGAGCGCAGCTTTAGTCCTCCCCCTTCCCTCCTGACCCCCAGGCTGGCAGACCCGGGCCTCAGACGCGCTGGCCTTGCAGTTTTATGGGTGAGAGTGAGGTGAGAACGAGGAGCTGAAGCCTTCACTGCCTCGAGGTCCAACTGTGCTTCTCACACCCCTTCCAAGCTACCCACACCGCACACGGCTGTAGTGTCTGCTTGCCTGTGCTAAAACTGTCTCCTCACTTCCCTCCCCCGCCTCTATTAAGCAACTACGCATCAAAGTTAGAAAGATTCAAGGAAATTCATTGAAGATTAAAATATTCTTCTACCTATCATGCCTCTCAAGTGCAAGACTATTTTCAACATTCAAGAGTTAATCCCTACAAACACAAAGAAGTAGGCAAATATTTCACCAAAAGTATCCCTAATCTGAGCATGACAGTACTGATGAAAAAATGAACTGTAATTTATTCCAAATCTGTAAAATATCAGTGGTCTCCCGTAAGGGAGCAATTGCATGTTTTTCAACAGACTATTAAAAAAAAATGGAAGAAACTGGACAACTGCCTGCTCCAATGTCTTAAATGTCCCCAAAAGTATCAGCAAAACAGCAGAAGACAAATCTGTCTTGCACTATATCCTGAGGAATAGCTGGCACCCATCACTTGTTATTCCAGAACTGGAGGATCTACAATGAACCCCTGCTGAGTCATTGCACGGCTCGCAGATCTAACCTAGAGAAGGAAAACATGAGACACCAAAGATCCTTCACATCCCCTGGGCGTCATCCAACAATTGCAGGAGTGAGGGAGCCCAGCTGCAGAAAAGGGTTAACCTCTCTTTGCTTTTACAAACCTAAACACTTGAGGACAGCTTGCTGCTACAGAAGTGCATGTGCTCCTGGTTAAGTGAAGCATTTTCACATAACCAGCCCTGCAACACTCCATGTCTCTGTGAGACTTCTGCCCAGTGAGGGCAGAGAGATGTACAGGGGATCTGTCCAAGCCCTAAAGCAGCAGAGCCTGAGCCATTTCTGAGAGGGACTCGCTCTGAAGCTTTACTCTGTCAGTTGCATTCAGTCCATATTTCCAGCCTTGATTTGAACCCACAGGGCTCTGGTCTCACTCCAGTGCATGGGATGAGCTTCCTGACAGCACATCGGGGCTGAGTAACAAGAGGCTGCAGGAAAGGAAGTAAGAGCAAGAGAAAAGATGGTCTTGCAATCAAAACTATTAAATGCTTTATGGAACACTGGATTCTGTCTCTGCTCTGAAATACTGACATGATAGAAACACGCTAACTAAATGGCTCAAAGCACGGGCTTCACTGTTTTAGTGTTTTAAGCAAGGGTGAAGTAGAAAATAAAAAGTTTGCAAGCACAGGTCACTGGAAAACACCACAACAAACATGCACGTGGAAACCAGATTATGTCCACAAAGGCAATCTTAGGGCAGATTTTTGACTGCTTGCAGATTTAATGCAGTTCTTCTGCAGTTTAATGCAGTTCACATTTTATGTAATTTAAACCAGATAAAATATATTGATCAGCAGGCAGCAATTTATACAGCCTTATTCAGGTAAGGGCTTCAATTGCTTCTTCTCTTTTATTCCTACATTATGACCAAACACACACTAAACCAAGCTAAAGTAGTAAAATATCTGGCAAGATGAAATCCTAAATAAAGATGCCATGTGTGGCTGCTTGCAAGCTAGCATATACAACACCAGCTCTTCAGCTGTTTCTTCAGTCTGTGCTGCAGATTTGAAGAACCCATTCCTGTTTTCTGAAAAAAAAAATAGATGCGACTTCAACCACTTATGTACTTTCATATTATAAACCCACCCAATAAAGCACTTACTGTTTTGCCAGTAGCTATCAGTGAAGAAGGTCTGAAACTAGGGGGATTTAGGAGGAAAAAGAGAAGGAAAGAAAAAAAAAAACCCTCTCCCCGCAGTTACTTAAGAACTCAGCCTGTCTCTGAAGCAGCTGTAGAAATGCCTGCAATTACCTCAGGAACAAGAACCAGCTGGCTTCAGTTCCCTATTAATTTTTACAAAGCAAAGCAGGAGTGGGAGGATCTTGGGGTTTTACATAATTAAGTGCTTTTGGGGGTGAGGGAGGATAAGTAATGTTAGACCAAGGTATAGTGTTAAGAGGCTGTTGATATGATAGTTGGAAAACCTGCCTAAAAGATCCTGAGCTTGGTTAATTAAGGGCTGGGTGAGATTTGCCTCTGTAATAGAGTGCATTATCCTAGCAGAAGACAGAGCGTTTGGACACATGAGCTGGTTGTGGTTTCTTTGCTTGGGGAACACCAGCGAGAGGCTGGTGATAGTCCTGACTAGGGAAAGCCAATGGGGATGGATCTGCATACTCTGTTTATCCCATCTGTTCTTCCAGGGAACCCTGCAGATGGGGAGATAAGGAAAGATCAGAGGAATTTTTTCTACCTGCTCTTCATCTTCCCAGCACACTGTCATATATCTGCAGTTATCGTGTGTATTGTTAATAATGGAGCTTAGAAGGAAAGGGAAGGGCTTGAGATGAAAGAAACCACTCAGTGCAGTGCTATGAGTGTTCATCCTTCCCTCCCTCTTGGTTTGTGTTATTACCTTACCTGTATAAAGAACTTGATTGCAAGTTTGCCATTGGAAATAACATTTGTACCATTTGTACATAATGCACATGCAGATGCACATTTCTGTATGGTGACAGACTGGGTAATAATAAAAATACTGCAAGTACATAGCATTACAGAAAATGGTATCAGTTATATGTAGGTAATAGTGAGATCCCCTTCAAAAAGTGAAAAGCATTTTTCCTTCTATTTCATGAGAAGTTTGTGCAAAATTCTGCAAGAACTGTCTTCTTAACAGTTTTAAAATATGAATTCAGCATCTTTATTGTGGATACCTTTCCATAAGGGGAATTAATCTTATGGAATCATTTAAGAAAGCAGGTGATACGAAGGTGCTCTCTTAAGGGAGAAGACAAGTAATTTCCTGTTTCCCATAAAACGAATGAGGGAAAATACCATGGCCAAGAGACAGAAAAGAACCAAATCTCGGTCTGTGTGCATGATTCACATGATTCATTTGCAGGGTGATGAATGAAGCAGTAGACTTTGCGATATATAAGTCCTTCCTCCATGTATTTGGTTTTGCATCATTTGTAGAGTCAAGGCAATTAAATAGTACTTCTCTCTCCTGATCCCTGTAGGAACTCAGATGCTCAAGTAACTCTATCCTTTCTGGAATACATTAGTTTCACAACAGGTAAGCGGGAAGTGAAGACACTGAGTAATCTAGGAAGTAATGCAACACCATTCCTTGCTGGATGGGATACAGGGTCTTGATTCGAAAGAAAAATATCTACCCCTCTCTTCAAAACTACTTTGTGAATGTCTTAGGTGTACACTTAGTTTAAGGAGTCATCTCCAAAGACAGTTTCAAATATCTTACAGTACGTATGTAATGCTTACTAGGAAAAGAAAGCTGAAGATTGTATGAACTGTTATGGGTAACTTTCCCATTTTTTGTCTCCATTGAGTATTCTTCATTTCCACTAGCCAAGGAGAGAAACCCTCTTGCTGGTTTATCCTTCAGATGCACTCCTTAATTGATACTTCTTAACTGTAGTCAGCTGTATGGCACGTTTTACAAAGAAATGGGGACATACACCCAAGTCTGACCGAGTGTCTTAAATTAAAACAGTGCTGTCAAACCCAGGTCACTCAGTCCTTTATGGGAGAAGATGAACTTAGGAGATCTATTTTCCATTCTTTGATACAGCTGTTAGTGCTGTTGCAAAAAAACAGTGCTGATCTTTGAAGATAAGCTGCCCACATGTCTTTCAGGGGGAAGCCAGATGGCCGCAGTGCGCGGCGGACGCTGAGCTGCCGTGTTAGTACAGCCTGAGTGGAACTAATGAGCGCAGCGAGTGTGGGTGGGGTGCTCAATGGATTAAACATTTGCTTCTCTCTTTCTGCTTTAGATGATACTGGTGGTCCATGCTGGCTAGTAACCTTTAACTTCAATTAAGGTTGTAGGTATAGGATTTGCATGTTTTTTTTTCTTAATGTGTGGATGCTAATGAGAGCTTACCCTTCACCGTACCATGTATCACAATCAGGTATGTCAGAAGCACCTAAAATCGGTCTAAAAGTGTATTTTGTGCTTCCCACAAAAATAAAAGCATACTAAGATTTTTCATGTAGTCCCTGTTAGTATTTTGTCCAGTAAGCTTGGAGGGTAGAAGTTGGTTTTTCCCAAATCGTATTGCAAAATATCCTTCAATAAGGATATATTGAGTAGTGATTAAAAGTATCCTGCATTTAGAACCTGAAAGCTCTATCTTATTGGCTGACCAAGCAATGAAGCTAGACAAGAACTCTATATTCCTCAGAAGATTACAGATTCATATTTATTTTTTCCTGGAACTGCTACTTTCTAGTCATTTCTTTAAGTCATATTACTGTGCTTAATGAAACCTTCCTAAAAGATGCTGACCAACAGCTTGAGAGAGCTCTCCCAGGAGGGTCACAACAGAGAACCCCAACAGTGAACAAGAGCCCAAACAGTCTGGTTGGATTTTGCTGGTGGCAGGGCAAAACTGATTCCTACAAAGAAAACAAGCGCAGCCTTCCTGTTCATCCGGCATTCTGGATTTTCTATACAGAACCTGGGGACTTTTAACAATGCTTTGTGAAGAGAAAATAAGTCTTCTTTACACCCAGTAGTGGTCCACTAATTCTTGGAAAATAATAATAATAAAAAAAAGAGTTGTCTGCTTTTGGGCTGCTTAAAACCTGTATAAATTGTGATCTTAAATGATTTATTTTGGTCATTTTTCCACCTTAGCACTTTAAAAGAGAGTTCTAGAAATTATCATTTTAAATATCCAAATAGAAATAGTTCATTTAAATGATACTTTGAGTCCATTCATATTCCATGTGTCCTACTGCAAATTAAACTATAACTAAAGCCACACACGCTTTACTTAGTTAAGGATTTTGTATTCTTCTGTGATTTCTCTTTGAAGCATTGCCAGCACTTAGAAAAAGAGAGTTACCCTGATTTTCTAGGAAAACAAGCCGTGTATGGTCACAGCACATCTACTTCAGCCTAGGGCCAGAACCACAAGGGTTACGCTCCTCATTGCCACCCATAATTTTTAGCTTATGCTTCCCAGCTTTAAATTCCCGAGTTAGGCACCATAGTTTCTCGCAAGTTAATGTCACATCTTGAGAAGGAGTCATAGCAGCATCTGAGCTGCAACCGTCAACACGGTGACTGGAGAGGAACCAAAGACAACGTGCTGGGGATCCTGGAGAGAGGACACGTCCTTGCTCAGACGCAGGCTCTTCCCTGTGGCTGCGAGTTTGTGTCCTCTCTCTGAGGCTTGGATTCACAGTCAGGGCTGGTTTTCTAGACTCTGACACCTGGTTTGGGCAATGTTTTTCATTTAGAGCTTGGCAGAAAAAAAGCGTTGGGATGTGGCTTTTCTTTCCTCCCCAAAAGGATGCAAGTGCAGACTTTGGGCTTAAGCTAATTTCTGAAAAGCAATTTTCTACCATGACTCCTCTCTCCCAACATGAATTCCCACCTTCTGTGTAGGAAACCTGACTTACCAGAGCTGAGACCTTCTCCCAGCTGTCCTTTTGCCTTCCCTCTTTCCAAGCACATGGAGCACAGAGTACATCCAATTGTCTCAGCACTTTTTGACTACCTACAGCCCCCATGCAGAACCTCGTAATGTGCATTGGCACCTTGGGCTACTGTAGTAGCAGCAGCATTAGTTATTGGTAAACTTCTAGTAATATCAGTCTTTTGTCTGATGTCAAACTTCTATATTCAATGTGAGGAGTATAGCGAAAGCCTATATTAAAGTTGCACCCCCACCTCTTTTTTCCCCACCTCTGCAGTTCCCCACCTCTGCAGCCAAAGTATTTTTCAAACCATTGCTAACGTTGACAGGAAGAGGAAAATAGCTCTTTAAACTTTAGGAAAACATGTTTCTGAAAATGTCAGTGTCAAATGAGCAACACTGAAATGTTCAATATTTAAAAGTGTTTGCAAGTACAAAGACTAAGAAGTTGTGAAAAAAAATCAAAACTCTCTGACATGAAACATTTTTGTCTTAGTTCAAGTAGTGAAACAAACCACGAATCATTGCAGTGAAGCTCTGATTTTTCAAATCCTCAGTAAGGCGCCACTGTGGAACAACAGAGAAGTGAGGGCTACACTGTGAGTTGGGAGGTCCTCTGAGCCCACCTCCTGCAGGTTACCTGTCCTGAAGAGCACAGTGGCCAGCGGGTCTGTTCGCGCATGGAGATGGCCTCACATGGGCCCATTCAGAAGATCTGGATCCATTTTCAGGTTCTTGTAGTCAATGAAGCAGCACAGCCTGAAAACCAATATATGCTGGTAGAATTTCACATTATTTCTTACGATTTTTGATGAAGCTCCTAGTTTGCAGATGAAAATTTTAGCAAATTCCTCTCTGTGAGATCACGTTGATATCAGAGGTGATGAATGATTTTAGTCCTGAAAAGGTAAGTAACATTGTCTTAGTTATTCCATATGCTAACAACATGTGTTGGTCTCCTGACATGCATGTAGGTTAGAGTCTCAGTTACAAAATATTTATTACCAACTAAAAAGCTTACCTGTAGTCTGTCAAAAGCAAAATTAAATGGCTATAAAAATGCAACAAACACGCAATAATATTCTAAAGTCATGCTTTTCTGTGCTAATCAGCAGCTGTGAGCCTAAGTTCTCACATGCAGGGCCAGAGAGCCCCTCCTTCGGCAGCGCTGCTCAGGCTGGAAGCTGGGGCCGGTGCGGGAGCCGGCACAAGCGAGACCCGCGCGGCCGCCGCGGTGGGACCGGGCGCTCGGGAAGGGTGGGCAGGGAGCTGAGCTCCTGCCAAGTGCTCCCAGCAGAGCCAGGCTGCTGCCTGGCATCGTTATAAGGCTTGAAACAGACCAAAACAGCAGCAACCAACAGTTGGGTGAACTTTTTGAAGTGGATGTGCCCCTCTTTCAGTGCTGTCTGAATCTCCTTAAATTTTGATTGGGTTTGGACTTGAAAGCAACCTGCAGACGGACAAAATTTAAAATAGATGAAGCACATTTGGTCTGGTCATGGGATGCTTGGAAAAGAAAATAATGATCTTGCAGACAAAAGAGTTGTGAGGAAGCTAAGCCAGCACGTCAACATGTAAGAAAGCAAACAGTGGTACTGAAATGGTTGGAGCAAACTGCATTTAAAGGCAGATTTTATCCTGGATTTTATCCTGTGCCACATTTAGAGGGCTCAGCATTTTGGGATCTTCAGTAAATTCTTTTGCACCATATCTTCCATGGGATGGGCATGCTGGCAGTAGAGCGAGGACCAAGAGTCATATCCAACTTGTATAAAGCACTTTGGTCCAGAGGTATGACTTGGGAAACTGCAGTGCTTAACTAGAAAGCTTGTGTTGATTGAAGAGTTCAGAAAAGTCAGCTCCACCTCACATGGTTTAGAAAGACACTCCCAGACAAACCGAGAGAAATCACAAAACGCTGTGGAGGCAGCTCGGAACCGGGGACAAGTTCAAGAATGTGAACAGAGTAAGTGCAAGCTGGCCTGTCTTCGCCAAGATGAAGGGCAACGCTGTGTCACCTCTGTCACTCGGCCTGCGCGCAGCAAGCAGTGACTTCAACAGGGCAGCCTGCTGGGTCCTGGCTCAGCAAAACACTCAGGCTCCTGATCCCCCACTGAGTCCCAAGGGCAACCTGGGCTTTGCTAGAGTTTAATGAGGCCCATGAGCATCGCTGCGGTTCTGAGGCCTGGGTCTGGATGTGTTATACGATCTGCTTTTGTAGTTGTATGTCTTCTGGGTGACATCTCCTTGTTTGTTGACCCAGGATCAGAGCAGAGACTCTGCAAGAGGCAGAAAAATAAAGGATTCCTACAGTGAAGGGTTCATAATAAGGGTTCGTACGAGATGAGGTATTCAGTGAGACAGCCTTTATATGCTGGGGAGGGAGCACCGAGGAATCTCATGGGAAGTCCTTGCGACGTATGGCTACATCTCTTTAGCAAACCTAGCCCTCTGCCCTGGCATCTGCCAACAGAATGCATGAGAAATTCCCAATTTAAGAATGGCAACAAACTTTTCTTCCCTGATAGGAAGTGATGTAAAAGGAAGAGGACTTCGATTTATGACTGTGCCTCAGAAGAATCAGCCATCCTTTTGGTCAGGGCCAGCCCAGGCGGGCACATGCCCGTGGCAAAGGCTGACCCTTCCCTGTCTGTGTGCAAGTCGGAGCCGCTGTCGGGAAGGCACCGTTCCTGGGGGCCTACCTGTTGTCCACTGAAACAAACTGAGCAATCCGGGGCCGTAAAAGGAGGGAGGGCTGGAGGGCGGGTGTGCGTGGGGCCGGGGGACACCTGCAACTCTCAGGCTTCCTTTCATCCTTCTGTGCTCCCTCCGTGGGCGCCAAGTCAGGGGCCGGGCCTGCCCGGAGCAGTGAGCCTTCAGAAAGGGCTCGAGGAGGCTGCCACGGACCTTCTTGCTCAGCCGCAGGCGCCACCTGCTCCTCCTGCTCCTCACTGTGCGGCATAATGGAGGTGGAGGGAGCCGAGCGGAGCGGAGGCCCTCGCGCTCCTCCGCTCCACGAAAAGAGCAACGGGCCCTTCTGTGCTCCTGCAGCCGAGCCCAGGCCGGTAGCATCTAGCTGGATAAGGCAGATTATGAATACTAAAAACAACAACAACAAAAAGCAACCATTCTCATCACTTTGAACCAAACTAAGGGTTCCTGCTGCAAGGCTTTTATATTACGTGGCCGTGACTTTGAGATCCCAGAAAGCACCAAGGAATGTCACCTCAAACACACGAAGACCTTGCAAAGACTTCTGTTTTCTTCAGACTTTAAGGGATGAAGCTGACAAGAAAGCTGCACATGTTGCATTGAAGGACAGCTGTTAAAATAGTGTCCTTTGATCCAAATTCTTACATGTTTATAGCTGGGGCAAGATAAAGTACTAGAGGATTTTCTTAGCCCAGACTGAAAATCATAAAAAGGATGAAACTTTCAAAACCTGAAAACTGCATTTGTCATGAGCGGGCATAACTTTAGAAATTTCAGTTAAAAGGAGATAACCCATGAATAGGCTACGAGGATTTTCAGACTTTCTATTTCCCTAAAGTCCTCTTTTGTTTTACACCGAGAGTGGTGCTGTCTCTTCCTCGGGAAGCGCAGGCAGGCAGTAGATTAGTCCTTATTTAGATGGTAAGTTCCAGCCTATTTGAATTGTATTAAGCATTCTCCCTACTTCTGTGGGATTTGTCATAAACCTTGAGTAAATATACTTAGCACGATCTCAAAGACTGAAGTTTTGATTTCTCAGAGGGCTCAAATCTTTAAGCCTTAAAACTTCTCTTGTTTAAGAGAGATAAAGCAAAAGAATCTACTTGTCAAAACAAACACAGAAAAAAAAACTCGCTACAGCCCTAGACATTATCTCAATGGGAAGTGGCACTCGTTTGAGCCTTTTCGGCAGCATTCTTCGCCCAGGAGTGAAATCTATTATAGGAATTAGCACTGCCCCTTAAAATGGTAGCATCACTACGAAGCAAATGAATCCTTCTCTCTTTCTCCCCCTTTCCCAATGCATTTGCCTTCTAAACAGCATTCAAAGATTTCTTCAAAGGTCTCCATCCTATCTTTGTTGCCGTGGTCTCTCACGGAGTTGAATCAACATTTTCAGAAGTATTCCCGGCTCTCAACGCATTGTTGTGGGGATGCTGAGTCAGTTCCCTGCTTACGAGTGCCGAAGAAAAGGAATCTTTGAGGATTGATTTTAACATTCAGCTAACCTGAATGGGGAAAAGCGAGACATCTAGGCGCTGCTACAAAGAAGGCAAAGTTTTCAGGGGTGCCCTGTGTTTGGGGAAGACAAACAAATTGCCTTGAAGTTTTGTTTTCTTTTCAGCTGTAGCGGTTTTACTCTTGCTTTTTATTCATAACAGACCTGAGAAGGACGATTGCTTCCCAGAAGGTGGTGGAAGGGAGAGGGAGGAAAACACAAGAAATACGAAAATGATTTTTAAAAAAGGGGGCAACAGAGACAACCACCACCAAAGCCAGTTCCTTGTTGTGGGAGTGACAGAGGATGATGGGTGATGAGTATCAGCAGCGAGAGATAGGGCTGGCCTTGGCACGTGGACAAAGAGAAGGGAGAAATCATGGAGATTCATGATTATTTCTAAATAAACTAGTAAGGTCTTTGCTTGCATTCCCTCTTTCTTTTCTGTTTGTTTCTCTTATTAAACTAGTAGTGCTCCAAGTTCTTTGAAAGAAGGTTCATCTGTAACATGCAAATTTGTACAGCATGTAGGAAAACCAAAGTACTACCCTAAGTGAACTTCAAAGCTTTACTATATAAGTAAGAACACGTATTCACTATAGATATTAGATCAGCACACACTGGATACAAGAATTACAAGGCAAGACAAGGTTTTTGTCACAGGCTTGGTTACATCAGCTTTAAATTGTTTTTAGCTGCCTGATCTCAATTCTTTTAGCTCCTTTGAACATCTGTCCCAAGCCAGTGGTCTGGCATGGCACGTTACACTCTGTATATTTGCTCACTATTCCCAGGGGAGGAATTTGCAAGAAAACTCTGTTCATCTAATTTATATGGCTCAGCTAGAGAAACCCTATTCATCTGTCTGCAGCGAATTGCACCTTCATGGAATGGATGATGACTTTGCCAGAGACTTTCTGGCCGTTATAGCAACTTACATAAAATTTTTCAGCCTGCGTTTTTAATACAGGTCATAAAGTGGATTGAAAGAAAAAAAAAAGAAGTATATAAAGTATACAGATGGTTATATTGGTGCATTTGAAAACACTCCATACTCAGAGAAAATAAATAAATATCAGAGGAAGTTTGCAACAATTTAATAAGAGTAAAATGCATTTCCCCTTCCCATAGCTATTCTGTGTCCTCATGTTGGGGAACTTGGTTAGTAGATGAGGAAATGCTTAACAAGGATGTGAACAGAGCAAAACTCCAAGCCATCAGTCTTGATCTCCGAGACTGGACAAGCCACTAGATGTGAAACATGTCAGAGTGACAGGATGCAGAAAGAAAAATAAAATGAGGAGTTTTTCCTGTAACTTCATTAAAAAAGACAGATGCACCAGAGGGGAACTGGTGATCTTGGGTTTTCTGTTTCCAAAGCTATCTGCATTTTGGAACATTTGAAGATATTCAAAGAGACTGTATGAAAATTCTGTTTTACAGGTACCTTCCTGCTCCTTTGCTTGCCATTTTTTCTATGGCCCTTGTGGTTTTATTTATTATTTGTTTGTTTTCTATGGTTTTCCTACACATAACTCTCCCCTCTCATTTCATCTCTGAATACATTCCCTCCTGGTCTCTGGCATTTCCCCTTTTATTTTTGCTCATTTCTTTATTCTTTCTGCGCTATCTGTACTCCAGTGTTCATAATTTTCTGATCTCCATTAAACTTTATTTTTCCTTGTTCTCTTAAAACCCACCTTCCCCAAAATTTCTTGTTCCCCCTTGACAGCCTGTTCTCAGTTTTTAGCCTTATTAACACTGCTTACGTACTTTTGCTGGGACTTCCACAGACTTTCTAAGTTTCTTCTATTCATTTCCATCTCCAAATAGCCATGGCACAGTCTACCACGTACCCTCGATCCTAACCTATCTCCTGACATCTATTCCTTCACTTGATTTCTTTTCCGAACTTGCGTGCTGTGCATCTGAACTGACCTTTTGCCTTTCTGTCTCTCAGATCCCTATTCTCAGCCCTTCTTTCTCGAATAAACACCTCCTCTTACCAGTGAAATCTTTGAGACACAGCTCCCCACCGCCTACGCTCTCACCCGTCTCTTTCTAACTGGGCTGCCCATTTTCTGCCCGCTGAATTTGACAAAAACTCCCGTCTCCCCATACCCATCTCAGCAGCGTCAAAGATCCTAGTGAAAAACAACCCCACGTCCAAGTCCTCGTCGATGTGCCGTACAAGTGAGCGTGAGTGCTGCCTCTGCTCAGGAAGGGCCAGGAGCTGGAACAGCAAGGGTATTTCAGGTCAGGCCTGAGGCGAATTAGCAGACAAGTTGTGAAGCTTACACAACATGTGGCCACATTATGTGTGGCTCTAGTCAGCACTAATAGCCTGTCACTGAGCCCCATGTTTAAACAATTTGAGCAAACAGCAAACACAGAAGATGGGAGGCGGGGGAAAAGGCCTTCGAGGAATGAGAGAGATCAGGCTACTTAGAGCACTTGGCACACAAATATTGCAGTGATGAGGAGAGGGGAGTACCTCCGGAACGGTGAGAGGTGCCACCAAGTTCCTACCAGGCAAAACTGTAACATAATAAATATGCAAACATAAAATATATAAGTCGTCTAATTTTAAAATTCACTCAGCCAGCAATTTTTCCTACATAGGAAATCAGTTGTTGGTTTAGGCTGTGTCTGATCTGTGAATTATGTGAGAGAAAGAAAATACGGTTTTGGTTTAGTAGCAAGGAAACCAAAGAAAGGGGGAAAGAAGGAAAAAGAAAAACAAATTATAGTAGTGAGAAAAAAAAGAAAAAAGTAAAGTTCAACCACATCCACATAAATAGCACTGATAGTAGTGTTGGGAAGTAAATATAAAAACATTTTTTAAATAGAAAAACTTTGAAACCATATTGCATTGTTTAGCATGGAAATAATAGGCTTTCAAGCCAGTACTATTAGAGAATGCATTTAATCCAGTGCAGAGCTGGCTATGAAACCATCCACTCTACCATGGGAATGCTTAGCTCAGTATCTGGTAGGTTGCCAGCCATTTAAAATGTTTTTGTGTCGGTTTAATGATTGTTCCCATGAGCACTGATGGTGAGGGTTGACATTAATTAAAATACTAAGTCATCAGAGCTTGCATTGTGGGGAGAGGGAAAATGGGCTGGATCCAATCGTCCTCAAGGTTTCTTTGGCCTTCCACATTTTTCTCTCGGATGCATCATACATGCCAAGTATCCCCTTAGCTGAGGTATAACAATATAAACAGGCTGTCTCTGCAAATATAAAGTGATCTTTTTAGATTTTCCACAAATTTCCATTTAAGTGACTAGTGGACACTCATTAAAATCAGCTAATCATGTAATGTGGCTGTGTGCTGAATGCTAAGCAAAAGGCCTACATGGAAGAGGATTTTGAAACATTGCTTCTCAATTTATTTCTACTGTACGCTCAATGGCAGACAGTGCCGTAAGGATTCTGGGCCTTATCCTCATTAACCTCAGTGCATATTATCAGGTATAAAACCAGCCCTGCTTACAGTGTGTTGGAAAAGGTACGTCTGTAAAGTATAGGAAAGACTCTAAAGTATGCAAAGACGTTTGGGCACAAGTTTTTGACACACTACAATGGATTTCTTTTAGAACTGGGAAATTAATACAGTCAGCACAACATTTTGAGTAACAGTTGCTGCTAAAATTGGCAGAATTTGGATGGAATAGCTATCCTCTGCCTTCTTCTACTTTATTAGATGAGCATCCAAGATCCAGATCTCCAAAGCCACACAAACAGAAATTAGTCACTTAATACTCTCAGTCCTCAAAGCTATACATAGAATGAATATAGACACTGAGCTTTTATACTACTACTATTTATACAACAAATCTGAATTCCCATCTTACTGACAGGGGCTTACTCACTGCAGAAACCACGAGCATAAGAAGGAAAGTTTATACTAAATACAATAGTCTACCAATAGTCTAAGAATGAAGACCTCTGGCTTGAACAATGTAGAACGACATTAAAAAGAAACCAAAGCAAGCTGAGCTCACAAATGCCACGGGACGTTTCCACAGCCAGCAGCGCATGGCACAGAGCAGGCTGCCACTCGGTGTGCAGGAGATAAGGTGGTCCTTCTCGTCCAGAGACACGTTTGCTCCTTAGCGTCAGGAGCGACGCAGTGTCAACGCTTTGGGTCACCTCCCTTTATGCGAGGAAGACCCCGAATCCCAAGGCAGTGCCCAGAACTGGGCCATCACTTTCTCTGCTCGCTCACTGGTGGGTGATGCAGGGCTGCTCTACGGCACCGGCTGCCGTGTAACCACGCGGGGAGGCTCAAGACGTTTATACGATGTGAAATAAAACCTCACGCAAGTGCTGCTACTTCGTTAAAGAGCGGTGCTTTAGCAAGGGGGATGAAACTTGTGGTTCTTGCGGGGAGCAGGGGAGATTTCTGGTACACCCAGGTGGAGTCTCCCCGCCCGGGGCGGTCGTCCGTAGCTCTGCGCGTCTGCAGCGCAACCAGCAAGCTGCTCCGAGCAACAGACACCGTTCAGAAGGCCCCGTCACTCGGCCGGCACGCCAAGGGCAGCCCCTCGTGGTGCTCTCCTGAGCTCCAGCAGCCCGTGGCGGGTTAGATCCGCACTGCCTAAGGGTCCCAGTGATGGCCAATCCTGGAAGACAGGAACGCTCCGACTTTTCTTGCCATGACTCTTCTCCAGACAATCTTTTCCTACAGAAAGCTACCAGGCCCTTGGGTCCATCCCGAGCACGCGCAGAGGAGGGGAAGGGCTGAGGGAAACCCTTGACCGTGTAGGTCAGGACCGATGTCCCGCTGGGGCTCTCCTGTGGTGGGACCACAGAGAACAGGTGGGAGGAGGGCCTAGGGGTCGGAGAGAGGCAGGTGAAAGGGCTTGACACTTTCTTTGATTGAAAAGTGCAACATTTCAGGTCTGAAAGGAGTGCCTGGGCATCCGAGGCACGCTGGGCCCTCGTGGCAAGAGGGTCGTGGTGACGGGGCCTCGCTCGGAGTGCATGGGAAGGCGGCCGGCGCAGGGGCCCGGCGGCGCTCCCTGGAGCCCAAGGCCAAGTCCCTGCGGCTCCCCAGCGGCCTGGCAGCCCCCGAGGGGCACCCGGCTGCGGGACCGGGCTGGTGCCGGACGCACCTCCTTCCTCTCCCCCAGGCAGAGCTGTTTGCCCAGGTCTCGCGGCAAGGGGCCGCTCGGCCCACGGCAAGGGGTGAGACAAGCAGGCCCGGCGCTGCCGGCAGCGGGATGCGGGGCCAGGGCGCGGCGGGCGCCGTTGGCGGAGCCCGGCGCGGCGAGTGGGTGGTCTGCGCGGCGCAGCACGGCACAGCGCGGACG
>VWPW01028144.1:432334-461361 GCA_013389825.1 Crypturellus undulatus | reverse complement strand
GCCGGGCCGGGGCCGCTGCCGCAGCTGGGCCCGGGCGGCCGCGCGGCGCTCCCGGCACATTTCTTCATTTCTCACTTGAGTGCCCTTCTTTAGTTCCCTTTCAACTGCCCACTTTATATCGGCTTCATTACACCACTGCTCCATTTGTAATGTAAATCGGGAAACTCAGGGAAGTTTTTCTTTTGGCCTTGTCTGCGGAAGAATACCGAGAGGTATTCAAAACGTATTAACACAAATCAATGGCACCAATAAAAGCAAAATCTCCTTAGCAACATAATCTTGATTGCAAAAGGAGAACTGAGAGCATTTAGCAGAACAGTGGCCCACATGGAATACGCATTTGTCTAGAAGAATGCAGCACAAAGCCTAAAAGAGAGATGCTGAAAAAATCCAAAATTAACTCACACTGAACAGTTACTCTTTTTTTCAAAAGTACACAATTGGCTACATTAAATCTATCGTGCGCTTTTCTGCTCAGCAACATTGTATCATACCGCTTTGCAAGCCGAAATTACAACACCCTGAATGCGGCTCCCAGTACCTCTGCGGAAGCCTCCCCTTCCCCGCCCCCACTGTACGCGCATGTGTGCGTGTGTGTGTATATATATGTTTATATATAAAATACACATATACACAGACATATATACTTATATCACAAACACACACATAACAAACCCTATAAAGGGGCTGTCTGGATTGCCATGCTAGAGTAACCGGGGTTGTAAAATGTTTCACCCACAAACACAAAAAAAGGTGGATGGTTAAAATCAACGCCCTTTTTAGAGCACTGCAGAGCGTAGGGTTACTTTTGTTCCTCAAGTTGTGTTAACCAGTGTTTCATAGCTGAGAGTCTTAAAAATGCCTGAAATTGCATAAATGGGAATGATTTCCTTGCAAGGACAAGGTGTCTGCGTTGGCTAGATGCAAAGTGGGCATTAATTGTTTGAGACCACTAGGGTGTAAAAAAAAGTGTAGAAGCAGCTTCAACGTTATTATTTAACCATAACAATAATGTATATAGTAAATCCTACTGGCATTACATTTTGAAAAGCTTAAAGAACCCCAAGTGCAGACTTAATAAAATGGTCTGAAACACGTCGTGCAAGCAAAGACTCTAAGTTCGGTAACTCTACAGTCTCACAGCCCCCCCACAAATAACCCAAACCCAATTCCTCCCCATCCCCACAGCCAGATTAGAAGCATAAACCGTAAGAAAGATTTTTTTATTTTAAACATGACATACAGATGAAAAACAGTAAGGCTTAGTAGATAGGATTGCAATTATTTTATTGGTTTGTAATACATACAACTTAAGAAATGCTTTTAAAAAGTTTTATATTGGAGTGCATTTCAATTCTGGGTCAGGTCAGGAAAAAAAAACAATGCTGATGTATTAAATAATATTCTATAATTCAACAATAGATTTCAGTACTTTAGCAGATGTGGTTAAATACTCTTAAATATGCATTATTTACAATTGTGCAGCCTTAAAAAAAAAAAAAGTCCTTTTCTTCCCATCTCCCCCTCCCAAAGCCCTGTGAACACAGTACTGGCCTCGAAGCTTTCGATCTCTCACCCAGACTTAAGAGAGGAATGTTACAACAGTGAAAGTCACAGCTCCCCCGTCTTTCTAAACTCTTTATTAGAGGAGATTCCCCATCGACAGAACTGCCACCGACTCTGCATACAAACAGCAGCTTCCTTAACATCCAGTTCTAGGATAAATTATTGCTTATGTATTTTCTGCTTCAAATGAATTTTCAGCATAGTCCAGAACATTTCAGTAATTTGCTTACTTGAAAGATAACATGTTTTCAGTTATTTTTCTGGTTACTGCTTTATATTTTTAAACGGGCTTTTCCTAAATATACACAGTCCAATGCAATTCTCTGCAAATTCTTTTAAAGCAACATGAATTACATAGGGCTAATTTAGCACACAACATCTAGGCACTAGTATTTTTTCATCCTTTTTCTAATTTATATCTGGAATTAGTTTTGTATTTTCATTGCCATGCTCAGTCTTTACGGAAACACGAATTCCATTTGTTCAAAGCAGTAACTATTCTGCGTTCCTTGAACTCTCACTGAACCAAACAGCTCACTGGCGATATTAACAAATATGTACACTGAATACCCTATCACATTAGAAAGCCTGTGGCGAACATAAAAGATCAGAGATCAACATTTAGTGTTTGAGTGAGATTTTTTTGTACAGATAAAATGAAATCGGTTAAAACAGATACATGTAAAATATTAATTATATTGCATCAGGACATCTTTTTAATTATTACTTCTGAACATATTTTAGAAAATGAACTCAAAATCTAAAGCAATGTAATAGAAAACACTATTTAGATAATTACCAAGTCTAGTTTTGATATGACACAAAGTAACTTCTAGTGATGAAGTTACAAATGAGAAAAAAAAGCCCACCTTCAATAAAGTATCTGCCCTCCAAAAGTGAGCATTTTTCAACAGTTCCTCTCTCCAGGAAAGTTACAGCTAGCTACAAAAATCTATTCAACTTACCTCAGCTTAACTTATCCTACCTGAATCCTGTTCCTGGGTATTAGATATATTGTCACCTGACAGGAGCTGTCTGGACAAATCAAGAATTTTCTTTGGAAACAATTAGCTATGCATTACAGGCCCAGTGTAGAAAAAAAGACTGTTCTGTATTCGCTGTGCAGCTCTCAGAGATTCCTTTCTGGTCTGGGTGTTTTAAACTAGAAGATGCTCGGTTAAGAGGGAAGCTCACCCTAAAATCTGCATAACTGCAGAACTGTCTATCAATCAGGGCACAAACAAAAGAAATTAATGACACTTGTTAGACTCAAAAATATATCAAGATTAAGTCTAAATAATTGCTGGAATGAACTGCAAGCTTTTACTTAAATTTCATCATTCAACACTATTTCACACAATTCAAAATTATTTTCCATCACACTGAAAATTTTAAGCTTAATTCCCAAGTTTGATCTTTTGGATGTTGCTTCTCCTACTTTCAAAGCTTCATCCTTTGCCTCACTATCTTTCCTAATGGTCTGTCATATTCCCAGGGGTCAAGCATTCGTGAATCTCTTTCAAGAAAATAAATCTTAATGGAATATTAATGCTCTAAATGAAGTAGAAAATTTTTGAAAAGAACATCTTCCACAAAAATAAAAAAGTTCATAAAATACATATTATCCAGATGTCACGTGGTGGAGATACACACATAGCATAGGAAGCATCAATACACCAAGTTCCATGAAGAGATTTCTCTTTCACATTTTTCAAAAAACAGATTTTTAGTTTATTCCACTCTGAATGAAACATCAGTATGCAATATAATGATGTTAAAAAAAAAAAAAAAGATAAACTTCAAATGAACCTGACTGGCTACCTATAGCTAACTTAAAACAAATGCAGAAAAGAGCTTTTCAGCAGCAAAAGTGTTTGCTTTTGAAGTACTTCTCTCCTTGAAACATTTCTACTAGCAAGAATGATACTGTTTTCTCATTACCAGAATCTCCTCATTCATCCTGCCTGGAGAGAGCGCTTTATACGAAGAACAAAGACAGGAATAAGAAGGAAGCACCATTAGAAATACTCATTCTCACTATCCAAATTAGCAAGAATTCCTTTATCCTTCCTAGCCTATTCTAAAATACCTATTTTTTTTCCAGCAGCTTAATAATAGAGGGTGAAGGAAGTTCTTGTAGCTGTATATTGATAACATTCAAAATGGTCATGCATATTACAATCAGAAGCTTTCTAGGGTGCAGTTTGCAAAATAAGCCTTCATGCAGATAGGCATTCAGCTCATTAACTCCATTTCCATATTTCCTATTAGTCCCTGAGAAATTAATACTTCTACCTAACATATGGCTATTAAAGGCATTAAAACCATCATACATTTAATTTTTAGGGATGAAAATGCAATGTGGCTTTACAGAGAACTATCAAAGAAATACGAGCAAATTAGTGAAAATGAATATTTATCTTATTTTTAAAATGTCTTCTTTGCATAAACAATGTTGTGACTAGAAGCATAAATGATTTTAGTCACAAATACAGAACTGGCCAGCATCATTTTTCCTTAATAAGTTGTTACTGTGAGTCTAAGACATTAGAGGTTCTCAAACATCTCTAGTTGAGTGTTTCCTTTATATAAAAAATACTCTGGATTTTGACCTAGTGTCATCATGATTCTTCTTTTAATTAATAGCAGGGTTTGGAGAATTTAAAAGAAAGTATTTTCTTTGCTTAAAAAAATTCTTTTCCTTTTTAAAGTGGTCTCTTTAAATTGTTCAGAATTATCATTTGTGTGTGTGTGTGTGTGTGTGTGTGTGTGTAAACAATTTTTAGTACTGCTCAAAAACCATAATATAGGGCTCCCAAAACAATAAAAACATCTTAAATTAAGACTTTGGAGAGGGGGGTGGGAAAGGGAAGAGAAGACAAGTTCTTTTTCCTTTTGGTTTCTGAGCAGTTACTGATTGTATCTTAAAGCTCTCCCCTTTACCTATGCGTTTTTTCAGAAAAACGAAAACAGACCATTACCTAAACATATACTTCAAAGTTGAAGTATTGCTAACATACATAATAGTCTTCAGATTTTTTAAATTAATTTGTTATATTTACAGATGATAATTTACAACCCAGCTACTGTAAAAAGTTTTTAGAATCTACTGTACATGGTTTATGTATCATGGAAAATTTTGCATTTGCCATGGTCATTTTTGGTTTTGTTTTTACATATAGTTTATTAACATGACTCTTACCAAGCTGTTACAAAGCTCTTACCTATCTCCATAAACATCTCAAATCTCTGTTGAAATTTGCTAATCGCAGAGTAAACATCAAATCACAGCTATTCAACAACAGAAATTCTACAGAATTTTTCATGGATGGTCAGAAAGCCTTTCTCTCTTGGGACTTATTTCTACTTCTTACTAAAAGAACAAAAACTTTTTTCTTGTTTATATCACATTAAGAAACAAATGCTTATTGACTAATCAAGGTCACTGCATCTATAAACAGTAATTTACGTTCTCAGAGCATCGCTGATACTTTACCATTAGTTTTTCTGTATCAAGGGGACACATACATAATCAACATCATTTGCTGATCAGAAGTGATGAATATCAAGCGGGTATCTAACTTTCACTATTCAAGAAAACTGGGAATAGATAACATTTTTTGCAGGAAATGCTGAGAAGCTGAATGGATTAGTCCAATGTAAATATCCTATCTCCTGGAAGTCCTAATAGAGCTTATGACCTGTTCGAACTATTCAACATTACACTTTGTCAACTGGACAAAAAAAAGACGTCTCCTTACTAGCAAGTAAAATAACAGGATTTAGACAAGTAAAAAAAAAAACCCACAACCAAACAAAAAAAAACCCAAAACAAAGAAAAATCCTACTGGCTGCTGCAAGCATTAAATGGATGGTTTAAGGTTTTACTATGTTTAGCTTCAATCTGTAAAAGTTGAAAGCTGTTGTGTAAAAGTTTTGTAACATTCACACTACATGAATGTACTACCTCATCAGCAGAGTAACATTTTGGAGAGCAGGATTCATCTACAAATAAAGCAAATTTCCAACACTGCCTGATAATACTCAGGTGACGCTGTTTTCTGTTGCAGTGAAATATCAGGAATGCTTTCAGAGGCAATTAGATGGGCCTCCTTCCTAAGGGATTAACACGTCATTTGCTCAAAAATTCTACTTTGGCCACCTATAGCAAAAGTCTTAGAGAGTAAGTTATAGCTAAATCCTAAAATCAAGTAGCGGACAACAGATGCACCTAAGTAGACAAGATCTCCACCAGCACTATTACTTATGTGGACATTTCCCTAGAGAAATGCTCTCTGCAAATCCTTAACCTACACGCTGCTCGGCGCTGGGGCTGAGCGTGGCCGCCGTGCTCAGAGGAGCTGCAGAGGCAGCAGGTTGGGCAGCACCGCAGGGAGGTTGTGCTGCCACAAAGCCCAGCGTGGAGAGCTCGGCTAACAAGCTACGGTCATTAGCTCACGCTAAACTCAGTGCTACACAGCAACTCTGTAGCCAACTACACAGAATGAATTTTAATAATGAAGGCTAGGCTTAGTATGATTCAATACTTATTTAATTGCAAACTGGCACTTAATTAAATTGACATTTATTTCTGGTCACCAATGTTATTGCTAGTTATTATTTCTGCTCAGTCTCAACCTCTGCGCTGCGCCTTCCACCTGCATGACCTCAGCTGCCATCAAATCTAGGCTTCTGGCCGACTTCACAGGCCAGAATTGGCCAAAGATTGTAACACTTCTGGGAGAAGCGAGGATTAACTGCACACACACTGACACTAAGGAAGAGGCTGAGACTGATTAAAAAATCATAACCAGTTATTCTGGGGAAGAAACTGTTGGAAGATCCAGAAGACTGAATCTCAAACTGATACTAATTAATAAAAATAAAAATACATATTCAATCAAGCAAAGTAGCAGACTTGTAGGCTTTTACAAAAAGCATAACTGAGCCATTCTCAAAGTAAACACCAGGAGCCCACACACAAAAGCTGAGCAAAGAATGATTTGGGGGAACAGATATAGAAGGCTTAGATTAAGGAAACTTAAAACTTTCTAGACTGCTCCGACTGTCAAGCATTTAGCAATATGATACATACTAGAGAAGGTTTTACAGAAATATTTTGAAGATATAGAAAAATAGTTCACAGCATCAAGGTACCTGTAATATACTACCTTGAAATAAAACTTGTATTTAAAAAATTAAAAAGAGAAGGTTATTCTTGTAGTGGTATCAACTCATTATTCATACAAATATTAAGCAGTTTTTCAGATATTCACATTATTGCTTGCTAGCACAGCTGTATAGGAAACATACTCATAACTTACACTAATGTTCATGTACAGTAATTTCAGAGACATAAAGCAAACTTAAAAATATGATTCAGTAACAAATAAAGAAACTATGTGAAGATTTGTATAACTAAGATATAACTAGAAGAAATACTATACAACTGGCCTGACCCAAGTATATATCATATATCCAGTTAAAAAAAAAAAATCTTTACAGTTGTACAGAAAACAAGCTTTGTAAACCAAAATGAACAGAAGCAAGGGTGCAATAAATATTTATCTAACACATTCAAATTTACACCGTTGTCCAGTGTACCCTGCTTTGATTACTTTTGATTCATGGCACCTCCATTTGCATCTGGAACTGAATTGTTCAAGATTTCCCTTATTAATTCTTTTTTTTCTGCTTATGTGACTTAAAAAAAAGAATACTCTTGAAAGATCTTCTTGAAAAGTAAATTTAATGGACAAATACTTAAGCACTCCTGCATTCAGGATCTGGTAAACAATAAGATAAAGCTGATACATGGCATTAGCCTGAATTAAAGTAGCTACCTTATAATCTGCAATACTAACATATTTTTGTGATCCTGAGCTCTAGTGGCAGATGCATGCAATTCTCTCTGTGATTCTTCTAGTTTGAATAAAATAATTCTATTTTTCATTTATTTACCTTTAACTTTTTCAGAACCAGCTGAGAGGATTTCTTCATGAAAAGCACGAAGATTTCTACCAATGCAATAACATTTGGGTTCCAAAAAACGTTTTCAAAAAGAACTTTTCCTCACCCTCCTGATGGAAATGGCTAGGCAATATCCCAAAAAGAAACAGAAAATATTTACAGCTGAGCTGACATGTCACTGACAAAAATTTAGGTAGGTCTAGAGGTTACTTCAAAAACATAAACTAATAATTAAAAGGACTTGCACAAGTACAATCAATCAGTTGTGTCATTTTGGGGTAAAAAAATATCTGCTCACTTGTAGACCATTGTGTATTTATAGTTTTATATATATATATGTACACACACGCGCGTACACATATAAAAGACTTTGAAAATCAAGATACATTAACAAACAGAAGAAGTAAAAGTAATAACTTAAGTAGTAGTTAACATGTGCATGAAATGACTTCTGCAAAGTTTGACCAAACGCACTTAGGACATGCTCTTGTTAAAAAAAGAACAAACAAACAAATAAACAAACAAAAAAGAATGAAAACACCACAAGATTCTGTAGAACCAATGCTATGTCACCACCAGGAGAGCACCAAGCAAGGCACCATTGGAAAGACAACATACTTGGATAAGTCTCTATAAATAAAGTAAATGCTAATCTGGTCGGAAAATCGGTGTCTTTGGTAAAAATTCTATAAGGATGACCTGTATAAAAAGAAAACAAATATGTATTAAATGGAAAATGGCAGAAAAACCTATTATTTGAAGTCTATCACAATGATTATTCACGTTTTGACTTTTTTTTTTTGAGTCTTTTTGGAAGTATGTCAAATTGCAAAAGAGAAATGAATGACAATCAGTGATCACAGTACTTCCCTTAAATTGGAGACAACTAGAAAATCATGTTAGACTAAGCTCAACTTGGGGCAGAAAACAAAACTCTAAACAGTAAATAGTCTTTAATAAAGTTCACTTATTTTCTTAAGGAAAACTTACAAAAGAGCTGAAGGTATTCATTTAAAACAAAAAAAAAAGGCAAAACATTTTCAAAGTTAATTTTCAAATACACCTCTATTTTTTGAAGTGGAATTAATGTAATCCTACTTCATTTTTTAACTTAATTTAGGACTCTAAATCACATTTATTGATCCAAAATGCTATAGAAAGGTATAATGTTAACTACTGCAAAGCTTTTGTATCAGAAAGACTGGCAAGCAGCTAACAAGATACTTGACTAGTGCTTCTGTGGAATTCTTCTTCAAGCCCTGATTCTAATTTAAATACTGATTTAGCTTTTAGTGAGTTGTCTACACACTGTAAGACAAGGTGAAGAATAAACTCCAAGTATACAACCTAAGAATACAACCTAAGTCCTGCTTTGTATTTTAATAAGTAGCTTATCTAAAATGCTCATTCCCATGTTCTCTCTTTAGAGAGAATCACGGAACTACCAATATAGCAGCATGATCACAGCCATTAAAAAGAAATGCAACTGATAATATGACTAAGCTCTTTATGTATGTAAGTGAGTTTGTCTTTCAAAGACGTTAGAATTGATTTTTGGACTGTAAAATGTTTTATAAATTAAAACTTCTTATTTATAGAGAGCTGACAACAAAAGAGAAGTGAAACAAATTTGTATTTTAGCAGGTAGATTAAAGTGACAGATGGAAACAGTGTATGTGCTTACAGGATAAATGCTTTTAACTATGACAGCATCTTGAGAAATGGAAAAAGAAAAATAAAAAAAGAGGCTATGACTTGATCGCTGTACCCAGCACTCTGAAACATTGAACCTCTGAACCAGGCTGTTAAGGCTGTGTTTTTACACCTATGCAGAAGTGCCTTGATTTCAGAAGTGCTGCAAATTCCCTGCACTCTCCTGGCCATGGATGTGAGCTGATCATCATATGTCATCAGGGCCCCAGTGCGCAGGGCAAGTTAATGAAAGGGAGGAGGGAGGATGAGGTAAAGCTGGACATCTGTGTTTATGCCAAAGGAGTCACAGTACCAAATACGCACTTCAGCATCTACAGCACTGGATACAGAACTTCAAGTGAACAGAGCACCAAGCTTTGGGTACAAGAGCTCAAGTTAAAGCACTCATTTTGGGAGAAAAAAAGAAAAAGGGCATGGGTTTTTATTAAACTAAATCATGAACACAAATCAAAGGCAGCTTTAAAGAGACTAGCAAATTAAATAGCTGAAAATATGCTGCAGAAAAGTTTGGTAAAAAAAAAAATCACTGCCACGGAATACTTACTAGGTATTTTACAAATTAAATAGTAAAGAAAATCTTAGATCTTGATCCTGTAAAACTATGAGACAATGCTTTCACCTTATTAATGTAAACAGTTCAACTAAATTCAAATCTTATTTAAGTAATAAATATTTATTTAAAAATTTTCCCATTGTACAATTTGGCCATACTTCACATTATATTTGAAAATTAGTACTTTATGTTTTGCTTCAATTTAATCTGCAAAGGATTTGATGCAAAGCTCTTTGGAAAAACATACATTTTAGGTGAAAAACTTCCACTTAGGTCAAGCTCAAAACAACATACTGAAATTTATTTTTTATAGTGATACATCACACATCTATATTAACTTTTTTTATAAATAGATACTGATATGAAAAGTCTATTTATTCAGTGAACTGAACAGAGCTGTAAAAGGGGAAGAAAAAAAAAGAGAAAAACAGGAAGAAAAAAAGGCAGGGGGAAGGTTAACACCTCTTAATCACACTCATTTTTATATGCTATGATAGCTTAATTATTTAAAAGAGAAGACAGCATACTATATAACGAAGGAGTACAGATAAGTTAGAAGTAGATATTTCTAGTAGGTATTTCTCAGGGGTTAGTCTTTGTTTTGTAAAAGTTAACCCCTTTCTGTTTCAATTTCTTAAAATTTTAAAGCAATTCTGCATATTCTACTGTGCCTTACAATTTAGCATCTAAATTTCCTTCTATTTAGTACCTTTTGCTTTCTTTCAAGAGATTTTGAAAATGGAAATATAAACAGCAACAAAAAAGAAAGAAGGAAGTCTGCTAAACAAACTTAAAACCCACATAGGATATTACTCATTTCAAACTGCATGCAACTTCCTACTGTATATTTCTAAGAAATATAGATTTTTTTAATGGGATCTCAGCCAAAGACTGAAGCCTTAATTTATTTCAGAGACTGACTTAAAAATATTTTAGCAACACCAACTAGAAAAAAAAAAGATGCTTTCTAAACAGTTGAGGTAAGGGGCAGCTAAAATCTGAAAAGGCTAAAGGTTTCTTAAGCTCCAACAGCTTACTTGAAAGGTCTTCTTCCATACTTTTAGACTTGATTAACATTAGATAAAACAGCCATATCTGACTTGCTGCGTAACCAAAGTTGTGATTATTCTTTATACAGCATCTAAAATTTCACACTCCATCAACACATGTTCAAGCTATTTTATCTTGGCAATTAATTTATTATTTTTCAGAACACAGTGAAGCCTTGTTTTCAAGTCATTCATAACTTTATAAATCAGTCCTGCACATGAAACCATGCATCTGTGAACCGTAGAAAATCCTTGCACTCAGGCGATTAAGCTCCTGACACCTTTACTGATTAATAATCATGAAAAGAATAAGATCAGAAGCAAAATAAATGATCATTTAATAGAGAAACTCACAAAACAGCCCTTTAACTTACATATTCCATCATGTTATTCGTTTCACATTTCCTTTTGCTTAGTCTCCAATGCAAGCACAGCTAGACAAGGAGGAAAGAAAAAGAAGAAAAATGAGCTGTATTTTATTGCAGCACACAGACTAGCCCATTTGTCCACCTTTCATATTTTTCGTTCAACAAAAGCATCTGTTTCCATACTGTGCAATTCAAACTCCATCAGTACGAAGCTGCTCCCCGCGGCACTCACCTTGTGGTATAACCTATTGTTTTCCCATTCTAATAACTTCTCAATCGATCTTCGTGTCTGGAAGACAAATGAGAAAGAATTTTACTCTTGACTGGTTTTAGAAAAACTTTGTTTTGCAGCTGCTTTTGTGTGAAAAGGGGAGAAGTACAGGACAGTGACTGAGTACAGGGTGGTCTCTAGCACTAGCAAAACTTCTCTGGCATTAAATAGTAACCATAACAGAAACAAGCCCTTACGGCATGCCAAAAAAACACCTTCAAAATTGGGTGGGGAAAAAAAAGAAAAAAAAAGAGTAACCATTTTGAAAAAGTTGCTCGTATATATGCTACTCTTCTTTTGCAGCAGTTACAGCTTTGAAATCTCTTACAACATTTTCCAAGTGATCTAAGTATAAACGTAGGAAAGCTGCTCCCTAACATCCGTGATCCAAACACACTGCTGCTTGGCAGTTTGAACAGACAAATGTTGCCAGCAGTTACATTTCGCAGTGCTGTAGGTCAAGTACAAACGTATGTAACACTCTATTGGGGCAAACAGAAAAATAACATTTTATTATGTTCATATGTAGATTTTAGAGAGGCAAATCTAGGTGTGGAAAGTTACAGGAACATGTGCATATTAATATTAAAAGAAAAAAAAATCTAATTTATATAAAGAGAAATCTAACATGTCCAATTCTAAAGCTTCAAAGTTTCAACTGCCTATGTTTGCTAGAGAACTCCAAAATCTTTCCTTCAAAGCCTTTTAAGGCCACGCATGTTAGTATTAAAGAAGGACATTCTTCGCTGTAGAGTCTCAGACCATTTTCAGGATAATTATTCAGTTATATTTACATTTGAGAAATACATTCTGACATTTATGGTCATTTGACTGCCAGAATATATACTGCTTAGCTCTAAATGGGATTTGCTACTGACTCTGAATAAAAAGAGGATAATTCATGGTGCCAGGTGTTAAGATGAGACCAACAGAGCTGCAGGTGCAGAAGGACAGAGCAATGACAAGGATCAAATACAACTTACTGCAGCTGCAGCTTCCTTACAAGGCATGGAGGGGTGAGGGGAAGGGACGAGAAAGCACCGTGCTGATACTGCTACAAAACACAAGTACTGTAAGTGAAGGTTAACAGATCAAAATAAATGCTATTTTGACAAACAAGAGTGTCTGAAGAAAATAAAAATTAGGCGGCACATTATTATTGTCCCGTCAAATATTAGCATTTCAGTTTTGAAATGTCAGTTGCTCTCTGGCTTAAGCCTGAAGCGGCTGGGGGGAAAGATGTCTGAGGATGGTCGGTGGTCACATGACTAAAAATTAGATCATTGCTATCTGAGAGCAATCATTGCATTGAATTTTTATTATGTTGTATTTTAAAAAGCATAAGTCAAGGCATCAGAGGGTGCAAGGAGACCAGTGCCAGTGCCTAATTTATTGCAGCAGTTTTTGGAATCGAGTAGTTTGGGGGTTATTATTATTATTATGTTTTTAAAGACAGTGCCCTCTAACAATAATCAGCAGACCTCACTTGTTTCTTTGTAAAGATAGCCTTTTAGAGTCCGCTCTCCTTTTAAATGAAAATAGGGCAGCAGTTATGGTCACACTTTTGTTAATTTAGTTGCCAGTCAGCTCCAAATCAAAAGAAAATAAGGCTGCAGAGTGTAATTAACATTCAGTTCAGTCGTTTTGTCCCTTGTCTAGCCCCTAAGCTTTGTTAAAATTGCCATCTGAATGCTGAAGGCTGTAGGGAAATCGATTTGATTCTAATCGCACCATGAAAAGAACATGATCTAACTGCTTTCAGCCCTCCGTAAATCTGTACTAGGTCTTTAGCACAATGCAACTTCCAATTTAAAAAGCACTGAATGTCTCGTCAATGACTTTGTGAAGAAAAAAGAACAAGGAGCAGACATAAAAATTCCAATAGTTGTTTAAGCATTAAAGTTCATTTGCATCACAGCAAACCTGAAAAGGGCTGACCTCTCAAACCGCCTCTCAGGTCTATGAAGTTGTAGCCTTGACAAGCTCACATTGACAGAGCTCATTGACTCTGAAAGGCTACTCTATCAATGGTGAAAAATGGCAATAGGTTCTACTCTGAGCAGGCATCTGCCTGCCCACCCGCTGCTAAACCAATGGCAAAACTGATTCAAAACCTGAATTTACCTTGTAATCTTCCTTGCCAGGACCTTTTAATAATAGATTAAGATCACTATACAATTTAATTTCATTGTTTGCCCAAAAGAGTGTGGAAAAACATCTAAGCTTTTCAAATTCCAATAAAATTATATCTATATTAAAACTCATACACCCACAGAAGAAATTGATTGGTAGCTATGGAGTATTAATAGGTTTATTTAAATAATAATCCAGTTTTAAGTCATTCTAAATAGTATGGTTTTGACTAGCATTAGATAAAAACATATTCAACCTCAAGACCACGAGTACTTATGTAGCAAAGCTACACCATGTTCCTTCCTTTAGTGTGACTTAGGATATTTACAATTCCCAAACTGTGACACTTTGCAGATGCAGAAACATTACTGAAAATCAGACTGTAAAATATTTCTGCAAACCTCAGAACTCAGACTAAAAAAGAGATGAATTAAACAGCATCACACAATTCACTATAGTAAGTTTTCTTCCCACTTGACAGGTGAAAAAAAGCACATGCACGTGCAGCTTAATTAATCACTGCTCTTGACATCTCAATGATTTACAGTGAGGAGCAGGTGAGGACACACAAAACCAGAAAGGAGCACTTGATGCGAGAGTAGCATTTCCAGCACACTAGGATGACAAGCTTATATATTCTATCAATGGTGTACAGAAGAACCTATACACCAAATTACATGTTAGTCACAACAAAAGCACAAATTAAGTGGAAGAGAGCCCTGCTTATTAAGAAGATTTAATACAATCCAGCTTTTAATTTTTTTCTTTAAAAAACCTACAGCAAAATTTGAACAAAGCAAAAACCTAAAACTGCACTTCAAATAGACTTTTTTAGCACACCACAGATAAGAAAATATGTTTTGTATCATCCTCAGGGAAAAATGCACATGCTCTTTAATGTCCACTTGACAAAATTCTATGGATAATTTCTTCAGTGAACTGTATAGATATAATGTTTACTGAAATATTTCTGAAAAATAACTATTTTTTAAAGATGCTCGTGTCAGACAATGTCTTTTGAAAAACTGCCTACTGGGCTACCAAAAAAGCACAACTCCGAATACGTGTTTAGTAATTCACACTGCTCCCAAATAAGCCAACTAGTTTTGCATTCAAATGTGGAAACAAAAAATTAGCAAGACTAAGCATGAACTTATCATGCACAAACAAGGCAGTATCGAATACAAATGAAGTTTGTCTGCATCAGGAACTACAAGATCTTTCTTCTATGTCTTTGCAGAATCAATTAAGTGAGGATGCATTTCCTGATGCAGTTCTGATCTGGGCAGAAAGGCCGTGTGGACACAGGGCCTTCTTGCAATGTGTGACCTGAAACCTACTAGCCATACCAAAACCAGCATCGATCAACAGGCTGGAGCCACCTCAACTCCTCCTTTAAGTCAGCAAATAACTGATACAATACAGATATTAACAAAAGTATCTTACTATGACTCTCCAAATGATGCTAACTTGCGTATCTCCATTTGCCTTTATTTAAATGGTAAAACAGCATGAATAGTAGTAAAGAATAGTATTAACGCAATTCTCAACTACCATTTTTTATTTCATTTTTTTAATAGTCATTTTTTTCATATTCATATTTTTATTTCATAGTCTTCTGAGAACAACAGAAAAATCTCTCTATATGCTTTTTGACTTTATTGCAGCACTAGTCCAATAAACAGTGCATGGAGACTTTCAAAATATTTTATACAAATCTGTACCACAATCTAGCATTAATAAATTTTTCAGGGCAAGATTCAAATATACCTCATGCTCAAATTTCAAAATACGAGGAGACCAATTTAAACAGGTTTTGCTGATCATCAGATGGTCAGAATTTGTGTTAATCTCTATGAAAGCAAGGCCCATGATCTTATCAGTACTTGACCTATGCCATCTCCTCTCTCAAAGAAAGAAACAAAGGAAGCTGGAATTTTATGTTTATTCTCCAAACAAGTATATACTAGTCTACAAAATATTTACCTGCGTGACTTAGCAATCAGTACAAATAATGAAATATAAAGTTAATAGATAACTGAGTCTCACAACTGTATGCAGCATGCCTGAACATTCCCCATATTGTCTCTCACAACCAAACGCTTTCAGAGTCTGAGAAACCACAAACCCACAAATTAATAGCATGCCTATACAGTTTGCTTGAATTCAATATAAAGTACTGATGACCTATATTAGTGCGAGAAATGTATGTGAATATGCTTTAGACTAAGCTTGGAAGGAAAAGGTCTTAAATTTGAGCAGGACAGTATCACTAACAGAATTGCTTCTAGCATGAAAATATCCTTTCTATACTGTTTAGACTGTGTAGACAGAGAGATGTCTATATATTTTTAGGGCTAATACTGGTGACAGAAATATAAGAGTTTAACTGGATCACGCACAATTACAGATGTCTTCTGCTACGTTGAGACATTCTCCACCTTGATCACTGCACCACAAATAAAACCTTTCGGAAAGTGTAAATTGCTAAGATTCCCATCTGACTGAGGAATTATGTGTTTGTGAAGGGTGATGAAGACGCAGGGGAAACGTAAACTGATTTCCAAGTCCTGGCATAGCTGAATACCTGCCTCAGCATGTACAGCAGTTTGAAGAGAGGCCTGCTCTTTTCAAAGGAGGAAGGATGACTCAAGATGGATCTACCTATTGCAGTTAGAACATCTATTACTAAAGATTAGTGAACGTATGCTCATCCCAGGAACCACGCAGCATCCATGCAAGAAAACAAGTGAAATACAGACAGTGCATTGAAGAAAATATGGAAATAAATGGATAATTTTGGTGCTCTTCGTAAGAATCTAGAATAACTGCCTCATCTAACAGATTTATTATTATTGCGTCTTTTCTTACCTCTCAGATGATTCTGGGCAGAAAATAAGCACAGAAGAAAGCACAAGACAAATTTCCTCATTAGGCAAAGAAAGACGTATTCCCTCAATTTCTGGAGCAGAAGGAACTATCGATGTCATGCTGACCTCAGGAAATTTCCCATCTTAAAATACAGCTCTGAGGATATTCTTCCACATTCTCATATTACCCATAAGCTGACCTACTTTGCATTGTTACTATTCTGAACCTGGGGTAGGTGCATCATGGAGAGATGAATCCAAAGCTTAAGGAACCAGATGAGACCAACTGCTTTCTAGGAGGATCTTTCATTACATTGTCTGTTGATATAAAGATCGCAGCATTATTTGGCATCACCTGCATGCAAGGGTTTTGAACACCTTAGACAAAGATATTTCTAATATACATTTCTCAGAGACTCTGGTAACCTTGATTCTCAGGATCTTAAAACTGTTTAAGAAAGTGCTAATACCTAGGTAGACATTAATGCAAGTCAAGAAGTAAATGAAAAAATACATCCTATGTACATTATCTGGGAGCACAATGAAGAACATGTTGCAGCATCATCACCAACCCACTCGTTGAGGGATACTCAATGAATATTGTCCTAAGCCATGGCACATAATGAGAAATTACCATTTATCTATCATGAACAGAAATTAACTGCTGTCAAGATCTGCCAGTAGCCAAAATTTGGCCTGCAACAGAAACATGTAGCAAAGACATGAGTTGTCCAGGGAAGTTCTTAAAAGTTGAATTGCAAAAGCCTCTTACAAATTTACTCTGCCTGTCCAACAGACTCAGGATGCAAGTCCATTGGATATTTTAACTGGAGGAATATCCTGTTTAAGCCAAGTCTGCAAACAGGAATACCTAGCTACTTCTTGTCATACAAGCTACTTCTTGTAGCCAACCTTTGTGGAAACCTCTTACAGTGCAGAAGTCTTGTACTGACAGTAGTCTTTAACTTGGCAAATTAACATACTTCTCTTGAGATGGCCTGATGGACATGTGGAAAATTGCATTTTACAAGGCAGACAGATGTTGAAATGATCACTGAAGCAGCATTTGGATTATAATTAGTGTTGTTAGTGTGACCTTGAATTTGTAAATAAAAGTGTTTAACACTTTTACACCAAGATGAAATTCCAGCTTTGATTCTCTTGCATTGTTCTTCTGCTGAAGGACATCCCCAGAGAAAGGGTCACAGAAAATAAACACACAAGACAGAACTGATAAGAACAAGATTTAATCTCTACCAAATAACCAATATGCACTAAGGAGAAATTACAAATTTGAATGTGGATGGAAACAGAAGAAACTCATCACCACTCCCTTTATGAGGTTACAGGTATGTTAGTTTGGGCCTTTATAAAAAAAACATCTGGTTATGTGCTGTGTAGTATAGTTCAAGGCCCAATGCAGGTAGAGAAACTAAAGAATCTCAGGTTACATCTCTACTAGGAAATGAAACAGTGCCCAGAAACATTCTCATTCACTCGAAGCCAGCTGGCAGGGAACAGCTTTCATCTATATTAGAAAGTTTTTTTTAAACCTCCAAAACATTCATAGTGCCTGAAGCATTCCGATAATGCCTAGGAATTGTAATATAGCAGAAGCCAAGAGCCTGCCAGGGACCTTTCTGAAGGTACAAATTTTAAAGCTCCAAATCAGAGAAATGCTACCTGGTCTTATTTATTAATATATTAATATAGAGGAAACCTTCTTGCTACCAGGAGCCAGAGCCAAGCGGACAAGAAAGGAAGGAAAGATGCATGGGCAGAAAACCTGAAAGGCAGCACAACCCAGCAAAACAACTTCAGCAAAATAACACAGAAAAATAATTTCTACAACAGGAACCTTCCCGCAGTGCATATGCCAAAAAGGATGATCCCTTTGAAAGGGAGAGCCTCTCCAGTGCCTTGTCAGTGCAGTGCTAGACTATCTCCAGAAACTGTTTGGGAAAAGTATTATACAATTGGAGCTCCAGCACCAAGCCCCAGACAGGTAAGCAGAGCAGGAAAAAAAAAAAAATCTATATTTTCTTCAGTGTTGAAAATAAATGAAAGCTATTCATAGCTGCTATAAACTGAGCTAATGTGTTTCAAGATCAGTATCATCTACAGACAAGCAAGACTACCGTATTTAAAGGAAATTCATTCCAGCTCCTCCACAACACATTTAATCAATACTTTGGAAAGTAGTAATTAGCTTATGTTTATACAGTACTTCGAAGATGTAAACTGCTATGCAAGTGACAACTAATGATGAGGCTTAAGTAGCATTCATCAGCTTTGTGTTAATTCACAAACAAACAAGTAGCTCTTGAAAGTATTAGTACAGATAGCTCTTAAATATCTCATTCGGCTCATTTTAAAAGATTGCCCACGAACCTTCTGAAAAAAATGCTTAATGAAACATGCAATTTGCTTGCAGAATGGAAGCTTTTTTAGCAATCTAGAAGTACCGTAATTCTATCATAGCTTTCATTGCTACTGTTTCTGTTACAATTACTTAGCCCATTTAGAAAATTGGGAACTATAGCATTTACTTAATATAGAAAATGAGTGTCAATTGCTTGAAAATGTGGCTTCAAATGGGGACCTGATCTTGTAGTGCTTTCTGAATTATAATTCACTATGTTATTCTTTCAGTTGAGGGAACAATACCTTAAAGACTTAATGTTCATTTATACAATCTGAAACTTTTCCTGGAAAGAACAGCATAATCTATGAGTGAAACTGCTGAAGATATCGGTCATTTAGATCGGCAAATGAAGGATTATATTTCCTGTAATTTTACTGCAGCTTTTATTCACTAAAATGCAATCAAGATCAAAAAAGAAAGGCAGTGAGATATTGAATCAAATTAAAGATTCAAGAAAAATTTATTTTTCTGATGAACAGTACCGACCCTTTTTTTCAAAGTGCAAAAGAAGAAAGAAAACAATCCTGTACAAAGACTTTCCAAACTAGCATTGAACAAAGCACTGAAAAGAACAATACAGAGCAGTAAAATTCTCTACTGACTGGAAGTGGATAAAGTGATATAATTAACTATTACTCTTACAAATGTCTGTGATTTAATAAATTTTAGTTTTAAGCACTTGCTGATGTGAAGAGTGAAATCCATGACTTTCCACTACACACTAAATAAGCATGTATTCTCATTTGATGCAAAAGTCAATGGAAGTTTTTATGTAATTTCAAAAATCGTATATTCTCACTTGTCACAGCATTCCCACACTAGACTTAAAAAAAAAAGACTATAAAAGGCAGTAAATATCCAGAATACAGATAAAGAAATATTAAAATAATCATTATAATTTCCACAAAATCAGAAACTGTAGTTTTCATTTTGTCTGCCTAAACCTTACAAAAAAATGTTTCCCTGAACAAGAGCTATGAAGTACAATGTCAATTTACAAGTGCAGCAAGACTGGCTCAGTCTCATTAAAACAAACATTTAATTGGCTATTCTGAGAAAAAAAAATACTATTTGGTATTATAAGCAAGTATTTAATTTAATCGGTAGTTCCATTTAACATAATCTTATTCTGAGAAACACTCCGATTTGTTAGATCACCGTATATCCAACTCAGCAGAACAACTGTCTTGCATTCCAGTAGAAAACTATTTGCACTTAGGAACTATCAACGTATATAACTATCTGATTTGGCTATGATACAAACAGAGGGGATTCAAAAAGAACAAAGATAGCCTATTTTTCTTGCGCAGTTATAAGTTCTATACAAATATGAGTTTATTGTGTAGACATGCTTCCATCCTGCTTTCAAAATTAGACTCTTAATTGTACTGTTTTGGGAGTCTCTTATGATCCTGTAGCAGAGGCTGTAACGCAGGCGAGTTCCAAATAACCTTCTTTTCACTATAAATCGATCACTTGGGACTGAATTAGTGAAGTCTATTTAATTAGCAAAGTTCGACAACACTTCTCAAAGAATTGTAGGTGTTCTTAAATAGATAACTTGTTGTACTATCCATTAGAGACAATTGCTCAGATCCTACTGACCGACAATTAGACTGCACGTCTGACTTTCTGAACAGATTAAGGCTAAAGAATTTACTCTCCCTAAAAATCATTCTAAGTTATGAGTATCGGTGGAAAGGAATCTATCCAGCCTAAAAGTTGAAGGGATGAAATAGGCATCTGTCATCGTGGATTCCCACTTCCTCAAGAACTACATCTTGGATACATTTGGATACTTGGATACTCTGTAATTCTTATGGCGATATTTATAGCTGGAGAGTCTTATCTATGAAAGAAGGTTTGAAGAAGTCAAAGCAAGGAAGATCATTTGATTTTCAGAACTTCCTTTCAAGACATGATAAAAAAATAAACAGTACAACAGTTCAAATATAAGAAGTGATTATTTCACATTGAATATCTTAGCTTAACTTTTTTTTCCTCTCTCTCTCTCCTCAGCAAAACTGTGGCACAGCAGTAAGCCAAAACACTCTGTGGAGTGATTAAAAGTTTCAACCTGGGTAAGCATTCTCACAACTTTCAGTCTGTCTTTAAGAGCAAGTTAATTTATTCTTCTCTATATAATACTCTTCAGATGTGTGACTGACACTACATTCTGGAAGAGAAGACACCAGCCCTCTAAGCAGACCCCTTACTAGCTACGGTGCTAAATAATGGTTCCCTAACATCTGAATTCTCCAGATCAAATAAAGTAAGTTTTAGTCAGAGGGAATAGCTGGCCTGCCTAAACTCCGTGCCATTAGAAACACCGTAGGGTGTGAGAGGCCAAAGACTGTGATACAAGACAGGAACAACAAAAGATCTCTGCTCTTCTCCCCTGGCAAACAGGTGACCTCGGATGTGCCACTCAGCCTCCACAATAGCAACAGACACTGTGGTTAAGAAGCTGAATCCTATCTTCAGTTTCACTAGTTCAGGACTTTCAAGGTTGAGCCTCTAAGTCACTCAATTTTAAGTGCATGAAAAGACCTAAGTTTGCTAAATCATCTCCTGATATCAGCTCTGATAGAAAAGTATGAGATTAACTGACAATCTGGGCAGTACTTCTAGGGACACCTCAGGAAGGTCAGCCTCAAGCTGCTGTCCTTGTTTCTGCTGTTTGCTCTCTTTTGGAGACACATTCTATCTTCACATAATCAGTATATAGCAGCAACAATTAAACCACTAACCTCTTTCCAGCTTACTCTGAACAGAATATTCAAGCATTTTTCCCCATATTTATCCTTTTGGAAGAACCACTGAAGCACTTGTTCCTTCATCGGGCTCCCATACAGAACTTCCTTCCTCAGTTTCAAAGTCCAGTTTCTCACCTACCAGATACTACCAGCCCTTGCCTTTTTCACAATGAAGGGTTAAACAATGTATTAAAAATGTTGATTAATAGTGACTTGTAGTATTAGATTAAGAGGTACCAGACAGATGATGTGGACTTGTAGCATCGTGCCCTGTTAGAAACAGAAGACATCATTTTATACTGCCATGTAGCACCCTACTATCATTTCCTTCTTCAACAGTATATTACGTGGGAAAACGGGTCATGTAGTAAAAGCACCAGCAGCATGCTCTTCACACACTAAAGATGGACAGTAGCAAAGTGAGCTTGCCTTGAGCTTGTAACAACCAGAGCAAGGCCTGGAATGGAAAGGGAGCCTTCCCTTCAAGACACTTAAACCACTGACTTATTTGTGACCAAGAATGGACCAGTTTTAATTCACTGTACACAATTTCAGGATATAGATATATTCTACAAGAGACCCACTAGGTCATGACAGTTTAAAGACTTAAAACCTAGCCCCAAAACCTTTAGATGTATTTCACACCAAAGCTAACAATAGTTTTTCTCATGGACTCCAACATAAAACTTTTGTACTTTATTTTGCATACAATTAAAACTAGTCTTAAGCAATCACTCAAAACAAAAAAAGGAGGGAGGATTAAACATTCAACTTTTTAGTGAAGAACTGAACTTTGAAGATGTTTTCCTAACACAGAAAGTTAGATCATACAGAAAAAAAAGATTTGTGTAGTGCTCATTCTATATTTTTTCAGTAGATGTGGGTTTCAAGCATCTATATTGCCTTTGCAGCGCTTAATGACACCAGCTTAGGACCACAGAAGCAGCTTGCCTCAGTTCTGGTTTTAATTCCTCCACCTGTGTGTGAGTGTGTGTGAGTGTGTGTGTGCGTGCACTCATTTGAACAGAAACTTAAGAGCTGCCAATCATTACCAAAAAGATGCACAAAGAAACTACCCTTAGACTGCAGAAAGCACATGATCACTGCAAACCTTAAAATGCTCGATTTACTAACCAAGCAAAATGACGACTTGAGTAAAGAAAAACATGATTTTGTTCAATGAATGGTACAAAACATTGTAGTATTAAGAGGTATGACAGAAGAAAGACTATACACCAGTCTTGCCAAGAGGTAGACACAAAAACAGCACCAATACAGCAGAGGATGTGGAAACACAGAGACTTTTTGCAAAGAAACAAAATAGGACTGGGCAAAGAAGCTATTTATGTTAATAAAAACAGAAATGGGAAGGTAGCCTAAATACAGGCACTAAGGTTTGTGAGGTAAAAAAACATGCACGTGCAAGGAGCTTCTCTGTAAACCGTGCACTTGGCACTCGGTGTTTGCAAAGACAAACCATTACTTTCAAACTATTAGTTTGCAGCATCTTACTCATTTACAACTTGGAAGGAAAAATCCAACAAATCATGCCTGTTTAAACAAAAACCTACATGGTATTAAGGTCACAGTAAGCAGTTTGTCACAGCAGACTGCAAATCAATCACTGTCAAATTCTGATGTCCCCAAACAGGGTGTTACAAATAGGATGATAATAAAAAAGGCAAAGTTACTTCAATATTATGATGTGCATGTGTTGTACAGGGCCTTCTCTGATAGATTCAGCTATTCTACCAGGCATCAAGTTATAAGCTCAAGGTTTGAGTGGTGTGTATTTAAGTAGTATGATAAAGAATTTAAAGCAAAATAGCAAAGTGTATGAAACCAAGCTGGTAATTACTACCATACAGCCTTTACAGGTGGAGAAAGTGCAATATGAGAATCAAACAATATATTTCTAACTTTGAACCATTCTTATTATTTTTCATTAAAAAAAAAACTTACTCTTTTACTGAGGCAGATAACTGGCCACATACTACAACCTAAAGTGCAGCAGCAGCAAAGGCATCCACAAAGTAGCCATCGTACATTAACTGGAAGGTTCTTCTTAAGACAACTGTTAACTCTACTGATGCTGGCTTTAAATTCTTCTGGTGCAACCTTCAAGGGAAAAGAAAAAAAAAGTAGTACAACAGCAATGTGATTTATTAATTACTCTTAAAAAAATGGACTATACCTAGAACATTTGCTTTTATAACACAATCTCACTAAAATTCTATTTTCTTATTCATAGATGCTCACCTTTCCAGTTAAAGATGAAGGAAATTCTGCTTCAAATTTGTTGCTCAGTCCAAATCTGCAAAAATAAAATGAAGAAACAAAAAAAAAGAAAAATATATATATATATCACACACAAAAAAAATATACAATACAAATTAAAAGCATCTCATAATACAGTCAGTTAATATGAGAGCAACCATCAATTTCAAAAAGAAGTATTATTTGCTAGAATTAATCCCTAAAGTTATGCTAACAAATGAAAATGAGGGGGAAAACTATAACTGTGAACAGATTCAAAACAATCCTGCTCACAGTTTCTTTTTAAAGTTCTGTTGAAACTGTTGACTCTTCTCCAAACTCTTCAAAATCCTAATAAGCAATAATGAAAAGTGTGAAAACTGAAGAGAAGTACTTGACAGGGGAGGCATAAGTTAATGCCAGAGATTTTTTTTTTTCCCCTTCCTCCTTCCTGGTGCACATGTACCTTGAGAAGAAAAAAATAGAATAATGAAGAACGTAAAGGTATGAAGGAGTGTGAGATGATCTGGAATTACAGCCTACTCTGGATTTCAGAAGATTTAAAAGATAATAGTTACCCCTAAAGCTCAAAGCAAATCTGAATGTTTTCTGGCACCCCAAATGGGAAAGAGTTAATAACCTCTGAATATAACCAAAGCAGTATTACCAGATACTACAAATACCACAAATCAGAACTTGTTCAAGAACACTCTGGCAACAAGAACAATTACACAACCCAACCATGCGCAGAAAAGCTTAACTGAGGCTTGGTTGTTGAAGGTACCAAAGAAATAATTCTCTTGGACAATATGTGTATTGAACAGCTAGCTATTCTTCAGATGATTTTCTTCCTGCTGGGCTGAAAGATCTGCCAGTGGAGAATTTTGTCCAAGTGATCAGCTGGGCAGTCAAGAGCTGTACCACTAGCGAGGCACTCTGAAAGGACCTCATAAAAACTGAGTGGGCAAAATGAGCTTCATGAGCACAGATGAGCTTCAATGTAACAAATAAAAGACATTGACTGTTGGGGAAGCTAATTTAACTATGTTCACGTGATGATAAACTCAGACTGGCTGCTACATCTCAGGAGAGAGGAGATCATCACTCATTATTTGCCTAAAATACCAGCACAATATGCAGCAGCAACCAGAAATGGCAACAGCGTACTAGGAAGATGATTAGCAATACTGACAGCATCATTTTGATTCTACAGAAAACCCTACCATACCCATATATTCAGTTCTGGCACCTGTGGAGGACTTTGTAGAGTTAAAGAAAGCAGAAAAGAAAGACTGATAAGGGGATGAAGCAGCAGCCTCATAAGGCTAACACAAGCTAATACAGCCTGAAAGGGAATATGATCAAAGCACAAAGATTCTGAAAAGCTGTGAATAAGGTGAATGTTAATCAAACTAAGGTGAATGTTCATCAAATCCCACAATGGAGGGGGCTCACTAAAACTATTACAAAATTAATTTAAAACAGTTACAAGAAAGTATTGGATTTAGGAGGGACAGAAACACATGTCCCCCCCGATCTCCTGTTTTAAGATAGTTGCTTTGCTTTAGCAGAATTGTACAAACGCATTAAGACGGATCTTTAACATGGAAGCTTTGACCAAAACGGTTACACTGAAGGTACAAGCAAATGACAGTAACTTTGTAGCAGAGACACGCAGCAATGTTTAATACATCACGGAGCTGCTAAACTGGAACAGCAAAGGCAACTCTCCCAGATAGCAACTTCATTCCAAGCTCTCCACATTACATTTCATTACCGAAAAGCAGGTAGTAAAAAAAAAAAAAAAAAAAAAAAGAAAAAGAAAGATGACTCCATCCACTAATTTGGTAGGCAAATAATGTGATCCTAGCCTTATCACTCTTGACCGTATGCTGTAATCTGAAAATTAAAAGATTAGAAATTCCACATAATACTACTAAAGCTTCACTGTCAAGAAACAAGAGCTCTAGCAAAGAGCAGTAAAAAAAAAAAAAAAAGTCTTAAAATCAAACATAAGGCACTAACAGCACTTTGGAAGTGCATTTCCTCAGACGGCTATCCTCATCTAGCACTAGGTTTCTGGCGCACAGTTCTCCATCTTCAGCAACACACACATTTCTCTGCTTGCTCTGTGCCTTTCCCATTTCATACCACGAGCTCAGCAGATCCTTGCTCACCTCATGCATGACTACTTTCCTTAACCTTCCTGGAACCTCAAAAAAGTGTTTCTTGAATATGTCTTTGCTTGAAAGCTTCACATGAGTTTCTGCACTTGTATACAGTGAAAAGAAAAAGATGATAGAATCTTTAATGTATAGAAGATTACAGTTTACAGACTCAGCCAAACTGCAGTCCCTTCTCAGCCTGCAGCTTTGATCTTCCTAGCACATCATACCAACACACAAACAAACGTCTTCTTCATCCAACCTAATGGAGTCTAAACCATTTTCCATTGCTCAGTTTTGCCCTTTAGGTCTGCATCTTCACAGCCCTTAGAAAACAAATATGCAGTCTATCATTCCTTAGCACTCTCCATCCATCATACAAAGTAAGCTAGCTACAATAATACAGAAGCAGACTTTGGTTAATAATAAAGAGGTTTACTCCAGTGAAGTTATATTTTGTGCAGTTTCCTCCTTCTTAAAACTTATATTACATTGCACGTAACATAGTAAGTTGACAACAGCACAGAAGAGCATTTACTGGTGCATCACGACTGCTCTGCATTGCTCTGCTACTGCAAAAGACTCATAAATCCAACTTTACTGCTAGCAGTCTGGTACATTTGAGACGCATCTCAACCAGTTAAAAAGAAAACACATACTGGAAAGCCCAGGAAAACACCCTCTGGAAATGTGGAAATGCAACTACACAATCTACTACAATATCCTATTAGCAGTTTCACACTAACCACGTAGGTCTCTTTCCACAAACATGTTTTTACAAGCACGTCCAAAATACCTTGAATTTTCAATCCAGTTAAGTAATGTAAATAATGTTTTACAGTTTCTGAAGTTTTAAGATTCTTGCTATTAAAAGACACAGCCTCAAGTCACCAGAGGACACCTCAAATATTATTCCTGTCTGACAAGCTTTGAATCTGCTGGGGTAAAAATTGCTTACCTGAAAATTTAAAAAATGGCATAAAAGTTTTTTGAAAATACCAATCAATCCTAAAACAGTGACTTGAAGAGTCCAACTTTCAGCACTAATAATAGCCCCTCATCCTGAAAGGAGAAAGTCTTCACACCTTTTATTTGATTAGTATTTACCTGTATTGCCTTGATCACTTTTAAGTCAGAAGCTTAGAGAGGACTATCACACATTTTCCCTTGCTGTTGAATGCAATCAAGTAAGACTAAATGCCTTTTCTGTAGTCATGGAAATGACATATTTCAAACTCAGCATTATGATTTCCATGCCAGATCATAAAGGATATGACTATGACGAAGAAACTTTTGTTTAAATATATACACAGCAGAGGCAGTCAGCAACTCTTTAAACTGCAGAGTCAGGGAGAGATCTGGTATTGTTATTGAATTTGATATTTGTCTTACTTTACTGTTGATAATTTTAAGACCCTGAAAAGGTATACATGTTTTTATACCTAAAAAGAAAGAATAATTCTATATATAGGACTTGGCCTGTTCCTTATATTCATCAAATGAATGTTTTGAAAGTGAACTAAGTTTAAGAGTAATCTACTTGATCAATGATAAAAAACTTAGAAGCTTTACAATGGTAAAGGTGGCCTGCACAAAACAGTAGATGATCAATTACATAATCTTAGAAGCACATGTTTGTATCCCCTTCCTTGTCCAACAGCTGAATAACTAATATTTATGAAGATCTTACAGTAACGATGACCAAGTGAAGATTAGCGAACAATTAATGAAGCAACTACAACTTCCTTACTAGTCACAGATAGGCTATGCAAGCTTCCTTGTGCTCCCACTAATGGGCCTTGACCTTGCCTCGCATTATCTTACGTTTAGGGACTGCAGGAGAAACCAGCGTTTGCCTCCATTTCAATTCTTCACACTCAGGTGATTGCCATCGAGACAGCTCTCTAATTATGGCTTTGATCTGCTTAGCAGAAACTGACTGAGGCTACAGGCTTACTTGGAAAGATGTTAAACAGCTATTGGATGGTAGCAGCTTTAGATCCCAATAAACTAGCAAACAAAATCGCATGTTTTAGAGTTCAGCCAGACATTGCTGTTATTTTACTGATTCTCCCTTCCATTCATCATCCTTCCAGCCCTCCAAGCCTCCCTCAGCGTCCTACCATGTATTGTTCCCTGTTTTTAAACAGGTAACAAACTGTCCTGCTTGGTAGTTAGTCCAACCAAATATTATACTAGTATTGTTAAAAGAGAGCTCCCCTCCTACTCTGAACTCCAGATTCCCAAACGGAGCAGCATCCCACAGCCAGCACAGTTCATGGGGACAGACGTGCACAATCAGTTATCTTCAGCTCCCAGGCGCCTGTCACGAGCAGAGTCCTGCTCTGCAATGAGCGCAGGAAGGAAGTTTACATCACTGCTTTGTGTCTCCGGGCTGGTATTTTACCCTCCGAAACTGTTTGTCATAACTGACAACTGCTACACATCAGTACAGAGCACCTAATGGAATGGACTGCAGGAAAAACACCTGGGCTTACCAGGTGCTTGAGAAAGGCAACACTATCTCACTTGTCCCTTGCTGCCACACATGGGGGACACAAAACACTCCCTAAACGAAACCCTGACCAATTCCCACGTTTAACACACTGCTGCAAGGTGTATGTTAACATGATTTTAGATGCACCCACTCGACTTGCAAACACTCCTCGTTTTAAAAGGGTCATCAGAGCCCTACGCGCAGCCACGTGACAAATGGGATGGAGTAAATGAGTTAGAAACGGCCCTAAGGGACAACACGGGCCGCTGCGCAGACACATATCTGTTACGTGGACGTATATACGGCCACGCATGTAAGCACACGCACGGCGGCCCCACGCAGTTGCTTCTGGACACCTCACCGTTTCCCCGCGAACACCCCGCGTTCCTCCCTTAGTCACGGCTCGGGAGGGCGTCGCTTCCTCCCGGGCCGCGG
>VWPW01028144.1:417085-431875 GCA_013389825.1 Crypturellus undulatus | reverse complement strand
GGGGCAGCGCGTGGCCTCTGCGCCTGCGCGGGGCGCGCGGCCGTTGGGCGCCGTTGGGGCGGCCGTTGGGGCGGCCGCGGAATGGGGCTAGTTTGCGCTGCCCTTGGCTGCGGTGCCCGCTCAAGCATGGCCCTTGGGCAAGGAACAGGGTGGCTCTTGTAGCCGTATGTTTTCTTTTCTCTACTCTGTAGCTTTCTGGGGACTTCCCTGGGGGAAATCATAGCAGGGTGAGGGCTTGCTCTTGCCTGAGGGGTTGTCCTGTGGTGCTGAGTGCTCTGTGGCATCCTGCTAAGGCGTGAGGGCTGTGCGGGAAGTGGCCGAGCTGAGCGAGGGCTGATGCCAAACGCTGTGTGTCCGGCTCTGCCAGCCCACACGCAGCCTCTCCTGGTGTCCGGGGAAAACACCGTGTCCGGACCTTTATTTGCACAGAGAGCAAAACAGACAAGCAGTGCAATTCTAGAGGAAGAGTTGTGCCCTTTTGGAGCTATAAATGTAAAAGCAAAACCAAACACAACTCTTGTTTTCCCTCTGCAGTTTTTGGTATTCATCACAGCTGAAAGTTAATGCAGAGGCTGGAAAGCGGACAGCCAAGCAAGGCCAGCGTGGGGTTTGGCAGTACAGCAGCGCCATTTTGGAAAGGTGGAACGGCCTTTTCGTGTGAGCGAGCTGGTGGGTCATGTTCTTGCCGAAGTGTTTAGGCTTCATGCATTGTTATGGCAGAGACAGGGCTTGGAAAAGTTCAAAAAACTCTTTGGAGTTGCATCTGCTTCACACGACTGTTTAGTTGCTTATGTGAATAAACTTCTTCAGCTCTGAGGCCACTGAAGAAAGTTCTACATTTCCCATTTTCTTATTATTTTACTGTGTATTTCTTAATTACAATAGCCTCTTTCTCATGTTATTCACTGGTAGATCTTATTTTTGCTTTTCCCTGAAACCTTTGGGGTGGTTTATTTATTGCTACAATGTATACACTAGTCAATCTTCCAGAAAATTAGCTATGTGACCTGTTTATCGCTTATTGAGATGGCAAGTGTGTATTTCTGGAGAGTAAAGTCTATGCAAATACATAATGGAGTCAAGGACTGATTCCTAATGCTTCATGTGAAACCGAGGTACAAACAGTATTGTTGTGAGATAGTTGCTGTATTTGTATTCTATCTATTCTACCATTCCTTGCCATAATGGTGTGAAAAAAAGAAAAGCAACATCTTTTACTGTCACTCTTGAAAACTAAGTTTTTCCGTGTCATGACCTACTTCATTTCCTAAAAAATAAAATAAAATTCTACAGAATAACCCTTACTTCCCCTGAGTAATAGTTTGCTTTCACAATTGTGTGCTTACTCTTTTTTTTTCCTGCCTAATTGCTATTTTTACATGTATGTTTTTCACATAGAAATTTGAGTTTGTGGGACAGATGACTCATTGCTTCTGCTTAGCCAGCCTGAGACTGAGAAAATGGACCAAATTTAATACTGACAAACCCACTGATTTCATTAAAGCTTTGCTTCTGTACGTCAATTTGCTCCATCTATGAAAATAAGGGATTCGTGGGAGCAGCACGATTATGAGAGCTATTGAGCTGAGGACTAGCACTTGCGTGAGGCTCTTTGGGGCCTGTCTAAGCTTACTTTCTGGGAATGGTTTATGCTTTCTGATTTCCATTTGTGCATGCAAACGTAAGAGAAGTGTAGCTGCTAAAGAATGGCCAAAGGAGAATCAGCAAAATTATAGCTGATTTTGTGAACTGTGGCATGATATTTAAACTCAACGAAATCTAGGACAGTCCCTGTAATTGCTTGATGCCTAGACAATTAGGACTTCTTTCTTGACTAGGTACTGCCGCAATACACTTAGTAGTAAAAAATAAATTTGTATCATTCAGGTGAAGAGTATCTGAGACCTCCATTGCTGTTAATCATGGATAATTTTGCTGTAGACGTCTTTGATACCACTTTTTCGTGGTAGACGTGGTAGACGTCTTTGATTCCAATAGGGGAAACTTGTTTTCTAACCCAAGATTCTGACACGTCTGGGATTTTTTATGTGAGAAAATACTTGTCTACCCAAAAAGTCATGGATTCACAGAGAAAGGAGTGATGATTGTAGGGACAAAGAAAGATGGCAGCTCTGAAAGTTGAACTGTGGCAAAATGAAAGTGTCTTTTGCACAGATTCTTGTGGATTAATATAGCATCTTTTGAACAAAAAGGTGACTTTAAAGATGGCCTTAGTGAGAAAACTAATTGCCGCTTGTCGTTCATTGAAATGGATCACAGCCATTTGTGATGATGCACTTTGTGCATTCCTGCTTGTCACTGGGAAGTATTTCCTTTTCTCAAGGCCTACTAGCCAGAAGATAAACACACCTGTGATCCGATCCACTGTCATTCCTGATTACTTTGTGCATGCAGAGGTGCAGCTGATCACTGAAGCTCGTTGAAACTTTTGGATTGCCAGCTGTACTTTATTCAGGATAACTAAAAAAATAATTAAGCTCCTTTAATCTGAGCCTTGTGAATGAAGGGGCTTACCTAGAAAAGTGGTCGCGCAGGTGCGTTTTTGTGCATGTGTGACACAGAGACAAGAAGCAGCAGCACTGCAGCAAGATTCAGAGAAGCATGGGAGACACCTCCACTTCTCACAGAAGAACCCTTGGAACCCCATGGGAAAAAGAAAAAAAAGAGACGCTTTTGGACAGAAGCATAGTTAGAAAAAGTCTTGTAGTTGAGAGCTTCTGCTACTTGATTTCTTCTGTGTTTACCAAGGCAGATTTTTATGTGCCTTCTGTATCAATAAATAGGCACACATCAAAGAATTACGTTGTTAAAATCTCAGTTTTTCTTACCAAGAAAAATGGCAGTTTTCCAGGCTTCATATATTGGCTACTTGTTCTTAGACAAAGAAGCAACTTTTCTTATAAGCAGAGTGGAACGTAATCTTGTTGTGTTCAATGGTCCTTATAGGCTTGTGTTTTTTAAATCAGCTGCTCTTTCTGTATGCCTTGCAGGAAAAGCAAAATTTCAGGCATATGCTACTGCTCTTGCTGTGCATGGTTATGTCAAGAAAAAAAAAATAGAAACATTAGAAACAAAACTATACATGGAAATTGCTTTCCCAGTAAGCTCCCCACAAGCTCTGTGTATTTTACATCCTTATTTTTTCTCATTGTATCATCCATCTTTTTCTAAACAAAGGCCTGACATTATTTATTTACTACTTTAGATTCTAAGTACATCGAGCCAGGATTGCTACTCTTCCTTATTTGTACCTTGGCAGGGGTCTGTATTACAGAGAATAGCCACTGAGGAAGGATCATTTCTTCCTTTGCATTCTTTGGAGGATGCAGAGAGGGAAGTGGATTGTGGAGGCACATGCAAGTCAGTCAGCTGCATTCTGAGTTATTCCAAGGCCTATTTTGTAAAATGAGTTCTTTAGATTGTCAAAACAGTTCAGCTGCATTAGTAACCATCAAATTTTATTACTATCCTTACTGTAAACTTTTGCTGTCTTTCCCTTTCCACATCTATCTCACATGTTAGTGAAAGGAAGTTGTTGGGAGCGCAAGACGTCAGCCTTCCTTTCTTGGTATTGCCATGTGGTTCCTCAGGCTGGAGTTACCCAGTGCATCCTGGCAGCACCATGTCAGAGACCTGGCCAGTAGCTTGGAAGGGGTGGGTTTGCCTGGAGAGCAAGCTGGGTCCTTGAAGTGATGCACAGGCTCAGCTCTCCTGTTTGAGGCCTGAGAACCTGGTGTTAAGTTTGAGATGCCCGTGGTGTTTCAACATACTTTGTGTTTTGTAGCCCTTGATGTAGTAGTAGTGACACAGCGCTGTCACTAACTTTGGTTACAGCTGTGAGTGTGTGGTACGTCTCCATGCCAGACTTCTCGGACAGGCACTGAAAACTAGCAAACCCCTATGAAAAATGTCAGTTCAGCAACGTTTCCATCACCTCGCATGGGCATGCTTAGAATCCCATTTTTAGGGCACCGTCTACCTGCTCTGACCGTGAGATCACTCTTTTCCACAAATCCATGTCTCATTTGCCAAGTGCTGTCAATACTGGGCATACGAGGCACCAACTGGATTGCTGTGGCAGCAGCAAGGAACCCACCTATTCCATGCAGGTGGTGTCCCAGCTCACGCTGTGGGAGATGAGGATAATCCCACCACTGGCATCGCCCATCTGACTCATGAGGATCTTGCAAGAGGCCACTTATCTCCACTCCTGACACCTCCTTGGCATGCACAGGACTACAACTAACCTGAGTCATCCTTATGACACTTGCCTGGAGCCACTCCAAAAGAAATTTGTAGGTTCCTTTCACAACACAGCATTTGCTTCTGCCTATTTTGATGCCTACCCCAAGTTCTGAGACTCCTCTCCTATTTATAGTGCCCTGTCTTTTCCTTGGAAACAATATAAGCTGTGTCAGTACTGGAGTGACTGTATACTTCTTTCCCTTCTCTCTGTATCCTTCTTCTTTCTCTCCTTCTCTTCTGTTCATTTCACTCTTTGGCTTGTTTATTCCTGTATTTTCCTTTATTAATTAGTATGTTGTCAGGCCTCTAAAGAAAGCTGTTTCACTCAACAGGGCATCAAAGAACGAGCAGCTGCTGCAGGAGTAACCTGTTCTCTGAATGCCTGCTACCCCCATGCAGCAAGGCTAAGCCGTCAAGAACAGCATCTCTTTTTACTTTCCTGATTAATTAAGAAAAGAGAGGGAGTAGAAGGTAAAATCGGAGTGCTTGATAATAGCAAGGGAAAAGGGAAAGCAGGGGAGGGAAGACAGATGAAGAAGGTAGAGAGAACAAGACAGGAAGAGGGGACTATGACTTCCTTTCATTCATGCCACTGAGGAATTTTAGCAAAGCTATGGGACAAAAGCAAACTTTCCAGGATACTCACAACAGACCGTGTTTACTTTTTCTCCTCCTCAACCTCCTCTCACATCAGACCCTTCCCTCTCGTCTCTGGGCTGCCCCTCTTTCCCACTCAATTTCCCCATTGCTCTCCTAAGCCTACTGAAATGCTACTGATAACTTAAATATTCCTGCTCATGGTGCCAGTCACCCTTTCCCCATGACTTTCAATGAAACAAAGCAAAAACATAACAATGAGTTTCCAGATGAGGTATTATAAAAAGTGGAAAAAGCAAAGTCGGGAAGGGAAAAGTAGATATAAAAGAACTTTCTGTTAGAACCAGGGGATTGCACTAGTTTGTCTAGTTTTATTGAGGAGCCTCCTCAGATGAACCGGCTATTTTGCAAAAAGCTCTGTGAAACTACAGTAAACTGTCAAAAGCTTTCTGTGTGAACAGAAATGACAAAAATATTCTCACGGTGGAGACTTAACTCCAAACCACTAAAATCAGTAAATATGTTACTGTCTTTATGAGGCAGGATTGCTCTATTAGAGTAAAAAAAATGATGAACAGCTCCACTTGACTATGTGTTTATAGTTCTCTTTTCTTACCTCCTGTCAAGGAATGTATATAAGAGTAACGCAGATACTTCTTTTTCAAATTTTCTTTAACATAGAGTGATATACAATGAAGAGTAGGCTTCTCGTGATTTAAAGTCTGTTGCCACTGAACGGGTGCAGCTGGTTGTTGCTGCTCTTTTAAGGACCACACAACAGCACATTTCTGAGGCTAGAATCTTCAAGTCCAGAAAGAAATTGTAGTACACTAGACTTAAAGATCTAGTTGGTCTCCACATAGCCTAAAGTCAAAGTAAACACTTGGATGTTTTGAGGCATGTCACTGCCTTCGGTAGGACTCAGTGTGTGTGCTCACATGTTTCATATCTTCCTGTTAAGGTGGCAGAGTCCTTGCTGCTTTTCTTTTTTCTTCAGTCATAGCTGTTAAACAGAAGCACACAAAAAATGAGCCATTTGTTGTTTTAGGTGAGACAGATATGGCACTGAAACCGATGGAGTTTCCACATTACAGGTACAAAGTACACTAAAAACAAACAAACATATGGGGGTCATATAAACATGGCAACCCAACAAGTGTTGTCCTGGCTTTTTAAGATGTTCTTAGAGCAGGAAATGTGCAATATCAAATATTTTTTTCAGAAAATCACCTTTATGGACAGTTGAAAACAACTACCAAGGGATACTGTGGGCTGACCTGCTGGAGGTAGAGGTGTTTTTATTTGAGTAAAATTGTAATGGGCTTCTGTCCTAGAAAACAAGCAAACAAAACACAAATCCAAAGCTATTCTAGCTGCTGTTGAGGCAGACAATGATATTCCTATGAACTTCAGCGTGGATTTTAATTTAATGAATTTATTTTTCTTTGTTTCTCTGTTTTTACATCCTGTGATGCCTCAACTGATAGTATATATTTCTTTTGAGGATGATATTTTTTTTCTGATAGATATGACTGAATGCCTAAGATTTTTACTCATCATCTTATACAAACAGTGAGTAACTAGGGTGAATATTGATGATCACTTAACTACTGCAACTGTACTACAAATTGTTTTTTGTTAAAGCCAAGACAACTGTGGCAATTTTTACATGAAGAAAGTGTTAAAAATGAAATTTAGTAATCTGTTGTTAAAATAAGAAAATGCCTTTGTATGAGTTATTTTAGGCAAATCCAACAGTACATATGTCCATCTTTGCTTGAAAATACAGAATGTCAAAGTTTTTAACCTGATTAAAGACAAATACCCTGTACTATGCCACCCACATCTATCCAATCTGTCAGAAAACTAGAACTATGTATTCCTTTAGGATTGAGAACATAATTCTTTGGCTGTCAGATTACTCTGACAAATTACATTATAATTACTTCCTCATTAATTACTGTGACAAATGTTGATCTAAAGAGAATAGGGAAAGATGACTTTCATTTAAAATTCTCAGAACATGAGCAACTAAGATATCCCCTGGACTCCTTTAACATTCATTAATATTTGAGCGTGTTAGCATATCCATACCTATGGCATGAAAGCTAAAAGAGATTTCTATCACTCTCTTTAAAGAGTCTCTTTAAAATATATTGGAATTTTACTTCCTTTTGAAACTTCTTTAAATTAAAAATTTCTCTCCTGTGCTTATGCAAGGTTTGATTTGTCATTGATTTAACAACAACATAAAAAAATAGATACTTCTGTTCTAGCAAGTTTTTTGGAAATGTGGCAAAAATGCTTATGTAGAATACATCACATTTAGGAGTACAAGGCCCCTTGGGAAATTAAAGAATGAATAACAGTACCAACATCTCTGATAAAGTATGAGAGATGGAAACATTTACCTCTCTTTGAAAACAAAATATTGGAAATATGTTTCTTAAGGATCATTTTTTCTCTCTGAGTTCATTTTGGACTATTGGCAGGCCTGAGCATCAAGCCGATGAGTGCAAATCTATGCATTTTCCCATAATGATGTGAATGCTACTGTTTGCTGAGGAGCAGCAAAATGCACATGTGATTCAAAGGTGCTTTGTGATCACATTTATAGATCTTGGTTTTGCTTGGCAAGACATGGAGTAGAGTTGTTCTCTGTCTCTGAAGAGCCCAGAGTAACATTTCTAGCTTGCAGCAGAGCATAAATTAGCTTGGGTAACTGATCTGCTTGTACATGACACTGATCTCTCTGTACACGACCAGGATCTCTCAGAGAGCAGGAGAAAAACTTGTATAAGCTCTTACCCACCAAGAACTGGGGAAGCTGCTTGAGACTTACTTTCCCTGAGCAGTTATTATAGTACTTTCAGTCGTATTCAGCAGATCTTTTGTGAAGCACTGTTAATCAGTGCAAGATAGTGAGAGACAGGAGACACTGGTTCTTATCCCAGTTTTGCTACTATTTTTCTCTGGGACCTTGAACCAAGTTGATCTTTTGAATCTGCACTTTTCTCACACTGGGCAAATTACAGGCAACACTCTCATTGACTGGAAAGCTCCCAGGATTTTTCAGATTGGGAAAATGGGAAACCTTGACGCACAAGTGTTGTTTCCACGTGTGTATCTAGAAAGTGTGTTCATGGCTTTTACTTTTATTTCTCTGGTACCCTTGAAAGACCTTTTGTAGCTCTGGAGAATGAGCTGACCCGTTTTGTTCCCCTAGCCTGAAAAAGGTCGTATTTTGTTTAACTAACCTTTGAAAACATCAGGCCAAATTCTACTCCCACTGCATCATTCAGAATAGGTCTGGAGTAGCTCTAACTTATAGACGTGTACTTGAGAATAGTATTTTACCCAAACCCTTCCGTCTTCTGAAGTGCAACAAGACCATGCCTCAGTATGCCTCAGTATGCCAGAAGACACAGACAATTATTGCTCTTACACATTGTAGCATTAGTTGTATTCCAGGCATTTTGGTGCTTTAATGTTCCTCTAGTTCTTTATCTGAACTGCAGTGTACTGGAATGCTAAATTGGAGATCTATGAGCCTGAGCTACTCTTTATGGATATGTGTTTATGTATTTTTAAAAAGGAACAAAGGATAGAAACAGAAGTTTGGAAGTATATTAGTTATAAATAAGAAAAGACAGGCAATGGAAAACTTTTTTGTTATTATTTTTATAAAATCACATTTTGGATTCATTTTGGCATGCTAACATCATATGCATCTTTAAAAGGTAACTTTTTTCATAGCAAAGCAAGAAGCTGACTACCCCTAGACTGCATTTCACTGAGATTCCCCTTGCTGATACCTGTACACTAACTCTCTATTATGTCAGTACTCATGTTTATGTCAAAATAGATATTTAGCAGTTGGAATATGTCTTAACAACAATAAAAAAAAAGTAAAAAAGCCATCTGTTGTGGTGCCAATGCTATTCTTTAGGTATGTTCTTTAAACTGTTCTTTAGGAATGAGCTGCTTATTCTCACTGGAGGAGTCTTGTCTCATCCTAGCCTTCCCTGCTGGAGTAGATAAGCCAATCTTTGAGTCTTCTCCTCTCATGAGGGTCGATGTTTCTTTCATACTAAGTGCCCTTCTCTTAATCTGCTCCGACTTAGTCTTTTCTGATTATGGACATCCAAGGTCATATACTGTCCCAGGTGAGTTTCCCCATGAACTGTGGCTTTAGGATTTGCTTTTGCTTAGTGGAAACACCTTTCTTGTTCTGTCCTGAGGCTGTAGTTGTCTCTGTCCTGACCTTGCATAAACATGTAGTAATCCACCCAGGGGACTCAGTCATATTTTCAGCCATTGAGCGTAGCCTTGGCTCTACCATTGCACTTCTGTTACTCCTCTCCTCAGGGAATTCACTTCTTCCAGTATGACTCTCCAGACTCTGCAAATGCTTTCTTTTGCTCCTTGGTTCTGCCAAGAAAATAAGTTAAATTAAATAATTCAAATGCACCTGTGATTAATCTTTGAGGAACTCCATCCAGTATTACCCTCAACTTCCTCTTATAGCAGAGGAGAGTGTCATCTCTCCTCTGCTATAGCAGAGGAGAGTGTCATCTCTCCTTTAAGAAGTTCATTCATTGCTTTGTACTTCCTAGACAATCCCTACATCCATGTATTTGATCCATAAAAAAAAGATAATCATTTTATTTGTTTAGATTAAATGCTGTGAAATAAAATTAATGCAATATTCAAATGAAATTCAAGCAGCTTCCGTAATGAAATAAATATTTATTTAATGAAATGTGTTTGATGACCTCCTTATTTTCCTCTCAAGTCATGTGCATCATCCATCCATGATAATCTGTGTAGGATTTCCTCTGGAAGCCAATTCAAAACACTGGTTTTTGGTCACTGCCAAACAGATTGCTTCAACCTAACCTCAACTTATAAGGATGGAAGTGCATGAGGATGAAATTTCAAGGATGGAAATGAAATATAGGTAAGTTCCAGAGTCCACAGGCAGCATTCTGAATCCCTGTGTTCCCTGAGCTTGGAGTTTCAGCTTCACCGCCTGCTATAAACGCTCACTGATGCTCTTGCAGAGGTTCAGCTTTATCCTCTTTAAAGTTAGACCAGCACAATTTTCCCTCAGATGTGTCATCTGCAGCTGGCCAGTGGTGGTACCTGCAAGAGTATTAAAGTAAAAAAAAAAATTCTTTGCATCCACACACTGAATCCATCAATGAGCTAATGCTCTTTTCAAGGTGGTTGAGGAGGGTGAAAATAATGACTTGAGCACAAGTCCTTATTTTCGAAGTCCAGATCTGAGTCACTTAGGAAGAACCTTGGAAAACAAATAGTAATCATTCAAATCAGAAGCAATGGCAGACTAAGGGCCTAAGGGCTGCTGTTCTTTGGTTGGCGAGATAAGAGCTAAAAAGAAAAAAAGAAAGAAAAAAACTAAGTGATCATAGGAGGTGACAATTATGGTGACAATTTATGACAGAGTAAGGGCATGGGGAAGAAGTGTGCATTGGAGGTTGCTGCCCAGGCTTGTTTTGAAGCAGTCACTCAAACGTGAGTGATCGCAGGCCACCCTAGAGGACTCTTATGGATGTTTCAGTAAACCCAAGTGCAAAGAAATGGGGGAAAGGCACACACAAGGAAAAACAAAATGTAGCAGGAACATTTCTCCCGAGGGAGGTACGAGAGGCCGGGGGAGGGAGGAGGCCGGGTTCTCCCCAGCAGGAGAGGAGCGGGAAGGGGCTCCCCGCACTCCCGCGGCCCCGCGGTGCCCGCAGCTCTCGAGGCGGCGGCAGCCCTCGGGGCCGCCCGTGCTGTTTCCCCGCGCAAGAAGCGGCGCGGGCAGCTCCGCACTCGCCCTCTCCTCGTGCCCCGCCGGCCCCGAGCCCTCGAGACGCTCCCTGAAGCCCCGGGGTGTCGCGTCCTCGGCCGCGGAGCCCGGCGGCTTCTCGCCCGCGAGAGGGGCAGAGCGGGGCGAGGCCGGGCACCTTCCTGCGCGCGGCCCCGACGGCGCCTCCGAGGCAGCGCCTTTTGAAGCCTCACAAAGCGCGTTACGCCCCGAGATTGTCCCTTTGGACAGATCTACAACGCCTGGCTTCATGTTTGGAAGTTAAATGGACAGCGAGGTTGTTGAAACTCCCACGCTTTAAGCTAGCGCAGACACTGGGCGCATTCGTCTGTTCTTTCCATACGTGGAACAGGCAGGGGCGGAGGGAAGAGGCTGCCGGGGCGGGGAGGGGGGCGGCAGTCCCCTGGTTTAGTCTGTGCTCAGGCCTGGGGGGAGCAGCCTAACCCGAAGTTTTCCTCTCTTTTCTGTTCCTCAGTTTATTCTTTGGCAGGTTTAAAATAAGAGCTGGATGCAAAGCGTGTTGCGCCTTGGGTAGGTAGCTTGTGTGTTGAAGTGACTGACAACGTTGCAGCTCCATGAAATCAAAATTTATGATTATTCAAATGTTGGGGACTGTGAAAAGAGAGGAAGAAAGAGAGAAAATTAATATTGCAGCTGTTCTTCTGATTAATGAGAGATAATTGCTCATGAAAAGTCACCCCTGTGGCATTTTGTTGTCTCCTGGATCTTTGTTCTTTTCCACTATTATTGAGGACTTTCTTGAAGACTAAGCGGTTCTTTTCAATTTTTGGTATTCAGAAAGTGTTGCTTGGTTACAGATAATGGAGAAATCTCGGGCTATATTGGGTAAGATGTGCCACAGACAGCAATATCACAATGCCACGCTCAGAAAAGGATGGATACAAGTTAACGATGCGCTTTCAATAAAACATTAATAGACTTGTTCACGCTTTTATAGTGACCTCATTAACGGGAGCTGGGGGCACGTCCTGTCCCTCGCTTGCGCTCGCTTTACAAAACGCGCCCCGGCACCACTCAGCACTCAGGGAACTGACACCAACCCAACGCCGCTTAGCGAGAAAACGCGTTTCGGAGCGTGCGTTTGGCAGCGTTTTCGGCGGACGCGGAGTTTTCGGCGTTTCCGCGCGGTGCAGCCCGTGCGGAGGCTGCCGCCGTCCCCGAGCGGGCTCTGCTTTTTCTTTGGCGGGGCTGGGGGCAGGGAAGGGAAAGGGCCGCTTTTGTCGCTTAAGCCGTGAATCTCTTCTACATAAAGGTGTTAGAGACATCTGGAAGAAAAGAGGAACCAGCACCCAGTCCTGCGCTGCGCAGACCAGGGGAGCGGCTCTGATGTTCTTTTTGAACCGCTCCACTTTGAAAAGGGGGCAATTTCGTTACATTCTCATTTGTTACACTGTCTTGAACTAAAGGCAGACAAAGCTATACTCTGTCACCCCGAGCAGAATGAAGGGAATCAAAGGATTTTCCCTTAAAAGGACTAATTTTCTCCTTGAATTATGAAAGTAATGGCTAGGTAACAGCCTGTGCTCTGTACCCAACTGCTTAATACCTTCTAAATCCTTCCACGTGGCTCTCCCAGTCGTAGCAATTAGAGCTCATTATAGGCTCATAAGAGCTCTCATTTCGGGGATTACTTAATGGACAATGAAATTTTATCGGACAGAATTATTGAAAAATAAAATTGTAACGAGGCCGATGTGATGTGGGCGCACGCCTTGCATCATTCCGCCTGGTTTGGGATATCTTTGCTTTCAAATCACTTCTTTTCTTGCTCTTTCTTTTTTTTTTCTTTTCTTTTTTTTTTTTTTTTTTTCCTCCTCTCTCTTTTAGAACTGCGCTCCGCGGACTGCGCTCCGTTTATTATTACAATTACACTTTGCAATTTTGATCCGACTCTTGCTCTGCCTGACTTCCCTTAGGACAGCCAGATCTGCTCCATCATTGCAGACAAGAGCTTGTTCCACTGCAGGCGGCAGATCCTCCTTTCCAGAGTAGCCCTTCATAAATAAATAAATATATATATATGTACATGCATATATGTATGTATGTATATAGAGAGAGAGGGAGAAGGGAAACTAAGCCAAACCCCGGTCTCCTCGGGATGAACGATGAGCCCCGCTCAAAGCCCCGCTGCGGCCGCAGCTCGGCCCGCGTGGGCCCCGCTGGCGGCTCGGGAGGCAGAGCCCCTTCCCCGGCAGCCGCCGCTGCCCGCGCAGGTCCCCGCGCGCCGCCGCCCATCGCGGCCGCCTCGGGGCTGAGGCCGCGCGCGGCCTCGGCAGCGGTTTGAGGAAAAGTAGGTGAGGTCGGAGCTGACCCGCCTAAACCCCGCGGGTCCCTAATTGTTGTCACAAGACGCGGGATTAGCGCATTGCTGGAATAGCTGTCTGTTTACACTGCGGAGCCCCGCCGGCCGGTAAACACTTTCTAATTGAATTCTAATCACATTCAAATAGCTCCATAACCAGCCTCAGCTGCAATTCATAAAACTTTAATTGCCATCCATAAATCCTCGCCTCGCCGGGCGCGGGGTGTCCCTCGGGTCCGGGCGGCCCCTGCCCCGGGTGGCACATTCATCCAGCGGGGCTGAAGTCGCCCCGTCGAGGGCTGAGAGGATGAGAAGAAGAAGCGTCTCGCTCAGGAGACGGGGCGAGCAGCAACTTTTCAATATTATTTATCCATTTTTAAGCTGGGAACATTCGATATGCCCGGCGACTTCTCCATGTCCCTGGCCGGCCCCTGGGCTTGGTGACGGCCTTTGAACGTGTTATTAAGGCAACCGATTCCGTTCCCAGCGTTTCCGCAGCCCCCGGTAATGAAGCGTATTCTGTATTTTCTGCTTTAGAGCACAATTTCCTTTTCCCGAGTCGAGGGGAATTGGATAAGCGGCCGTTTTTCGACGCCGCTTCACATCTGCCAAGCAAGAATGCAATCGCCCTTCTATTAACGATAAGTCTCTTCTTAAACTCCCATAAAACAGGTCATTGGAAAATCGTATAATATGCTGCAAATACCTTGGCTTTTTAATGCAATCTGAAATGCTCGGGAGCCACCGAGCGCATTTAGCTGTTTATCCAATTTCACTTTGAGTGATTGCTTCAGCAAACTTGGTGGAGATCAAAGAGTCCCCCCCTGACATGGTCGCCTTTCATTAGCCCCGCGCGGGCGGGGAAGTTCCCTTGGGAGCTTTCCGTCCCGATACCGTCGGGCTGCGAAGTGTCCGGATAGCTGGAGGTTTTGTGCGTTGAAGTAATCGCCAATTTGGCGAGATGCTCGCGGGTCGGAGAGGGGAAGGGAGGCAGATAGAGCCTGCCTGGCCCGGCGGGGACCGCGCGTGTCCGCGCATCACCTGCCCGTGGGACGGCAGGCGGGGAAGCAGCGCGCTCCGGCGCGGGGAACCCCGCACACCCCCGGCAGAGACGCCCTCGGGTGGGTTTTCAGCCCCGCGGCTCTGCTGACAGGGGGATGGATGTCCCCGACATGCGACGGGGGGCGGCTGCCCCCTCGCCGGCTGCGGCGATTTAGCCGGGGGCGGGGGCTGAAGGCTTCGGGCGGGCAGGCGCTCGGGGCCCCCCCCGTTTTGCCTCTCCCGCCGCTCGGGAAGCCGAGGAGATTTAGAACTGCGAGGCTTTCAGCTATCACGTGTTTAAATAGTTGATATAAAACCCCGGCGCAGGGGAGCCAGGCGGGGGGACTTTAAGACCAGCCCTCTCCGGGGACCCTTTTGTTCGCCTCTCAAACATAAGCACCTTCTCGCCTCGCCAGGGCTGCACTGGCGACTTGGCCGGGACGGGAAGGCAGCAGAGCCAGCGGCGGCGGGCAGCGCTGCGCGATGTCCCGCTCCTTCTATGTCGACTCCTTAATCATCAAGGACTCGTCGAGGGCGGCTCCGTCGCTGCCCGAGCACCACCACCACCACCACCACGGCCAGGACTTCTTCCTCCCGCTCGGCATGCCGGCTCCCCTCGTCATGTCCGTGTCGGGCCCGGGCTGCGCGGCCCGCAAGAGCGGCGCTTTCTGCGTGTGCCCGCTCTGTGTCACCTCGCACCTGCACAGCTCCCGCGGCGGCGGCGGCGGCG
>VWPW01028144.1:269728-416854 GCA_013389825.1 Crypturellus undulatus | reverse complement strand
CCCGCCGCCGCGCTCGGTCCCGCCGCGCACCACGCGCCCGCCTGCGCCGCCGCCTACGGCGTGAGCGACCCGCGGAGGTTTCACTGCCTCGCCATGGGTAGGACGGGGCTCCCGGGGCCGCGGCGGCGCCGAGCTCCGCGCGCTCTGGGGCTGCTGCTGCTGCCGCTCCCGTCGCCCCGCTTAAATTCTTGTGTGTCTCTCTCTCCCGTCCAGGAGGGTCCGACTCCAGCCAAATTCAGAACGGGAAGAGGATGAGGACGGCTTTCACCAGCACCCAGCTCTTGGAGCTGGAGCGGGAGTTCTCATCCAACATGTACCTGTCCCGTCTGCGCAGGATCGAGATAGCCACCTACCTGAACCTGTCCGAGAAGCAGGTGAAGATCTGGTTCCAGAACCGGAGGGTGAAGCACAAGAAGGAAGGCAAGGGCACCCAGCGCAACCCGCACGGCGGCTGCAAGTGCAGCACGAGCCAGGGGCACTTCCCCAGGTCAGAGGACGAGGAGTCTCTGTCCCCCGCGTCGGCGACCGAGGAGAAGGAGATTTCGCTGCTATAGGAGCCCGCCCGGCCGCGGCCCCTACCTGGCTGAGCGGCGCTTTCTGCCTATGAATATATATATATATATGTATATTTGGAATGTAAATGTTTTAGTCGCGAGAGTTCAAGTAAAAAGTTATTTATGTAACCCCAGGAGCGGACACCTGCTCTTTCTAACGTGTAACACGGCACTGGATTCGCGCGACCCGGGCTTCCCTCCCTAACTCCCCTCTGGCCGTTTTTTTTTTTTTTTTTTTTTATTTTAAAAAAAGTTTTAAAACGAAAGTCGAGGTTTTAGAAAACTGAAACGTGAAAGAAATAAGCAACAACAACAACAACAAAAAAACTTTTAGAACTGAGGACTTCTCCCACGGACTACTTGAAAAAAGAGAGAGAGAGAAAGAAGAAGCAAAAATGAAAATAAAGTTCGGTCGTTTGGGTTTGGGATGTCTGACTTTTTTGTGAATAGTTTTATATAAAAATTATATTTATATTTATTTAAATAAATGAGATCAGATGAAAATTGAATGCTTTTGCTTCTTCTTTTTTTTTAAGTTTCAGTCTAGTTCGAGCAGCAAAGCTGGACTGGCTGGGGAAGGGTATTTTTATTTGCAATCCTTTGCCTGATGGAAACGTCTCTCCGTGACAGAACTCCATAAAGAATACAAATAAATGGCGTCAGCCACTAACCTGAATATGTTTTCCACCGCCCTACGGTTTCGCTCGGATGGGAGAGAGGAAGAGGAGGGGGTCGGGGGGAGGAAGGGAGCCGCTGTGGCCCGGCGGAATGCAGATGAAGGCAGGCGCTGCTCGGAGCTCGGCCCCGGCAGCTTTGTGCTGCCCCGCGGCCGCACGGAGCGCGCGGCCGCCGGCCTGGCAGCCCGAGCCCGGCTGCGCGCCCCGCGCAGCGGCCCCGGCCCGGCTAAAGCCCCGCGTCTTTATGCAGGGCTGAGCGCAGCGGTGCTACCAGAAAACACCAAGAACTTTGATTCTGTACCTCAGTTTTGGGGGGTTAGTTTTTTTTTCTCGGAGGCCGGCTTTTTCGGCTCTGGTTTGTTCGGCCGTTCTCGGCCGGTCCTCGAGAGCAGAGCTGCTCCGTGGGAAAGGGCGAGGAGGGCGTTCCGGCGGAGCAGCCCCGAAGGACCCTCTCCCTAACATTTTGTTTCCTATTTCCTGAGGTAATGGCAGGAAAAGAGCAGACTGGAATAGACATTTATCTGCCACTTGCGCTTTTTTTCCCCTCTGGTGGGTTTCACACAGAATCACAGAATGGTTGAGTTTGGAAGAGACCTCTAAGGATCATCCAGTCCAATCGTCCTGCTCAAGTAGGGACATCTAGAGCACGGAACACAAGGTTGCCCACCTGCAGTTTTGACTTCAGCCTCTAAACTATCGCCAGGCTCCCAGGAAAAGACGCCTCTCAGTAATTCTGACAGGACTCGTGGTTGATCCTGCACCTAACCTGGGAGCTTCAGCTCAGAGGCACATCCCTATGAGAAACTTACTCGACTTCGCACCAGGAACCGAGCAGCAGGGCTGCCTGCTGCTTACTGCCTGCTCAGCTAATGTGAACGAGCACAGCGTGCCTCGAGGTGGCTAGCTGCACAGGGTACATCGAGGTGGCTGGCAGCCCCAGGAGAGCCCCGCACTCTCAGGCCAACAGGGAGAGATCAGCTGCTTGGGCAGCTCTGGGTGGAATTAGGAGCCCTGCTCTGGGCTCTGCCTGGTGGGATTTGGGGCAGAGCCCGTGTCCTGTGGAAAGCAAACAGGAACAGAAATTTACAGCCTGGACTTGGAAAGCAAACCCCAAATGTCACTTTTCCTTCTCACAGCTACCTGATTCCTTCGGCCAAGGGCCTCCGTAGAGACCAACCACACAGATTGCAGATGATGGGATGGGGATGTTGCCCCTCTTCATCCCTGCACTCACCAGGCCGAGAGGGCCACAGACGTTGTGGCTGCTGCAAGCTGGTCAGGTGGACTCGGGTTTGCATCAGGTCCTCTGGGTCCAGCTTGCTCCTAAAATTCCACTCAGCCTTTCCCTACGGAGAGGCAGTGAGGGAGAGGAGACACTGCCCAAAGGCCTGTGCACCCACTGGCAATGTCACCCAAAGAGCCCACGAGGAGGGAGTCCACTGGCCTGCCAAGGCCTTGAGGAGGCAGACCTCAGCCGAGGGAGAAAAATATTAATCTAAATGCATCTAAATCACACTGTACTACACTATACTATGCTACTATCCCATTAGCAATGTTCTTTTTATTTCGAGGTTTTCCTGCTAAACGAAATTCCACTGTTTCCCGTTTAGAAAAGTGAAACAAGACCATTTGTGCAGACGCGTCTCAGAAGACACCCAGGACTGGATCCTAGCGCTGGAGAGGCCGGGTGAATGTAGCACAACAAGCACATGAGAATTCACCTGCGGGAAAAGTCCAGCACGTCACAGCTGGAAAGCAAACAACAGCAACAACAACAAAAAATCACTTCAAAATAATAAACTGCCCACTGAGATTTAACTCCATATAGCCACAAATATGAGTTGTCTTTTCCCTGACATCTTGATGTAAGGAGGGAAACAAGACAGTGTGCCACAAGGCAGACCTTAACCTGCAAACCTCACGGTACGGGAGTAGCAGCGGCGGTAGCGGTGGCCTGAGAGCCATGTGACACTACTCGGTGGCAATTGTTTCTTTTTATGCCCCAGAGTGATCCACGACATTATTTGCTACTAGTGCAGCAAACAAGAAACAAATGTTGCCCTCTCGTTTCCCTTCGGTGCTTGTCATGACGATGTGTGCGAGCCTCGAGAGCACGACTGGATTTATCTTTAGCACTCCCATGGGGGCCATAATTTAGCTTCTCTTTGGAAACCGAGAACGTGGGCTTAGCGGGATTAAACCCGCCACCCCGGCAGTGCCCGCTGCGTTGCGGAGCTCAACCAAGTTTCCCAGTTTCATTTCCAGTTTTAGCTGGAGAGGAGAGATGGAGGCACCGTCCCGACTCGCTCCGGCTGCGGCCGCAGCGCTCGGCGCTCCCGCCAGATGCGTCCCGGTGTCGGGTAAGGAGCAGCCCAGGGCCCGGGGACAGCGCCGGGATGCGTGGGGCGCCTGCCCTCGAGCCTGCCCTTCCGTGACCTTCCCGGGTTTCGCATGAGCAAACCTGGAGCCAGCCTCCCCTCCGACTTCCTTTTACTTCCTGCCATTTAGCTCTACTCGTCCCAATTAAAAACGGAGAGGGATAGCGGCCGCCTTGGGAAGTTTTGCCGGCCTGGGTGCTGCCCCCATGGGATGCACAGTGCGGATCCCTGCAGCGGGGAATGCCCGCGGCGCTCGCGGGTAGGCGCCCAGCAGCCGCGGTGACGGGCGGCGCCGCAGGGCCCCGCTCACGGTGAGGGGCTCGCGGCAAGGCAGCTCAGCGCCTCTCCGCCGCTCCGCTCCCGGGAGCTGGAGGAGAGGAGGAACCGCCGGTTCCCTGTCCAATTCCCTGCGCAGGGAAGGAGAAAAAAAAAAGACTGTTTAAAATATATTTTTCAGTGTTTCGTGGCTGCGCCGGACGGAGGGGGGAAACTTCGGGGCCTTGCTGCGCGGCGAGCTCGGCAGCGGGCGCGGAGCTGAGGGTAGGGCGGCTCCCGGCGCGCAAAGTGCGCGCATTTCGGCAGCTGCCGTCGGAGCAAAACGGGCCGAGATGGCAGCGGAATAACAAGCAGCCCAGCGCAAGCTGCCCCTCGGGCGAGACCGGGGTGGGCATCCGCGCTGCGCCCTCGCCCTGAAAGCGCCGATTTCACGCAGACCCGCTGCGCGCCCCCCCGCACCCCCTGTGCGCTCCCCAGCCTCGGGTCCCTGCTACCCTCCTAATTCCCCGCCGGACATGCAGAAGATTTAGGCTGTTACAAGCTAAGCCAGGGGGATCGGAAGTGTGCGGTGTGTGCTCTGCAAAAATAACTAGTTTCAGATTAATGAAGGAGTGACAATTTCAAGGCTAACGTTGGCACTGCCCAAGCCAGAGCGTGGGGAGCTCGCCAGGCTTTGCTTTATATTGTCCGCTTTTCTGGAGAGCAGACAAAGATGGATAGAGAGACATTGAAAAGCGGGAGGCGTATTTCAAGCAGCTCAATGAAGAGGGTTGTCACTTAAAGACAAGAACCATAGTGCTTTGATGACTTTGTATTAGCCTCACCGTTTCAAATAAGTGACTCCGCTCCCTTTACGGAGTTCACCAAATTTAGTAGATGACACTTCAGTGGGGCTGCTCTGGGCAGCAACAAGAGTCTGTAATAGCGGGGGGCGGTGCGGGAGGAACTCCTGGCGGATTTGGGGGAGAAAAGCACCGTTCCCGAGCTTCTTTCTCTTCCCATCCCCAAGCGATTAACCTCGATAGTGCCGCGGTGCAGAGTTTCCGCGGGGCAGCGCTCCGCAGCTCCGCCAGGGCCAGCTCAGGGCAAGGTTTTTTTTTTTTTTTTTTTTTTTTTTTTAAGAAAAGCGGGAAGTAGGGTTGAAAATAAAGTCGTGCGCAGTCTTTGTATGCCTTGGTGCATGTCCGGGGCAGACACAGGCCTGTATCATGTACCCTGTGTGTGCCGGAGGTCTCCGCTCGGCGTTGCCATCGGGTCCCTCTCCAGGTCGCCTCGGTCCGCGGCCTCTCCGGCTGCTCTGGGGACACTCCTGCTGGATGTTTGCCGAGCAAGGCCGTCAAGGGCTTCGATTTTTGCGCCAAAGACCAGTATTTTTTAAGATAGGGGACCCCCGACCGCTGCAGACCCCCAGGCTTTGAAGGCGCAGCGAAAGGGCTTCGCTGTGCGCTGGAGAGAACCGTTTAGTCACTGTTTCATTAGGCACTATTTGAACCTTGCAACATGTGGTAATTTCTGGGGCAAGCTGAAAAGGGGGGATTATGTAGGAGGGACACAAGGAAATTAGCGAACGGTTAATTTAACTCGTTTTCTGGTAGAATTTTCGATACATTCCTAATTGACCAAGGAGGCAGGTGAAGTCTTCAGTTCCAGGCAGACTCATTCACGGTGAGAATAAATGGCTCTTTTTCAACTCACACTGCTCACAATATATCATCAGGAAAAAGATATGCAATGAATATGTTGATTTTTTTTAATTATTATTAATGGAATTACACCCTGCTACGCAGGTGTGAGGGTAAAAACCCATACTGCAATGAAATCAGATTAACAATGAAATGAGATTTTTATTAGCTTTCTATGACACATAGACTCGGATTTAAACTGTCAAAACAAGAAACAAGGGGAGGAGGAATAATAATAATAATAAAAAGATGCTCCAAACGCAAGAATGTCAATCATCGAGCAGAAGTAGTAGCTCGATATCCAAATAATAATTAGTTGTAATTCCCGGTGAATTCCACACCATACACTCCATGCTGTTAATATCATATAGAGACTGTATGATTAGCCTATAATGGCAAATCTCCGCTGAGCCCGGGGGTTGCCAATTAACCCCGGCATTTGCTGAGAAACAGTGAGAGTTTGAACGAAACGTGGGATCTTTTTATTTTTTTCGGGCATTAAGCTGTGGCCGAGGGAGCGTCACCGTGAGCCGGAGTCGGGGCCGGGGCGAGTGGCGGAGCCGGGACTCGGATCGGGACCGGAGCCGGCGCTGGGCCGGGCGTTACCCGTCGGGCGGGCGGAGCGCTGCCGCCCGGGCCGGTACCGGGGCCGGTGCCGCCGCCCGAGTCGGTGCCGGCCGCGTCTGCCAAGGGCGCCTTTGTCAGCAACCTGCTATAGAGAGCGGAGGGCTCTGCATGACAAAGCACAATTAAGCCCGCTATTCAGCGGCGCTGCAGCTGGTAGCCCATTGCGGAGAGCGGGAGGGAACTCGAATATATTAATTGTGCGAAGGGGAGGAGAAAAATACAAAAAAAGAAAGAGAACAACCCCGGCACCGCATGTGTGTGTGTTGCCTCCTCCTTTATTTATTTATTTGCTTGCTGGGACGGGAAGTGGGAGGAGGAGTAAGGGCGGAGCCGGGGCCCCGGGGCAGGGGCGAAGGGCCCCTCTCCGTGGAGCGGGGCGGCCCCGGCGCCGCGGCCTGGGCGCTGCCCGCGGGCCTCGGCACCCGCGGCCTTGGGAGGGGAGCAGAGCGGCTCCCCACGCGGCTGCAGGAGAGACGGGAGGCACTGGCAATCGGCAGCCAAGTGGAATTGTGGTTTAATATGTTAGCAAAGCCATAATTTCCTCTCAGGATTCTATTTTCCCTACTTTTGTTTTTCTTCACTGTGGTCCAACCAGAGTCTATTGAGAGCCTGCTGAAAGCTTTTACAGACTGAGGGGCACCAGCCCCTAGAAAAGACTGAATGGCAGCCAAAATAGAGAAAATGCCGGAGAAGTAGCATTAAAATTGATGCGGGTATGGTCAATACCCCTATGGTATTTCATTTTTACCTTCCAGAACCAATGTCCATAATATATATGGCTACAATCTGTATGGGAAAAAGAGAAGAGAAGGGAAGGGAAGGGAAGGGAAGGGAAGAGAAGAGAAGAGAAGAGAAGAGAAGAGAAGAGAAGAGAAGAGAAGAGAAGAGAAGAGAAGAGAAGAGAAGAGAAGAGAAGAGAAGAGAAGAGAAGAGAAGAGAAGAGAAGAGAAGAGAAGAGAAGAGAAGAGAAGAGAAGAGAAGAGAAGAGAAGAGAAGAGAAGAGAAGAGAAGAGAAGAGAAGAGAAGAGAAGAGAAGAGAAGAGAAGAGAAGAGAAGAGAAGAGAAGAGAAGAGAAGCGAGAGAGAATTAAAACTCCAAAATGAAGTGTCCCAGAAAGGTATCGCATGGAATAGTGATTGTACTCTAAACAATCCTATTCTTGAAACAGCAAATGAGTTTTTGTTGAGAATTACATGCTACTGCATAGAGAACTGAGAACTGATCAAAAGGTCTTGCGCTCTGGCCACAAAGACATAGACCTAAATAGGCATGTGTCCCTTTTCTTCTCTAGAAGGGTTCAAGGATGAAGAAGGTTTTCATGCCACAAATGCTTCCAAAATCCTCAAGTCAGCATGAAGTCAAAACCACAGTGCATCCAGAAGATGCAAATGGCACCTGAATCAAGAAGTATGCCAGGAATAACGCATATATTGCATTTGAATAATATATATATCTCTTCTAAATTTCACCAATGAGCTTAGATTTTAAGTAACTTATCACAGTTATCCAGTTCTTGTAGAGCAGTCATCACAGCAGTCATGACTTTATAGTTTCAACAGAGTAAAGAAAGTAGTGACATTGCTATTTAGATACTGCAAAGGAATAATACAGTGGCATTTATTTGGCTACTCTGACAGATGAAGCTTGGATTTTGATGAATGGAGTGGATAGGCACTTATCCAATGTTGACTTTATTTAACTCTAAATACTAAAGACAACATCAAGTCTTTAGAAATATGGATGATTCCATCCAATTCAATGGGACCGTGATGACAAGTTAATCCTGATTATGTTAAAATCTGCTGTATATTTGGGAGAGAACCAGGACATTAGCAGAAATCATAAATCCTAGATGATACCAAAAATTCCAAAATTCTTGAATCATTTTTCCCTGTTCTCATAATTTTGTCTTGAGAATGTAGGTCTTTTTATTTCATCAAATGAAGCACAGTTTTCAATGAATTAATGAATAGTCAGAAACGTCTACCATTTTTTCCCTCTGGTATAAGAACTTGCCAATTTATCATAGGGAAAAGATACCAACTCTGAAATCACTATGTCAAAATGCTGTTGTTATTAAGAAAAGATCACATTTTTTTGTATTGTTTTCCTTTGTTTTCTCTACCTAATCCTTTTTTTTCCTAATCTGTTTTATTGTTTGTTAGCATCTTTGCAAGACTGAGTGTCCTGAGGCAATGTACAGTCTAATAGACTTGACAGTTAAGTCCGCTTAACTTAAGTTCACTGGGTTTTCAGTGAAAGCTGTTGAATTGCAGTAGAGTTGTCAAAGTTTTTTTTTTTTTATTTACTTATTTTCCACAATTGCTATTAAATGTAAGCAAGTGATTGCATGCACAAAGTGCAACTCCTAAGTTCAAGATTTTTCTTAGGCTAAGAACTGCCTCAGCTAGACTCCCTCAGCAATGGTTCGTTTCTCAAAGCTTTGTGAAAAATGATCAGACCTTTTTCTTTTTTTTTTTTTTTTTTCTTTCTTTTTCAGAGCAAGCTTAAACTAGAAATTTTGTTTAGGGAGGTAATTCAGCCCTTTAAGCAAAGCTGCCATTATAGCTGAGTATGAGAGGAAAGAAAATCCAAGTTAGATAAGGACCTCGTACAAAAAAAGGCACTGAGTGTTTCAGAAACCTTGATTTGGGACCTTACCTTCTAACTAATATTTGGGAAGAAGACTGGGTGAGTCTGCTGTAAACATGGAGCAGAATATGTTTGCCTCATATAAGCCAAGGATCTCTCCACATGTGGTAGCTTCAGCCNGACCTTACCTTCTAACTAATATTTGGGAAGAGGACTGGGTGAGTCTGCTGTAAACATGGAGCAGAACTCCTATATGTTTGCCTCATATAGGCCAAGGATCTCTCCACATGTGGTGGCTTCAGCCCCTGTCCTGGTGCCCAAGTTGGTGACTCCGGCCGCACTGCCGAGGTTCCCCCGTTCTGTGCTTTGCCATCCTCAGGAGGACCTGCAGCTGTGCCCACCAGCAAAGGGAAAGGGAAGACGCTGTCTTTTACTCTATGAGTGAAAACGAACCATGAAAAGAACAGACTGTCAGGCTTAGGTACACCAGCCACGTTTTTGCTGGGGTCTCATGGCCAATTTGAGAAGTCAGTACTGCCACTGGAAAGATGATCTTTGCCTGAAGGCCTCTCCTGCCCCCTTTTCTCTGATCTCTCCTGTCCTCTGCTCTTGTTCTTCACTGTTGTTTCCTACCCAAACTTGTGTCCTGGCCTTCATGTGTTTCCTTGACAAGTACTTGAAAACAGAAAGGGTAACCAGGTCACCCAGCTTGCAGCTCTGCACCTTCATTGGAGCGGGGAGTCGGAGCTTATCTTTAGTCCTCTCCTAATTGACGTTGACTGATGGATTCGAAAAAGAGAGAGGAGCTGGAGGGATGAGGCTGAGAGACAGGCAGCGAGAGACCGGCAGATTGCTGTCCTAAATTTAACTCCTTAGGAAGTGAGGTTTTCAGTATCAACAGCTGGCAGAAACTGCCTTGTCAAGTTGCTAGGTCAAAGTTAAAGTGTTTTTAAAAAGCTTCAGAATAAATGCAGCCTTTGTAACAGGCTTTCCTGGAGGAAGATTTCTCCCATGCTGGAGACACAGAAATCCAGGAGTCACTGGAAAGGCACAGAGCCTGGAGCCATAGTGCTGGGTGGCACTTGGCAATATACTCATATGGGCACTTGGCCATAAACTCAAGAGATAAGTGGAGGGTTCTGACTTGCAAAGAAGAGGGTTGCATAAATGTTGTAGGAAAAGGAGAAATTCAACATAGTCCATGTCTGGAGCAAAGAACAACACAGATCTGCTCTTTCTGTAACTGTTTCACCACTGTCAACATTGTCTTCTTTCCATAGGTCCATTGGGAAGAGACAGACATCTATGTTTTTTTTCCTGAAACAAGCTCAAGGGCATATGAGAAAATCTGATATTTGAAACTGAAGATTAATTTTGGTGTTATAAATAGACATGAAATACTAATGCTTGAAAGTTATTTCAGTTTTCCCATCATCTTAACTTTCAACCTCAGGTGCCCCAGGATCTGTGATAAGTATTAGCCCTCAGCAATTATTTCTTATTCTCGCTATTCACAGACCTTGGCCTTCTCATATCAGCCTATTCAGACTTCAGTTTATCTTCAAGGAATCTCTTAGGTCACCTCTGGAGACAGAAAAGTATTTTCTATTTTTAACAGAAGAAAGCAGTCTGCATTATACCCTAAACTTTCTATTTCGTAACACTGTTTTTTTTTGTGGATCTACTAAGAACAAGAGTATAAAAGCAATTTCTTTCCTTGAGTTGTTTTACTACCTTTTACCGTTTTGGGGATCACTGGGAAATGAGATAAGGAAGCACTTGTTTCTCTTTCACCTTCTAGCAACTTTACTCTTTGAAAGCACACAGAATAATGTTGGAAACAATCAACATTCCAGACACTAGTTTATGGTTCATTTGTTGGTTATATACATATGTTTTCTATTAAACATATAAGTTCATGCGCAGTCCTTTCAACCCACTTAAAATAGTAATAGAAAATCATAGGAAATTGTGTGCTTTAAAAGATTATTTACACATAAAAATTGTATACATTTATGAATCACAAGCTTTTGGCAGGAGCTGCTGGAAAGTTAATGGAATTAACAGCCATGGACATGGGAGAGGTCCAGGACTGAGACAAGGAGCAAACAGGAGGACACGCTGCGGCTCTGCTTTGGTGAGGAGCACAGATACCAGCTGCCCATCTGCTGCCCAAGAGGGGACTTGAACTAAGGCCACCAAATGGAGACACTAAACAACCACAAGGCAGTTTAGTAGAACAGGAGGAACGAACTTCAGGATCAGGTCAGAGTAGTTGGGTGGTGATTCCTCCTGGACCCTCTTTGGAAGGTATAGAAAGGAAAAAGGTGAAATATAAAAAGAAGTGGAAAAAAAAGTTTTCCCTAAAAAGTATTTTGTTTCATTTGAGATCTCACTGCTCAAACTGCCAAGTCTTATAAAAGCGGGAACAGAAAAGACCATTAAACCGAAGAATGGTGGAGGATTTGACAACCTCCTCTGCATTGTAACCAGAATGGAAAATGGCATGACATTAATCCTTTCTAGTGGTGCAACTGTAAATGAGAGTGGGAATGGCACCAGCCTAACTATTACAAGCTTAATAGGATAATCTTGTGTGATCTTCTGCGTATGTCCTAGGTGGGATGCCTTGGCTCTGTATTTAGTGGAAGTGCTGTGTGAGCATGGCTGCGTGCTCGTAGCTCAGGAACCGTGCGCTAGCAAATACATGTGCGTTAGCAAATACAGCATCTGCAAAGAGCAGAAGCTTCTGCTTTAATTACACTGATGTTGATCTACTTCAAGCTCTTCTATAACCATACGACAGTGATGTTATATGACTATATTATATGATGTTACAGTGGCTAAGAAGTACTTTCTGTGTCAGTCTGCTTTAGCTCTTAGAGCCCTGCAGAAGGTGGACTTTTTATCTAAATTGGGCTGTGCTGCCTCTCAGCAGGAAAGGCAGAGGGCCAAATGTTCCAGACTGTGTACCAGCCCCACATACGTGCAAACATAACTGTGCCCACAGGCAACCCTGAAGCTGCGTGTGCAGGCATGTTTGCACAGGCAGATCAGGATCTCCACGTGTCAGCTCAAGCTTGCTCACACACAGTAACTAGCTCAAATAAAGCACATCATGAAAATGTTACTTTAGTTGTTTTAGAAAGTGAACCAAAATGATAATATTTGCCTGAAACATTTCATGCTGTTATGTATTTCCCACTCTCCTGGGAAAGCATGGGAAGGCTTTGCAGATCTGCAGGTAGAGCGAGTTTCTCTTGTTTGATTCCTTTGTGCACTTTTGATACTTTATAAGATTATTTAACAAATGTCACCATTATGTATCATTTAACAAATAAGTGACAATTCTGAGAGGTACTTATGGGGAAAAAATACCAAGGCTAGGTTTGCAAAGTACTTCATTTCATTTTTGAGTAGAAGATTCAAAAGTTATGGTAAGAACATAGGATAGATAATGGCTTCACAGTAAGACTCAAATAATTTTTGCATCTAACACAGAGCCTATTTGTATAATCCTAGCAGGATTATCTCTGCCAACTATTTTCACTCATTTGCATTTTTCAGTACTTTCTGGTACTTAATAATCTAAAAATGTTGTCTCTTTTTAGGACCTCATTGTTCTTCTTGTTAGTGTGGTGTTTGGAAAAAAACCACCATGTATGTGTGATCTCATTTTAAATCTATTATCAGTATTCTGAATAAAAAGAATAATTGTGCTATGCACTGAAATAAATGCAGCCACATTTATTTGAGGGCAAGATAATTTTCCAAATATAAAATGGCAGGAAGAGTTGAATTTTGATCTAACTGAAATGGACTCACTGTGAAGGTTCATGTATGACTTCACATCTGAAAAGTCTAATGCTTACATTGTTTTTAGATACCTTCAGAAAACAGAGTTAAAAACTTTATAGAGCCACTGGACCAGATAAAGTTAAATCCATGGAACTGATGGTTCTTGTGAGCAACTCAAAAGCAGAAAGGATGCCAGAATCCTTCTATTGGTTTCCTTAGTTCTGTTCTTTCCATATGTTGGATAGATGAAATTTGTTCTTACAAGTATACTTTTGGGTTACATACAGATAAAGCAATCTCTAGGTGCTCTGAAGATGATTGGTATTTTCGCAAAAAGCAGTTAGAATTCGTGTTAGGTTGATACTAAACCCTGAAGATTCAGGGTTTACACTGCACAGGGTTTACACTTCAGGGGTTACAGCACTGCACTGTGCTGTATTCACAATTCAAAGCAAACTTCAGGATCTAGGCTGCACCTTGATACAGAATAGTTCTGTATTAAAAATGAGTGGACCACTAGGGCTTCTAATCATTGCTTCACGCTACCTTCATTGTATTTTCTATTTAAGGTTCTGTATCGAACTAACTATGCATTTCCTACAATGCTAGGAAGAATTATTTGTCATAGCTTCAACTGCTCTGTTGTTTAGAGAGCAGTTACAGCTGTGCTATTGGGGAGAAAAGTGAAAATAAATGACCACCAGAAGCAGACTGCTGCCCAAAGATTAGAAATGCTGTTGGACCTCCCATTCCAAGCTTCCCAAGAAGATCAGTTGGATTTCTTAGGGTTATTAGCAGTTCATCTGGGTCTGTAGTTACTGATTCCAGTGTCATTCAGTGGATGGGAAGAATATCAGGCCCATGATGAAGGAGCACTTGTGCATTTGTCTATACCTTGCACTTGCATTTAACAGAGCTTGCATTAATTCCAATGCTGTGCTCTCCCGTACCTCCCTGTGGGCTACCTAATATGTTTGAAAGAACAGAACATCTGCCTTATGAAATGATTACTCTAAAAGGGTCTGATTTGCTAAAATCAGTGACAAATCAGTTAGTTAGAATATAAAACCTAGATTTTAGTAGCACATAAGGGATGCATTTTTATGAAACACTTCCATGTATTCAAACACACATTATTCCCAGAATTCCTACTTTTTTCAGACAGAATTTTATATTTCTGCTTAGCAAGATTTTAAGTTTAATAACAAAAATGAATGTTTTATTAAACATTCAATAGTAGAACTGTTATGCTGAATTACTGTGCACATTAAGTATTAAGATAATTTTGGAACCATCAGACAATTGGCTTGTAGTTCCTGGATCATTATCAAAGCTTTACTGCAAATCCAGAAGTATAAATATTCTACTGGTATTAAGGTGAAAACTTGCAGTGTTTATTCTGAGAATGGTGAGGCATTACAGCCAGTGGCAAATTGTTTTTATAAAGGAAGCATGAGTATGCTTTTAGATAATAAGGTAACTTTGGCAGAAATTTCATTTTTTTTTTTTCTGGCTGAAATGTATATGCACATACTTTTCTATTAATATTGAATGGGAATAATTAAAGCACACATGTGAGATCAATTTTATTATAAGCATGACAATCCAAAAGCAAATGAAATAAAATGTACAAAATAAGGCCACAGGCCACTTCATCACACCTGTCTTCCTCCATGGTCCTAGAGTTCTAAGATAAATAGATAAGACAGATGTCTCAGCAATCCCTCATTCCCTGGAAGAAAATGAAAGTATAAGAATTACCTATGTTATATATACAGGCTGCCAGAACTTCCCACTGTTTCACATTTGTTAGATTGCAGAAACTCAAGATTTGTGACAAACAACCCAACCACTCCACTCTTTTCTGACTGTTGATTATAAGACATTGTAAGTATGCTTAGGCATTTATATACATCTCTTTTTTTGTTATGAGGTCAAGCACACAGCATTTTCAAGAGACTGTTTGCATTTTTTGAGGTGCCTAGAGGTGCTTTCAAATTATTTGAGAAACATGATGATTACCCTGTGTAAAATTTCAGACTCAAGTACTCAAAAGAAAAGGAGAAGAAAGAGAGACACTTAACTATATGCAAACACTTCTCTTGCTTGGAGCACAAAGAGCCGTCTTGTTTATACTGTTCCAAGTGAGACGTTTCAGAGGTGCTGTAGTGGATATGCGAGAAGAGTTGACAGTGCTATTGTTAATCCCATTCATCAGCAGAGAGAGATTTCCACTTGGAACTATGTCCAATGGTACTTCCAGTCACAAGACGTTCTTACTTGACTCCTTCTTTACACGACCGACCCTGCTTCCACTCAAGCAGACAGCAAGGCTCCCTGTTGTGAAGTAGGCCAGATCCGGACTATAGTTAGATAAATGGTTGCATGCATATGCTCTGAAGAGAAATCTTGCACATAGTTTACAATGTGAGGGATCGCTACATTAACGCTCTTAATATTTTGTGGCCATTGATTCTCTACTCTGTCATCTGCGATTGTGAAGAAGTATTTTTGTAAATTGCTCTCTGGTGAAACACCTCTCTCTTCTTTGAATATGGAGGCAACTTACTCAGTCTGGGGACCTACATGTAGATAGTTAGAGCTGACCACTGTGAGTTCCTTTTTAGTAGAGTCAGCTCTAAAAGGCTGGACAATTTTTCACTTCCTGCTCATTATATATGTTGAACTCCAACAACCAATATATATGTTGAACTCTGACAGTCCTTCTCTGTAGGTCTGTCTCTACACATAAAAACTAACGCAAAATATATTAAAATAATACTTGGTCAAGTTCTCATGCAGTTTAGGCTTTGGCTCTGAACTATGCAGCTGGCTTCTTTTCTGCTTAAAACTTTATTTGGTCCCATTCTTATTTTCTTATCACTAGGACAAAAGTAACCATGGGTGTACTCCCTGCCAACTCCAAAACTCTGCCGTGTTGAGTGGAGTGGAGTTCCATGGAGTGGAACACACTCAGGTGACCCCAGACCAAACTTTACGGCACAGGCAAGATACTCCCATGTGGTTGTCCTGCTCCACTTGGGCAGGGAGAGGTGGGAATTAACAGGAAGACGAGCAATTGGAAGATTTACTTTTTGCGTGTGTGTGTGGGGTGGGGAGAGATCTAATTAATGATCCTGCCATCCCTTTAGTCTGTATCACTTCTGCTCCTGAACTTCTATGGATCTTCATGGAGAAAAGTGCTCCTTAGAGTGAGCAGTATTCTTTAAAGGGGCTTTCCCCTTCAAACTAGGGCATCTGGCAGGGAAAATTTGAAATGCTTTTGACTTAAAAATAGCCCTTCTGGGCAGAAGTCTGTGTCAACACTCGGGGTAACATGATATTGGTACTTAGACAAGCAAGAAATGCAGTCCGGTGGGCCAGGGTGGGATAAATTGTTCGTCCTTGCTACTCCCTGGCATTGGGCAGGCTGTTTGCTGCACACAAAGCCCGGTTGCCCTCCAGCAGTACACGGTGGAAAAGAAGTGAGTGGCATTTTCTGCTAGCCAGAGTGATAGCCCGCCATGGGAAGCGTCTTGCCTGCATGAACGGGGGAGATGCTGCCATGAACAAGCAGCATGCAGAGAGGCAAAGACTGCGCCAAAACCAAAGGAGGTTAATTTATATCTCGTACATTATCTTGGAAGCTTTATAAGAAAAAAACGAGGAGGTAGTGCTGGAATAATGTAATATTTATAAATACACATTCATTTTTTGTGAGGTTTGATCTAGGATAACCTTCTTGCATGATACAGAGCAGTTCTAGATGGAAGCAGAATACACAGTATATAATGCTAAGTTCACTTTTATTAATGACATTACTTATTTATATCAAAGCTGACCTCAGTGTTGGGTCACCTTTATAAGACTCTGGGTTTCTGTGCTGGACCTCAGAGTTTAATCTACTTAGGCTTTTCAGACTGGGAGATTCCTTGGCATTCTTGGCTTCCTCTTCCTAAACACTGCTAATTCCTGTAGTGTTCTGCAGCATCACAAAGCTGGGAAACCCACATCATATGCCACAGATGAGGGCTGGGATGGTGACAGAACCTTTTTCTTGATGAGTAAGCAAGACTAAAGCCTTTTATAAATGAAAAAAAAGCTACATTTTAAAATGTCAAACACATGTATATGTATGTGTGTGCGTATATGTGTGTATATACATTCAACTACATATAATACACTTGAGTAAAATTAATGTGAACAGGTGTTTAGTTTGAGAAATGTCTTGAGTGAATAGAAATCTGGCATAGTTTGCAAGGAATATCAGGTAACATCCACCTGCTGCTTTTCTTACCTGAACCTCTTCTCAGCCATCAGGTTTGCAGCAAGGCTGTGCTGCTAGTGCAATGGTCTTCCTCTCCATTTGGACCTGTCTAGGTAAGGCTGACACTTATTTTGTGTCTAGCAGATGAACACTTGATTACACTGATCAGAAAATTGTTCTGTCTGAACAGAGAAAATGCCTATAATCCAATAACCAATATGCTCAGTTGGAGGTGTTGTCATTTAAAACAACGTGGTGAACTTTAACAAGCAAATTCCTTATGCATTTTCCCAGGAATGTAAGATCTTTCTTGCTTCCAGTGGTGCAGAATCTGACCTATCAAGAAAATAATATGGTTCCCAGAGGGCTTAGCCCATTTGCAGATTTATGGGGTTAAGTCTCTTGCAGTTTGATTTAAAATATTGTTATAATGGGGTCTGTGAATGTTTCAGGTGATTCATTATGAGAGTAATGCTGCTTTTTACAGGAAAATGGCCAACTGGTATTTCCATTCCTCCAGAGCTCTTAAGAGCTATAGGCTCTTTCTGGCATAATTTAGAAAACAGTGTTGATTTGCTCCACTTTAAAAACAGCTTTAATACATGACAGGAAAATGTTAGATACCAAGTATCCTTTCAGCACAACTGTCACTGCTTGTTTCTCATGCTCAGAATGAGGAAGACTTCTAAAATTTCTGCAATCATGGGCTTGTTTCTTTTTCTTTTTTCTTTTTTTTTTTTTTTTGCATAGAAAGGTAATTAAATATCTTAAGAGGGAATAGGATGAAAAACAAAGTCTGGGAAGTCTGCTGAGCTGCAGTTCTGCTCAAGGGCAAATCTGTCGTGTCAGTGTCTGAGAGACTTTAGGTTACATAAAGCTGCAAGAACTGGCTACAGCAAAGGACCGAAGACTTGACCCACTATTTTTAAGAAGCATAGACTATTTTTAAGAGGCAAAGACATTTTTAGACAATAGATTTTTAGGCTTCTGGTGTGAATTGCTTGTGGAAAACTCTTTGAGGTAAACACTCAGGTGGCAGCTGGGCAGACTGAAGAGGTGGTGGGCCATATGTGGGTCCTCTAACCAGCACAAAAACTGGTGGAGCCTCCAAGTGCGCACAGGGAGTAGAGCTAATGAGAAGCTGGGACTGAGCAGAGCTCACCAATTTCTCTTTCTAGAAGGAACCATGTGTCCTCTCACGAGGTTCCCTGAGCCAGTGCTAAACTCGGCAGTGTATCTGCATGCGGCTCGAGACACCAGGGTAACTCCACGAGCCAGGCTGTGGTGGTGAAGCTAACTCTGTCCCTCAGCAGGTCTTGACAGCCTGGGCACAGCACCATGAGCAAAGCGACAACGTGCGGTCAGCGGTGGCTCCAGGATCTCTGCAGCATGGCCCATTGCATAGCGGGGATGTCTACTTGTGTGTTTTCCTCGCACCACTCATGCTCAAACTTCAAAAGAGCTAAAAAACGCCTTAGACTTGAGAAAATGCCCTGAAGTCCTAGATGAAATTATTAACTCATCTAGTCTGTGCTTCCATATATCTCAGGATATTAAAATTTCACCAATTTCTTTTCTGCAATATGGAACTGCTCCAAAGCCTACTGCAGCTTTGGAAAATTTCCAGCAAATTCAGTGGGTTCTGATTCAGACTTTGAATCAAGACTTTATCTTATACATTTTTGATTATTGAAAGGAGCCTAATCCCCTCCTGCCTCCCTGCACACTGATACGGAGACTTCACCTTCCATCGGTTAATGCTGGAATTTGTCACTCCAGATGAAACATGCAGCATAAATCAATGTAGTCAGCTAGTGTCTTTTTCTAAAGGATTTTTGAGATATATTAGTGGATCCATGTGGCACAGACTCAGGACAGAGATGACATAAATTATCTCTAAAACTCACACAGCTGTGAGCAGAGAAACAGAAGTATCGGCCTTCAGCTTCAAAACTGCCCCCTCTGGGCTGTCTGCCCAGAGGTGGAGGGTGGCTCTTGCACCCGCAGATGAGAACCAGACCCCCTGGTTCTATATATGACCCTCCTGAACCTGGCTCAAGTAGATACTCCAAAACCTCGTGAAAATGTGTCTGACTGCCTGTTAGAGTAAATAAAATCAGACATTTCACTTGCCATGTTCACAAAAATAACAGTGGAAAGAAGAAACCTTGGGCGAAGGCAAATGTTTTTATTTCTGGAAACAGCAGAGAAAAAGGAAAGACGGAGAGATGACAAGGTGAACTTGCAAAGCAAGTGTGGCATTTGCCCTGTGAGCCTGAGTAAACAGAGGGAAATATTTCCCCATACCTTGGGGAAATCTCAGTTCTGTGTCTCTCAGCAATCAAGAAGGAACAAGTATACCCCAGCAAGAGGAGACTGGCACCATACCAGCCCCTGCACACAGTTACAATTACTTTTGAGATGCTTTGGGAACATAGACGTGAGTGCTGAAGACAGAGAAACCCCCAAGAGCAAGCAATGATGGCAGCTACATAGCGAATTACTTAAGAAATACCTGCAAATTTCCTTTACTGTATCATTTCAGAAGGAAGATAGAAGTGAGGTGTTGAAAGAAGAGTGCAAGGGTTAATAACTTTACAGCTATAAATAACATGAGGTCCAGATCACTCTGGAAATACAGCTTTCAGCTATGCCTGACTTAATATCTTTACTCCTGGTAGTGTAATAAGATAATTCAGCCCATCGCCAAGGTATTTGGCAATACACTGTTATTCACGGACGGCTTCCAAAGGGTTGTACAGTGAGAAGAGGGAATTCTGAAAGTGATACAGCACACAACACGCTGAGCTGCTTCCAAAGAGGAGTGCCAGCTCCCAGGCAAGTCAGCAGGTTTCAGCCTTGGGTCTTATCCTGCTTTCCTGCATTTTTATTTTTTTTTAAGTCCTCCCCTCCAGCTTTTCAGCTCAATACTCATGAGAAACTGTAGCTGTATGTTGCAGGGAAAGGTAATCTTTCTGATGACCTGAGGAGNTGAGAGAGGACACAAGACGCTGAGCTGGTTCCAAAGAGGAGTGCCAGCTCCCAGGCAAGTCAGCAGGTTTCAGCCTTGGGTCTTATCCTGCTTTCCTGCATTTTTTTTTTTTTTTTAAGTCCTCCCTTCCAGCTTTTCAGCTCTCATACTCATGAGAAACTGTAGCTGCATGTTGCAGGGAAAGGTAATCTTTCTGATGACCTGAGCAGTAAACTAGAAAACCCTGAGCGAACACTTGAGTCTCTAACAAACCATTTAATAAATTGTCAGTGCAGTTAATGGTTCTTTCTATTAGGGCTTTTAAATATCACAATAAAGAGATTTATTTCTCTCTCGCCCGTGGAATTTCATAATTCAGCATTAATTCTTAATATGCACCAGTCTCTTCCTGTTCTGTATATTTAAATATCCAAATTCCATATTCTAGAAAATTAGACTGCCATTACTGGTGCCATCAAGGGAAGAATTGGTGAGCACATATGGTGAGGGACATGCCTGTTCTCTACCACAGGACCTGTTGGCTCACAGTTTGGTTCCTAAAGCTAGCTCAAAGATACAGACACCCAGTTGCTTCTGCTGTCTCCTCCTTGTGACAAAATAAATGATCTTCAGTATTAAATGGAGTATGGCCCTCTAAAACAAGAGTGGTGAGAGATCTCTCATCCCTCAGGTTAAACTTCCTTGGGTCTATTCCCACCACTCTTAGACCATTCCTAGTTACCAAGTAACTTGTTCACCAATTTTTTTCTGCCCTGTAAACCATTGAATTAGCAGCCTAATATCTACTTATTTGCTCTTATATTATTCACCAATATCTGTTAACCCATTCATTCTTGTGCCTTTATTGCACTTTTTCATAATTAAGTTGGTACATTTATACAGCATTTATGTATCGTCAGTTTTCAGTTTGTCAGGCTGACATAGCCGAAGTCTTTAGGTGTCCTCTTACCCATTCAGTTTCCAGGGAGCTTCTCTGATACCTCAGTTTTGTCTTTTCTGGATATGCATGACTAGCGTTGTACATAGCATTGCAAGCGTTGTACATAGCATTGCAAGCGTTGTACATAGCATTGCAGCTGAGATTTTTTCCCATGCCTTGTAAAATTACACTTATTCTTCCATTTGTCTGCTATAAATACCAACCCTCATGTGTACTATCATCCATTTGCTCTTTCTTCCTGGTCATAACAATTCTATTTTATGATGCTCTTTATTGGCGCGGAAGATGGTCAGTGGTATCTGTATCTTCTGAGCATCTACTATTGTGACTTTCCAAGGAATTCCTTTATGCTGATTGCGAAAGGGCTAGAAATATGTGTGGGGCCAACATTCAGATGGACAAATTCATGGACAAAAATCTGTTGAGATCTAATAAGTACAAAGAAGCTACCTCTTGGCTCAGGCAGCCTCCGAGGTGTGAATTGTCTTAGTATAGGTTGATGCTCTAGGAAATTATGATTATATGTTGCCTCTGCTTATATGCCACCCACTACTGACCGTAATCAGGACAAGATGGACCTGTGGTCTGACTCAGTACTGACTCAGTACAGTGTGTCTATGCTTATCTTGGCCAAAAGTCCCAGATTTTGCATTCTCAGACTTCTTTTTAACTTTTGAGAAGCATTTAGCTGTAATTTCTCATTGCAAAGTCTGAAGTGCCTGTCTGGGACATTCCCAGATGCTGGACACAGTGTCACCATGTACTCTGAGCACCTCAGCTCCTCATGGTTTGGAGACAGTCACTGCTTGAGAGCTCCTTTGTGCTAACTGATAGGAGGCAAAGCAGCTTCGTGTCCGGGTGAAGTTCCTAGTTCTGAGTTCAGTGGGTTTTCCTGGAGACCAAGGGCAAGTTCTGGGGAGCAGGATCAAGGGTCAGCTGGGACCAGCACAGAGCCACTGCTTGGTCTGTCATATACATTTGTACATAGACACTTCCATGGGCTTTTTCTATGCATGTATATATGTGTGTGTGTGTATAGAGAATTAATCATAAAGAATTAATCATAGCAGAGTCCTTCTCTTGACTGGCACTTACTTAGTGAAAAATAAATGACAAAATATTAACAAGAAATAAGCAATTGTTACAAACAAACAAAAAACCCTGAAGTGGAGGAAAAATGTGGAGAAATTAAGAATGTGGAGAAATTAAGAAAGTTTCAGGGAAAAAATGTATTTTTACATAGAAAAGTACAATAATAAATTACATCTACATGCAGCTTACTCATACAGTTCTCTGTGTTGTTTCATTTTTCCACTCACTTATGCCAGACAGTTAATCAAGCCACTTTTGACACTTCCTGGATTAGCTGGAGGAGGAAATAATGGATTACGATAATCTTTGTCCAGAAGGGGTGTCTTGTAAAGTTATCTGTATTGCTCCAGTAACACTGTAATGCCCCTCAGCTCTGATGAAAAAGATGATGCAAAAGCTTTAAAGCCAGTGGAGGAGCCCTGCACAGCACTGAGAGTTTGAAGGAATCTGTCAAGTCATGTTAATACCTTAGCATTCTTGAAGTCAAAGTTTAAAGTGACATTGCCAACTTAAAATTATACTTGTGCCTGCAAAATATGTACTTATCATAGTGGAAAGTAATATATAATGCACTAAACAAACTTGGCATTCTTTTTCTCTCCTGTGAGGGAGCTATTCACTTTCTTTCTCTTATTAAAATAGAATAGTTAAAGATTAGGAGAAAAGAAACCTAGCAGAAACAAATAATGTGACAAAATATTTTAAAGGGATTTATAAAGAATCCTAGAGCTAGTGTTTCAAAACTGTGCTATTGGGATTTGAATTTTTTGGAGTTTTTTTCCACTAGAAATCCTGACAATCTGATGGCGACCCAAGTTAGCAACAAAGCAAATTTAATACCATGATACAGCTCTTTGATCTAGAGAATTGCACCCTTTAGAAAAATGAATGGCCTTTGAACCTCAAAATCCTTTCAGGATGAGTATAGGAAATGAAAAAAACTTCTCCAAAATATTGTTTTCTTTTCAAAGCAGTTGTCAATTTAAGTTAAAAATCAGTCTAAATATCTTGTGTAGTCACATGCTTTTGTCATAAGTTGTTGTGACATGCACATTATCTGCTTTACTGAAAATAAATGCGTCTCGTTTTCTTCAGGCAGTTAGTATACCTCACACAGCTCAGTATTTTTAACATATCATGATTTTTTCAAATTCTCTTGCCTTTTGATGCATTTTAGGATTAAGATGCATTTTAAGATGACAAATCCACATTTATCCACTGGCTGCACATGAAGGTCTAACCAAATGATTCCAACGTCAGTGAGAGAGAACGGGCTTTTTGCATTTCTTCCGTTTCTGCCTTTTGCCACTCTCTATCTCAAAACAGGCTAGTGAAATCTTGAAACCATTCATTGACCAAACCTGACCAGAGCACGTCACAGTGCCCGTCTCTATGGCCTGGCCTGAAACAAGTGTCAAGCGTCTGTCTTGCCTGTGCCATCAGGCAGGACACAGGCGTGAGCACTCATCCTGCTGAGAGAGGCAGCGGAGCCCGTGTCCCAGCAAACAGCAGCAGGCTTCTGTATGAAACAAGGAAGGCAGAGGAAGGCTCTCCGGATGCGACTGTCTGTTGCAGCAGCTTAAAAAGAAGCCAGCACAACTGCATCCTTGCATGAAGCAGTCATCAAGCACAACTGGAATGTAGACACTGGCATTCAGTGTCTGCTTTCTGGCTGGGGAGAGTCATCGCTCACAGGAGATTTTGTCATTCTTTTCTCCCTCATTCTTTTATTATATATATATATATATATATATATACATATACATATATATATATATATATATTCTGAGAAAAGGAAAAAAAAAGCAAATGGATAAAAAAAAGTCAAGAATAAAATTGAACTTTCGTTTTATTTTTATTTTANGAGAAAAGGAAAAAAAAAAGCAAATGGATAAAAAAAAAGTTGAGAATAAAATTGAACTTTCGTTTTATTTTTATTTTATAGTATTAGCCCTTGTAATTTTGTAAAAAATAAGAGATTTATTGGAGAAATTTTTTTTTTTGAAAAAGAGAAAAACACAGGGGCTTTTCAGATTTACTCCACAAAAAGCAGTGAGCTGTTTTGGCTATTTGAAGTTCTTACATTTATTTTAGGAGCTGTCAGAAGCCTATTTTGACCTGTGATTTTGCACTGTTATCCACAGTGGGATTTTGGATTGAAGCAACCCTCCTAACCTTACTTCACCTTGTTGAGTCCTTGCGACTCTTCCACAGAGATGTAGAAAGAGGACCTCTCACACAAAGTTATGTGCATATATAAATAATACGTTGAAGTTTTCTAATAATTTTATAGAAAGTTTGGGGAACATCGCTCTTTATCTAGACTGCAGGTGGTAGAGGCATGAAGAAAGTCTTTTCTATACAGCCATATACAGAGGTTTTTACTTATTTATTTATCTACCAAATGCTCTGGAGTCCCTGATTAATTCTTATATAGTTACCACAATGGCAATATTTTTTTTAAGTCTGGGAAAGAAGAGCGCTTGCCAAAAAAAAAATGTTTTTGAGCCTGACTGGTGGTTTTTCAAGTTGAAAAGTTGCTACACGGGCTCTGAATAATATCATAATTTTCTCATTATTTAAATCCCTAAGCAACTTTACCAGCTATTATGTCCAACTTTCTTGTGAGCCTTTTTTTTTTTTTATCTTAAACCAGTGTAAACCAGGAGAAATCTACACACAGCTGTGTGCCTGACTATGCAAGCAGAAATGCTCTGTTTTTTTGTGTGCTTCCACCCCAGTTCTGCACTCTTCCTTTGCATGAGCACAGTGAACCCAGTACCTTCACCAGATGCGGTGTATAACTTTTTTTTTTTTTCTGTAAGACTGGTTTTTGAAGAGCTTCAGATGTTGCTATTGTGATGTATTCCACACTCACAGCATATTAGCACAGTTACCAAGAGCTGCGGATGGGCTGGAGAGCGGCTCGGAGGGCAGTGCTGAGGATTGGCAGGAGGACATCTCAGGTCAAGCCCTCTTGCTGAGTGACCCACTCTGCTGGCCGGGGCATGGAGCGGATGAGCTCAGTACCACCACCTAAGGACAGGGCTAACCCCCGCACCTGGGGCTTCTGTGTGGACCATGAGGCTGTTGAGCCATGCACCTCTTCACATTACTTCTCCACCTTACTCCTAGGTCTAATGAAGTATATTAGGATGATGTACTGGGAGACTGCCCTGCCTATTGCTTCTCTTGGGGGCTTGAGGAAGAGAGAAACCTCTAAGGAAGCTTATGCCGATGTTCCCTGCTCAGTGTGTGTAAAAGAATAGAAACGTTTTGTTATTGTTGTTGTTTTTCTGGTCTTCTGCCAAATTTCTTATTTTGATCCATCCAGTGTCCGTTCTCATTCCTTTAGGTTTCCTGGACCAAGAAGAGCCCGTAGTAAGATTTAAATGCAAGGCCTCCACAGGTCATGGAGGTGGCCAAGCATTCGGATTTGCACATGCCAAAGCCAACCCCAGACAGAGAACATCTGCTCATTATTGTATAAATATACATGTGTATATGTGCTAGATGGGTAGGATGCCCATGATCTGTGCATAGAAGACAGCATAGTGGGAGGCGCTGTGCAGAGGAATGAAAGAAGCAATAACTGAAAGCAGCCTCGCAAGGCTATGGAGGGATTTCATAAAGCTCTGCATCTACTTTATGAAACCTACTTCCCTGCAGAGCTGCGAGCTGGCATGTTCGCAGGGATTCAAATAGCAGAGGAGCTCCTGGCCCCATCACTCTTGGCATTGCCATGGAGGAGGCCTTGCAGAGCCTCTGTGTCCTACCAGCTCTGCACGCTGGAATCCCATTGTTTTGCTTCCAGAGGCGCCTCCAAATCCCAAGGGGCAGGAGCTGATTTTGGACGGTATGCAAGAGTGTTTGAAATGCCTGTTTGGAGCATGCTGCTCTGCTGTGAGAGGTTGAGGAATCTAAGCGAATGGTCAGCTTTGAGAGATTTAGGAAACAGTCTGGTATTTAGGCTAGAGTAAAACCAAATGTTCCCTGGAATGGCAGATGAAGATGGTGTGTTTCACTTCCTGGAATTTAGGGCTGGCAAAGAAGTAATCATTTTAATTCATATCATATCAAAGTCTTCTGCACATTTCTTTTGAATGGGAGATGATGGAAGTGGAAAATTGGCTCTGTGTTTTTGTGTATTTCCAAAACAAAGTTCTTTCAGTGGTATTCTTAACATAGCTTGAATGGCTGAGACAAAAACACCAGAAACTTTCCTTAGAACATCACCTTTTGGATACAGATTTTCTCAGCAACATCTAACCAGTCTTTTTAGATCCTGCTTGTTGTACATAACGTTGACCTTCTGGATATTCTGCCTTACCATTTCAGTTCTTCAAATGTGAATAAAACACCATGAGTGATCACTGTAACCTGAAAAACAATAGCCTCATCTTCTTCATCTGCTTCTTTTCTCACTAACACAGAGGGGTAACTTTGCAGATTTCAACTGCATTGTTCCTCAATTACACCATTGCACTTGTAAAGTCACCCATCATTTTTCCTAAGCAACTAGTAGCAAATACTAGCTGCCCCATCTCATCTAGTCAGTCAGACCCAATCTCCTGGACTCTCAGACTGCTATATCCTCTGTAGTATACATAGAACTAAAGATTTCCACCTTAACGTGAACAGAAATGGTTTAAACTCGCAACGCGGTGGATGTGCAATTTCTTTAATGAATTGCTGAGTGCATAATTAGCTTAAATCCAAGCAAGAGAGCATAAGCTTCTGTCTATTCTCTCTCTACGAGCTTAGCTGTTTCTTCTACCCTGAATTTTCTCTGTGGCAGAAGACTCATGCTCCTAATGTGGAGCTAAGTGCTACGTCATCAAATTGTCAGCAAAATATCCCTTGTCTGTTTGAAGGATTTAAGAGCTGACATCAGTGTATTTCAATAGATATCCGTTAAAGTGCAGTCCTGAGACCTGTTGCCACTTTAAGGACTAGTAGGGTGCAAGCTCTTCTTGCGTTCATGGGATATTTCTTACATCACAGTCATACTCAGGTTCCAGTGTCTCAGCATAATTTGTAGATTCCTGAGACCACAGGCTATGGCAAGGTCTTCCCTGACAGAATTAGCCTCTGGAAATACCTGTCAGGCCACAGGGAACCTCTGGTGCATACCTTGCCAGGTGCTGGGCGTGGGTAAAGTGTTGGATAGCAATGACCTCTGTAATGAGGAGGTGAATTTTTGTCATTTCATCACCAGTGCACCCATATCCCTTCAGACTGTAGAGGCTATTCAGTCCTTTTCCCAGCAAAAGAGGTAAAACAGTGGTATTGCAGACAGCTGTGGAGAGATTATCAACATACATTTGCAGCACAGCCCTCATTTGCTCCTGCCTCAGCTCTGTCTCCATTGTTAACCCAGAGGAAAAAAAAAAAAGCAAAATTGTCAAATTTCTTTTTGACTGTTTTAGAGTTTCTGTAAAATCCCTCTTTGATTCTCCCTGTGGTCCTTCGAGTGATACCTGACCCGTACTAAAGATCCAGATCCATAAGAGCCCCAAGGATGCCCCTTTACAGGCTCCTAGGCTACATGCATGCAACAAGGTAAGAGGCCCTGAGAGCAGCCCATGCACTGTGCGCTTGGTATCTTCACACCCTCCAGCCGAGGGCTTCTAGGAGAGCCAGGGAACTGCCAAAACATGCCAGCAAGTGTGTTGCTGAGCGCATTGCTGTACTCTGCCTGCGGTTATTTCTGCAGGCTCACCGTGTGCCGGGGCTGGGGCCTCCTCAGACAGAGGCTCCTGCCCCATCCAATTAAGTTATTCATTACCATACCCATGCACAAAAATTCAAGCTGTGACATCAGGGTGACGTCCTATCTCACTTAGTGCTGATTCATTGAGAAAGGTAAAAAGAAAAAAATAGCCATAGCGACGAAGTATTTTTGTATTTGCCAGCTGTTCTTAGAGTCAAATTAGGGTCAAAGCAGTCACTCCCAGTAGGCATTAACTTCTGTAGAGATCTGAAAGCTTTTCTCCCTGGAGGATGCCTCTCCATGGTGTACCTTGGATTTCACTGTTCTGATGTCTTTTTTTCTGCTGCTATTCTTGGAGCTACCTCAGAAGTCGTAGAGCAGGCGAAGCTGAGCGCTACTGGCCCAATGGAGCTGGTCGAGGGGCCCGTGTGTTTGTGCTCACAGCCTCTATTCATTTTATTTTTGCTTCTGGGTGGGAATCCAGCAGTTGGTTTTAATCCCAATTTAGAACACGTCTTTCTCAGAGTCTGGCTCTCTGCTCGTGCAGCACTGTGATGCTGAGATATTCTGGGCACTTTTACTAACCATTGCAGATATGCATTCTTGGAGACTGGAGTGAGGGTGTTTTCTGTGCAGGGCCACATATGTGAGTGATTCCAGCTGGGAAACCCACTCTCTCTGGTGGTCTGATGAAGCCCAAGTTTATTGACCTTCATAAAACCATGCCACCCACTGCAGTAAGATTTCCCCTGCTCCATGTTACACACATCTAACTTCTCTCTAGTCACCCTAGTGCCCTGGGACTTTACTCTTTCTACATCCTCATTTTGGTCAGACAGGACAGTTTGACAGCAGGAATGGCACATAAGGAGAAAAGGGGCATGGAGGCTCCCCTTTACTCAGGCTCCAGGGGACTCCGAGGGATCCAACATGTTTGTTGAATGCAAATCCACTACATTTTTAATTCCCGGTAATCTCTGCTGCTGGGCTGGGACACAAACATCCTCTGCTGTAATTCTGTTTCTCTCCTACTCTTCTAAGAAACAAGGGGTGATATTTATAAAAGATAACTTCTTCTCCTAGTTTCTCTTTTAACCTTTATCTCTATTCAGATGCTAATGACAGTTTAAGTCAATGTTTGTGATTCAAGGGCCTAAAGCAAAGCTAGGCACAAGGCCTGTTAGACCGTAAAGGAGCTTGCTATTTTTAACTCTCCTTCTTTCCTAAGTCAATATTGGGATAGGCAGCAATGAAAAAAACCAACATACGGAAAAGGAATCTGAAGGAGGGAGAGCTTTAGAAGCAGGCAAAACAAGCAGTCCTGTGGGGCAAAGGGCAGCATAGGGGCACGGGCAGGTGCTAAGTGGGCTTGGGACCATTTGTCTTGCAGAAAAAAAGGCACTTGACTCTTCAGATATTTACCATGGCTTCTGCCTACTCAAACTGTCTGGCTACCTATATATTTTAATCTCCCGGAGGCAGAACTTCTGGCTTCTCATATCCCTGTTAATGACAGAGCCTTTTCGATCCACTCCCAGTTGTACAGCTGCTGTTTCTGGAGGAAAGCATTTCTTCAAACTCTTCATCTTGCAAGCTGACTAAATCCTACTATGTTTTGGAAAAGGAAAATCATAACAGTCATCATACATTCATTCAGATGACCACAGTCTCTGCCTGCAGTTTTCCTAATGAGAAGTCCCCAGCAAAGCTGCACAGTGGTAAGGATTTATACAACTTCTTTTTGTTATAGTAGGGTAAGACACACTGAGAGAAAAACAAATAACCAATATGAGAAAATATGTTCTTTGATAGATGGGAATTGCAGGAATTTATTTGGATTTACTTTGGCTCTACAAATGTTGTCTCCCCGTGCGAAGAAAAAAAAAAACAGAGTAAATTCTGAATTGCCAAGACAATGAGAAGAGTATATTTCTATTCCTTTTTGACTATGAAGATAGAAAATAGGGATGGTGCTCATCCCATGCCTCCTACATTCCTTCATTATGTTATCCTTGTCTATAGAAAGACAGAGCAAAGTGCTTACTACTACCCTCTCTGTCAGCTCTGGAGAGGAGGCAAAGCATGGGTAGGGATAGGAGCCAGAAAGGTGAGTTGCTAGCCTGCTATTTCAAACCTCAAAAGGCTAATACTGGAATGAGCCCTATTTTCCAGGTTCTTGGAGGAAAGGTCCATTTAGAGGAATGTTCTGGGTTTTCTTGTCTCTACCTATTTCCAAGGCATCCATGCAGGACAGGGCAATTATGCTAGATAAGCTCATCGCAGCACAGTAACATATGCACTCTGTGGAGTACATCGCCTTCATTTTTTTCTGATTGCGACTTGTCAACCTAAGGAGGAAGCCTGAAACACCACTTTTGATTGTGCTTTAAATCTGCAATCTGCATTTCTTTTATCAGAGTTCTTCTTGGCCGTGAGATTTGTGGTAAGCAGTGGGCTTTTGCTTTCAAGAAATATGAACTTTATGAATCTGTATGAATATTGCTTTAACTTTATGAATATTGCTGTACCAGTGCAATGGCTACAATTGTGCAAAGACACGAAGAAGCCAATTGGCTCAGGCTTTTTATCATGTCCTGAAGTTCAACAAGCAGTTTCCAAGACTGCTTGGTGAAAGAGTCAGTGATTTTTGTTCACTGGTTCAGCGGGGACTCCTTCAGCCAAAACAGGGTTGACAAGACTGAGTATTCTTTACTCCTGAAATAACAAGCAGGATTTAATTCCTACTACTACTTCCTAACCTCACCTAAAAAGAGCACATTTTTCAAGTCCAAGTCAAGTACCACAAGGAACCAAAGACAGGCACAGCTGAATCTTATTTTTCCCTTCTTTTCCTCCACACTCGTAAGAAAGATCTGATTAACCTGTGGTGAAAATCTCGGACCGCTAAAGAGAATGACAAACTTTTTTGTGATTTCCTTGTGCCTGAACGCCAGACCTGGAAAAATTGCCATCTGCACAAGGACAAGCACCAGGGCCTTCTCACCAACTGCAATCAAATTATAGTGAAATAGTTCCTATTACATATATAGGCCTAACAAATGAAGTGATGTTGGCCCAAGTAACTATTAAACAATGTCTTGTCATCTGATGCATGAGAGCTAAAAAAAAGTCTAGTAATTTATGGGCCTTCAGTTTTTCTGCATTCCTTTAGGGACTCCATGCAGAAGTTTGGTTCCCAGAGATACTAAACAATTAGCTGGGGAAATTCACTCCTTCTTAATGTGTAGAGCTTGCCAGTCAGACAACAAACAAAGCCCTTGCCACGAAAAAAAAAAAAAACAACACTGTGGACAAGTAAAGTGTAAGCTCAGATTCATTGCAATGCCTCTGTGCTTTGGCCAGCACAGTGAGACACGCGGCTCCACCAGCAAGAGCAATTTTGCTGCTGCTAAAAACTAGGATTATGTCATTTTAGTGAAGGAGTTATTTTTCTTCTTGATAGTTTGGAGAATCTCCTGAAAAGAGATGTGTTTATGTAAATAGCATCTGCATCATACACCCTTGGTTATCAAGGGTTAACTTGGTTAGTAGAAGCAAAGTGAAAGTTTTAAAATACTGCTGCTACGGAGAACAAATGCCTTCAAAGTGCCTATAGCATATGTTATTTAAAAGAGCCCTGAAACAATGTTCTGGTTTGAATTATGTTTCTTCACAGTACTTCTCTAGCTTTACTGCCAAAGAAAAGACTTCCAGAGCCAATTTTTAATCTTAATTATTTCAAATTGAATCTGGAATATTTCCCTTGAAGTTAGAGTTACACCAGATTTGCACAAGGAAGAATCTGGCCCTGCTTCCACACTTTTGCAAAAGATAATTTGAGGTTAAAAAGAGGGGTATGTGACTGACAAAGCCAGCAGCCAAGGACCAGCAGATCGAAACTTACCTAGATGCTCTCCCATCCCCTGCCTGAGTCTACCAAACCTTTCCTCTTCGAGCTAAGCCCACAGCTGTAGCTTCCTATCCATGGCCATAGAGAACTGTGATGTGTCCACATTTTGCCTCCCATTTCACTTTTCCATTTCTCTCACTGCAACTACCTCACTCAGCTGAAGGGCAAATAGCTGAATTCTCTAGAGGACTGTCAATAACAAATGGGCAAATAAGCATATAACTGAGGTAGAAAGAATTTCCTGTTGAATTTGATGGGGTACAGATTAAAAATTGATGATCTTAGACAAAAAGTAAGGCCCTGTTGGTCTCAGAGGTCCCTTTTATAGAAGTGGCAAAAAAGAGAGGAATTATTTCTCTTCACTTTTCAGTGTGTCAGATCTGCCTATCTCCTGGCTGATGGTGAGAGCCGTAATCACTGATACCTCTCAGCACGACCCTGGATGCAGCGTGTGCCTGCCTGGTCACAGATCACAATGATTTGAACAGCCTTGTGCATGTGTTTGAGTTGAGCAGGAAACACACAGCTCCGCACCAAGAAAGACAACGCGCTTCACCCTCCTGCCCACACAGCTCGGTACAACCTTGGTGGGACACGGTGGAACAGCTATAGCAGTTTCCAGGTCTGGAGCTTTCTGCTCACCATGCCAAGCAGGATGCCCATTCTTGCAACTCCTACAGTGGGGCTGGGCCAGGCTGTTTTGGGAAAACAGTGGATGAAACTTGCAGCCTCCACCATCTTCACAGAAACCCCAGTTCTGCAGGCTCTTAGGAGGCACTGATGGCATTCCTTCTTTACCTTTGGGATCGCTGAGGCCCATGTTCAGCATCTCTCCGTCCCACGGAGTAGAATATTTCGTTTTTCTCATTATTTTGGAGTGTACAACATCCAGGGCAGAGAGGAAGACATCTGCAAAGCTGATTACAGTTGAGAAACCTTGGACGTAGCTCCAGTTATTCCATAGTGGATCATCCCAAGAGATAATATTGGTAATCCCAAGGCACCAGAAGAAAACCTGCCTTGAGAAGTAGAAAAATGGTATCCTATGTATGGCACATGGGCAGCTGAGGACAGCCAGTGCACACGTGCTGGCTCACTGCTGAGCATGGTGCTTGGTGATGCCCGGTGGACCTGGGCTCCTCTGTGCCCGTGGGATGGCCGCATGCTGGGCACAGCCAGCACTGGGATTGGCACCGGAGCAGGCAGAGTCTGCTTGTGCCCATGGCAGGGAAGGTGACACTGGCTGCTGCATGGACAGCGGCCTCTGCACCAAACAGCTCCACGCTGCTGGTCTGAGGTCCGGGTTTCCGGGCAAGGCGGCCCGAAGGGGGAAGGTAGAGCTGAGAGTAAGCAGACCCCGAGCCAGAGCCCGGCCCCGGCTCGCTGCTCCCGCGGCCTCCGCTGATAACTAGTGTCCCGCGCTGCCCCGGCCCCGGCGGCGCCGAAAGTCCTTGTCCCCGGGGCCAGCTTGTCCTTGCTCCCCTGGGCCGGGTTAGGGCACGGGTGAGGGCTGCTGCCGGCCCAGAGCAGCCTGTTCAATCTGCCCCGGCCAGGAAAAATAATAATAAAAACAAATTTGTTTATTTTTTTTAAACGAGAAAGGCAGGCGGGAGCAGAGAGCAAACAGCGGCTGCGTGCACAGAGTGAGGCTTCCGCGACTGCTTTGGCATCTTGCAATGTCAAGAGCCAAACGCAACAACGGAAGCTGAAACAGCGACCGTCTTCTTAGCAGGGAAAAAAAAAATAAAATAAAAAACGGCGGACCTAAGGACCTACCTTAAACAAATGAAAGTAAAGGTAGGGGAGAGGGGCGGAACCGGCCGCTAATTTCTTTTGTCTGGCTCCTGCTCTGCCGGCGACCCGCGATCCCTGCTCCTCAGAGCCCTGTTGCGGTGCAGGGAGCGAGCGGAGCTGAGGCCGTGCAAAGGAGCGAGACCAGCCCGGGGACAAGCGGGCCCGCAGGGGGGCCGGCCGGCCCTGCATCCACCCCCCGCCACCAGACGTGTGCGCAGATTTATAGTGACAAGCGAGGAGCGGCCGCGCCGCTCTCGCGCTCTCTGGGGGTTTGCTGGTCTCTGCTCCAGATGGGAGGCGCGCGGAACAAGCCGGGGCTGCTGCCGGGCTCTGTGCTGGGCTCGGGAGGAGGGAAGAGGCCCGCGGCTATCGGCGAGCCCAGCGCCCGGCGGCCCCTCGCTCTGCGCGGGGTGCGGGGTCTGCAGCAGGAGCCTCCCCGCCAACGGAGAAAACACTGCTGACCTTTCTTCTTTTTGCCCCCTCTTTCTTTTGCTCGTTAAATAAAGTAAAAAGGATGAGCAGCCCGCGGATGTCCCATGGAAAAGCAGCTTGGCCATATAAAGCCACTCCCTGTATCCACACGGGAAGCCCAGCGTTTTGTAGGTCCATGTTAGCACCCGCTGCTTGGAGAGGCCGGGCGGGACGAGCGGAGCGGGCCTCGGGAAAGGCCGCGGCCCGGCCCGGTGCAAGGCGGGCGGCCCGGGCAGCCGCGGCGGTTTCGGACCAGGTCAGCCCGTGCCGTGCATCAAGGCTAGCGCTGCAAACACTTCCCCAGGGGACCGGTAATGAAAACCAGGGCTCCCTTCGCACCAGCACAAAGGCTCCGTCCCTTCGATGGCGCTTTTGCGCGGGGCCCGGCCCGGGGCACTCCGTCGCCCGCCTCTTGCTGTGCTGCGGCACCTGCAGAAGGAGGTGGCTGCTCCAGCGGCCTATTTGGAATCCAAATTAAGGACCTATTAGGCAGCGTAATGGCCTGAGGTTCAGCCCAGCTGACCCTTGGGAGAGAGCTGCAGGAAAGGGCGCGCAGCAAACTGGGGCTCCTCCCGGGGGGCTAAGTGGGACCTGTCGCAGCCCCTCTGGACCTTGCAGAAAGGGGGAAACGCCGCTTTCCCGGTGTCGCCGGGGACCGGAGCTGCCCCGTCAGGGCCATCCCGGGGGCGCGCTGGAAGCGGCTCCAGACGAGCAGTCTCCATCTGCTGCCACATAAACACACGCTCGCGGGATGCCTTGTGCTCCAACCCCCTATGGAGGGGAGGGGGGGGAAAGGATGGGAGGAGAGAAGCTCGAGGGCAGCAGTGGTGAAAATCCCTCCACCTCCCGCCTGTCCTTTCAGTAACCTCAAGGCCCCCGCGCCTCCCTGGACGGGACCCCCCTGAGCCACCCGGGGTGGGGGGAGCCAGCTCCTAAGGGTTTATTTTCCATATAACCCTCTCGCTCGGGACCAATCCATAGGCACCGCGGGGGGAGCGGCCCAGCTGCTCTCCGGCTGCGGCTGCCCTCGCCTCGCCGGCCGCCCCGCGCCCGTCGCCGCCGCCTCGGGGCTGCCCGAGGCCCGCGGGCGAAGCCTCTTGGGCTCCCAGAGGTCCCTTCCGCCGCTCACCAGCCCCGGGGAGAACCCCGGGCCCTGCCTGGCCCAGGGCACAGTCGCTCTCCCGGCCGCCCCCCTCGCCCTGCGGCTGTGGGGTCTGCCCGCCGCGGCGGGCGCTCCTCGCGCTCGTCCCTCCTTGAGGTGGAGGGATTTGGGGAAGGGCACCCCGTGGGCGGAGATGTCAGCGCTGCCCCGGAGTGATGGCCGGGGTCCGGGGGTACCGTCTGCCCCATTCCCAGCGCCGCAGCCGGGACGGCCCCGCAGGCGCCTTTGCCAGTCCCGAATTTGTGATTTTTTTTTCTCTGTCTTTTGAGATACCACATGGAAGCCGTTAACGAAGGCTCGATAATGATCATGACAAAGGCATTATTCAAATGAGGCAGGTAATTACAACCAGAAGGCGCCTTCTCCCCTTCCTTTCCCTCCTTTCTCTTTGCAAAAGCAACTCTCCCATTACAGGACCCTGACGGTGCTTCGCCAAGAACCACCTTCAGTGCCTCGCACATTAAACCAGGTACATTTATACCGATAAATCACGCCCAAAACGAAGCACGGCCGTGTAGCATCTCCTTGGAGCTCACAGGGAGCTCTTGCAACCGACCCGAACTTCAAGTCTTCGTGGCGCTTAAACGTGCGCAGACCCAGCGCTTTGGTCAAATGAACGATAGGATTTTTCTCCTCCGGCCTCCGCACATTACGCAGGGTGGAGGCTGCTGTGCCTCCTCGCACCCCAAGGTGATGATTCCAAGGTGCAGATGCTTTTCCCCTCGTTTTTTTGCTCGCTCGGAGCCGTTGTTTATTCACAAGCACCACGGTATCCTGTTAGCATTCCGAACAAGGGGCTGCTCACAGGGCTGACTCCGATGATTTCCTGCAGGAACATGTGGAAGCAATAGCGGGGTTGTGCACTCGCCCAGGCTGAGGATGAACTGGTGGCGAGCACGCCACAGGTTAGGAGCACCACTGGGGACCCTGCAAACCCGGCCAGAGGGGCCTCAGCTTGAACACGCTATTTTTTTTTTACCCTCCACGGGAGGTGGTTCTCGTTTCTGCCCCCAGACCCTTCAGGGCATCTGCACTTAATTCTCCCTCTGTTAGGAAAGAGAAAAACCACTGGATCCTGTTGCCTGACTTCGAGAGCAAACTTTTGTTTTGTGCAATACTAAACAGGACGGAGGAGGAAAACAAAATAAAACAAAGCAAAGCGAAAAAAAAAAAAAAAGGCGTCCGCGGTCCGCGGGAGAGGGGGCAGAGGCGAGCCTGGGGAAGCGGGGCCGGGGGGAGCAGGGGCGCAGCGGCCGCGGCGGCTCCGTTCCTGGGGCTGCACTGCCCCCTCGCCCGCGGCCGCTGCATCGCCCGCCACTTTTCGGCCACGGACTCTCCAGAAAAAAAAAAAAAAANAAAAAAAAAAAAAAAAAAAAAGGGCGAGCACGACTCCCTGCGAACTCCCACGGCCACCTCTTATCGCCAGCAAATAGCTAGAGGCAGCTGAGCGAAGATACGCGGGATCAAAAGCTCCCTGCATCGCGTATCCCAACAGGAGCGGCTCGGACGTGCGTAGCCAGCGCCTCCGCGGGCACCTCCAGCCCGCGGGAGCCCGAGGGTCTCGGGTGTTACTGGGTTTTGCTGGTCCTGAGCAAACCAAGGGAAACGAGGAGTAGAAGAGCTTCGCCGGCGCCGTCGGAGCAGCAGCGTTTGGCGGGGCTGGCTCCGTGTGCGGGTTACCTTTCGTTGTGTCTCTCATTCATAAATGTCAGGGCTTCGTCTTTGCCCCTCTCCCAGCGCCTCTGCTTCTGGCGGGCCCCCAGCCGTCCATCCCGCTCTCTCTACCAAGCCCCAGCTCCGCGGTGTGCAAAGGACATGAGGAAGCCGCGAATTCGTTTCGAGATCAAACTCCCCATCCATAAACCCAACCGCGGACACCGACCCCGGCGAGCCTCCTTCCAAGAGGGTCGGAGGAGGAAGCCTCATTCATGAAACAGGGAGCACTCTGAGTTTTCAACGAAACTTTTTTTTTTTCTTTCTCTCTCTCTCTTTTTTTTTTTTCCTGCAGTGCAAAACTCCCCGGTCCCCCCTTTCCTCCCCCTCGGCCCTGCCATATGGCCAACCTCCCCCCTCCTCGGCAAGGCTGGTGAAATCTGGAGGCTGCCACTGGCCCCCCTGCCTGCGTAAGAGCCCGCCGCGGGCCCGCCCGCCGCTGCCGCGGGGCCGCGCCGCTCTTATTCTGAAGGGGCCGGAGGGGGCTTCATTTCCTGACAGCTATTTACTTAAAGCAAATGATTAGTTTTGGAAGGATGGACTATAACATTGAATCAATTACGGGACGCGGTTTGTGAGCCCGTTACAGTCGGAGTTGGAGGCAGGGCGAGCGGGAGGCAGCGAGAGCGGCGGAGCAGGGCAAGTCACAAAAGACGTGGACATATTTTGGATACTTTACAATTTGCAGGGCTGGAAACGTGGATTACGAAGGAGAAGGTAGGAGGTAAAGGAGAATTTCTCACTTTTTTTTTTTCACCCTTCTTCCATATTTTTTGTTTTGTTTTGTTTGTTTGATTGATTGATAGCTTTTTATAATTATTTTTTCTCTCTCACCCCACTCCCTCGCCGTGTTTACCGCGCTTTTTTGATGCTCTGCCCGCGGAGCCCGGCGCCGGGCGCCTTCCCGCGGGGCGCGGGGCGATGCGCGGGCTGCGCTAATGACAAACACATTGGGGCGGCGGGGCCTGGAGCGCCCCGACGGGCGGCGCGGAGGGACCGGCCCCGGCGGGGGTGACCCGTAGGGTCCCGGCCAACCGCCCCCCTCTAACCCCGCCGCTGCCCTGACTTCCTTCACCCCCGTTGCTCCCCGCTCCCTTCCCCCTGCCTTTGTTTTTCATCACCTTCCCCGCTTCGGAGACCTCTTCCCCACCTAAATCCCCGCCACCGGGCAGTGCAAAGAGCCCGGGAGCCCGGGAGGGGGTGTACAGATGCCCCCCGCCCAGGCGAGCTCGTCTCCATCCCGGCGCGCCCCGTCCTTTCTTTGGACGTCTCGGCGGAAAGGAAGATGCTGAATTCAGGCAGCCCGACTGGTACCTGGAGACTTTCCAGCTTGCGGCCCCGCTGGCGACGGGAAGGCAGCCGTCTCCTCCGCACCGGACTGCGGAGCCCCCCGCGCCGCAGCCCGCGGGCGGCAGCGCCTTCGCGGCCACCGTCTGGATTTTGTCAAGCGCGGCGGCTGCGAACCCGCCAGCTTCTGCCAGGCTGGAGTCCCCTGGAAAGCCCTGGGAGCAAGTAGGAAATGGCTTTTTGGATCTCCGCGGCATTGCTCAACATTTTTGGACGGAGATTCAGCAGCTCAGGAGCCGTTCCAGAGAACAGGACTTGGACAGATTTTTTTTTCCTTTTTCCTCTGGAGCGAGCAGCAACAGTTTTCGCGAGGCAGCAGCAGCCCCGAGCCGCTGCAGGCGGCCCTTAGGCTGTGCCCCCAGCCCCGGGCTCGCTCCCCGCGCTCCTCCACGGCCTCTCGGAGCGCCCCTTGCAAAACGCGCCGACCGCCACGGACCCGCACGGCCCGGGACGGGTCGGGCCGGACGGACACGTCGGCGGCTCTGCGACCGCCTCGTTCTCCCTTGGCCCCGCTGCTCCGAGCCCTGGTACCGCCGGGCCCCGGCGGTTCCTGCAGCGGCGGGCTCCGTGCCTCGCCCGTCGGAGCGGGCTGGAAAGCGGAGCCCGGAGCTCACGTCCAGTCCGAGCGCAACCGGGTTTCCTCGGGTCCGGGCGCACGGGGAGCGCCTTCGCTTTCGCCCTCTCCCACTCCCCGACTTCTTTCTCCCGGCTACCTCGCGTAAGAATAAGAAAAAAAATCGCGTCTTGGCAAAGATTCTCCTATTGTTTCCTAGACGAATAGGGCCGGGAGCCGCCACCTCCGCCACGTTTTGGTCCGGAGGGTGCGCATGTCACCCCCATCCCAGCCCCAGGCTGAGCGGGGCACCCCCTGCTCCCCCAGCATCCCCGCCGGGCTCCCAGCTTTGTGCGTCGCCTCCGTGTCCCCAGATGGGGCAGGAGAGGGGATCTGGTGAAACGAGATGAGGAGCATCAAAGGTAGCTCTGTGAACGGCTGGCTGGCGCAGAATGTGATTTGAGGCGATCTGGCTTTTAATTACGCGTCTAGAAGTGAGAGAGGAAGGTCTCCCAGCAAGGGACTTCGCTTTTGGCTTCCTAGGTAACAATGAGTGTTTTTAGAAAGGCCCTCTGCTAAACAGTGGTTTCAGTCAACCTTCCTCTCGGGGCTTGAAAAAGAGTTTAAGGGAAAATGAGATCGCACCGATGAAAGAGCTGGGGTTAGGAGTCTGCTGCCCCAGCTCTCAGGCAGTACCATTGCTTAAAATGGGACTTGGGTCATGGTGCTTCTCTGTGGGCATTGAGGGGCCAAAGGTGGGACATACCCCAGCGATGGGCACTGGGGCCTTCTGGCCACCTTCCGTCTATTTGCTGCTTGATATATGGAAGTTCATTCAGAGTAATATATACGTATTGCTTTTCACAAAAGCAGGAAGTAATAAATATTTGAATCAAATACCTCTCCACAGTGCTACAGTATCAAGCTAGGATTTGAGTGTCATTTATATAGGGAAAAAAAAGTCTTGCATACCACAGACCTTGTTGGTTATTTCCAACCATATTACTTGGTCTCAAACAGAATGTCAAATGACAGAATGTAAAATGGATTACCTTTCCAAACCTTTCCTTGCTTGCATCCTTTGTGCCTCATGGCCAGAGTGGCACTAGTCCAATGTGTGAACTCTGAAAACTTCAATAGACTATGTCTACTTTGCTTGTTTTGAAGACCAAGGTATGACTTCTGAGAGGCCATTTTTGCTGTTGCTGACAAGAATTGATGGTAATTTAAGAAAAGTAAATAGTCCCTTCTCTCTCTCCTCCCTCTCTGCCCTGCTGGATCCACCTTTTTTAAGTCAAAAAAGCTTTACATGGGCACCCAAGGGAGAGGTTCACAAGAGCTGGGTTCCCAGACCCTGTACCCAACAAAGAGGGATTGTTTTTTCCATGCAACCTAAGTTAGAATCTGAAGTGTTCTCTGAAGTTCCTTATCTGATTCCTGGGAAGTGCCAGTCTTTGACCACTGCGACGATCTGGGAAGTCCTTTAAGGAAATATAGACTTTGCAAATACCCTCTCAGCTCCAGCACCCTGGTGGAGCAGTGGAGTCCAGCCCATTGGCCGGAAGGCTCTTTGGGGAGCTCTGCACAGCACGAAGTTGCCTGCATGAGCCCCGTGCGCTGCCTCACGAAGCTGCGTGCTTGCTGCTGCTTACTTGTGCCTGCAAAGCACTAGCTCCTCCTGCATGGCTCAGGGGAGGCTATGCTGGATGCAGCACTCATAAAGGGATGTGGAAGAAACACCAGTTTAGGAAAATACTTGTGCCAGGCTTTTTGAAGGTGTGGATTGGCTTGCTTTTCTTGTTTGTGCCTTTCCTCAGTAAAAACTCCAGAGCTCCCTGTTTGTTCTGAAGGGCAGTTCTGCCTCTGTGGACACTTCTGAGAAAGGGAATTAAGCATCAAGAAAATATCCAAGAGGTCCCATCTGAACATTTACATTCAACTATTGAAGCATTTATCGCAAGGAGGAAATGATCTCCTGGGCTGGCCTTAGGTCTTCCTAGGAAAAAACAGTTTCTCTAGAAGAACAAACTGCCATACTGACAGCCCTTCACACAGCAAGGAAAGTCATCTTACTACATACATACAAGATTTACATCCCAAATATTATCGTATCATTACTATGCAGAGCAGTGGGAATCTTTTTTTTCTTTTTTTTCTTACAAAAAGTGGAATCGTATAAAATGAAAATATAAAAGTAATTTGAATGTTAAGTCAATCCAGGAGACCTAGTTTAGATTCCATCTGGTGAATTGGAGACTAGCGTTTCCTTCTGCTAGACAAGAAAATTGGTTCGTTAATGTGGATCAACATTGCCATCCTGTGGCCAAGAGGACGAAATGTATCGTGACGAGGTCGTTGATAGGAAATAAGCCTTCTAGGCTGTTTTTCTGATAGATTTGGTATTTTTCTGTCTTGAGACAGTTTTTATTTCATTTACAGTAATAAATCTTCCCCTCACCACCCCACAATGTTTTCTCTCTAGTTCACGTAAAACAACTGGCTAGGAATTCACCATTTTCTAAAACATATTTCCATTGACATATTGGATATTGATTTTACTTTGGCTTTAACAGCAATCAATGAAACCACTTTCGGTAGAAAATCCCAGGCTTGGCCATGAGGATTTGGAAGACTGGCTCCTTGACGGTAAAAGTCTTTCTGACGTTCCCTTCCCATTTTATTTTTTTTATCATTAAAGCACACAACAGAGATACCTAATCTCAGTCAGCCCTTTGGTTAAAGTAGATGCAATGACTGTTTTGCTCTAGGTAATCTGCTTCCACAAAGACTGGCAAACAATTCATGGCACTATTTAGCTTTTTGGGTTATTTTATTTCTTTTTTATACGTTCACATGCTTCTATATTAACCAGCAATGTTTCAGGCATGCAAGGAATTAAGGCTGGATCAAACCTACATGGCGTGTGTGCTACGAATACTGGGCTTTCAGGAGGCATAAGCCTACTGGTTTTGGTGAACTTACACTAATGCGTGGTTTGATGGGGTGATGTTAACAACTGAACCCGGCATGTTTATCTAGGGCCAGATTCAACTGAAGTTTGGGTCATTTGGGACAAAAAGGGCTGTTCCATCAAATGGAAGGTTAAAAAAAAAAATCAGTGCACTCAAAAATTAGGTGTTCCTTTGCCCAGAAGAGCAGTGTGAAATTGTACCTGTGTTAGCCCTTCACTGGAGCACTTGTGTGCCAGGAAGCACTGGAAACAGAGCTAATTTCAGACATGCAATGTAGTTAAATCCAATTCAAACAGATTTTGAGTGTGGATGATGATGACTGATTGGTGTATTAGTCAGTCATTCCCAGTGGGTAAGTGTTGCTCTAAGCCTTGCTGAGATTAATAGGTCATGGAGAAAAGATCAAAACTACAGGACACAAAAGAAATATCATTTGGAAAAGGCAAATTTAGTAAGTTTTCATGCCTTTGAACTGCATCAAGTGATAGAGGCATTCAACTGTGATTTTTATGGCAGCCTGAATAAGTGAATTACGAGTAGCATGTGGGAAATACAAGCCATCACCTGGATTTACATCAGTGTATTCATGAGTTTTCAGTCCCCCTGTTCTCACACAGCAACAGGGTAAGCCTCCTGCAGCAGCCTCTCCAGACTTACTCGTTGTGTAACAGATGAGTTAGCTTTGTGTTTTCTCTTTCTGTGCTGCATGACTTGCGTTGAAAACTCTAGAAAAACAATGTGCTGGGAGAGAGATCTGCCTTTTCAGACAGAAAGGGCAGAAGGAAATTTGGCAGACAGCAGGGTAACATGGTTTTGTGGATCTTGGGTGCTTACTAGGCAGATCAATAAAGCAGACCATGGGAATTCTTTAACGATCTACAGTGGATTATTTTATCTGAAAAATTACAGGATATAAATGTGATAAAAATGAGTAAGGAGGCTGAAGCCAAGTGACTTCTTTGATGTCCAGGAATCTGTTATCAATGGGAGACAGATAAATAAACACATGACAATTATTGCTAATGAAGAATCAGGCAAAACTGCTGGCCTCTGCTGGAATGTTGTGAGTCAAATTTCTGAAGTTGTTTGTGCATGGTTTTTTTGGACTTATAGTTTGTAAGGCTTCTAATCCTGCTTCCGAGACCTTCATGTTTTATTGTAGTATCAAACGCTTTTTGCTTTGGAAGAGACCACAGCCTCTTCCACATGTTGGATGAGGAAAGAGGGACTAGCTTATGAATACTCCTTGTCATTTGGTAGTCATTTATTTGCTGTCTGACACTGGCATAGTCTTAATAACGAGATGCACCTACGTGCTTTCCTGTCTCAGAACGAGGATTTGAATACCAGAGGGTGAATAGAAATTGTCCAGGTCCTTTGACAAGTAGTCCCTGTCTTGGCACATCATCCTTTTATTTACTCCTTGATTCGAGTTTCAGATCAGAGGCTCTTCTGTAGGGTCTTTATTTAATCTATATTGGCTGTGGGCCAAATTCTGGCTCTATTAAAATCACGAACAACGCATCCATTGATTTCAATGGGAGCAAGAGCTGTAGGAGCTTTTTCTTTGGAAATTACCTACCAGGCTGGTTGAGAGTTTTGAACAGAAATGTGTTTAGATGGTTCAAAAATTACAAAGATACTTATTTTTGTTTTTGTCGCTCTGAAGATGATTACTTATGATTATTTGCTTGAAAGATGAAGTTGTCTCAAATGTTCTATGACTCTACACGTTACTGGGGAAAGAGATGCTCTACAAATGATAACACTGGCGACATTTTGTTACATATGTGGATAAGTTTTAGACAACTTCTCTTTCAATCAAGGGCATTTTGTTAGATATGAAGGAAACACTATTGTATTCATATTGTATTTAGTAAACTATATATATGCATATGTACAATGGCAAAAGGAAGATCAGTGGAAATAGCACTGCTTGTAGCAAAAGCAGTGGTAAAATATGCCGTTTCTCCCATAAAATCAGCTTGCAGATAAGAAGTCAGGATTTCTTGCATGCATGTGGCATTTTTATCCACACAGGCTAGTGTGCGATGCTGGATCTGCGTGGCGGATGCAGCCGCGCTGTCCGGCGGCTGCGCGCCCTGTGCAGGGTGTCTGACCGGCGCTGCGAGGGCTGCGGTGCGGGGCCAGGGTGCTGTTCCTCACTGCGGTGCTCTGCAGAGCAAATGAAGGCCGGCCTGGGGCACCTGGGTCGCTGCAAACTCTCACATCTGCTACCAGTCTGTTAACTACTTACTCTCCCTTCTTTCTGTTTCAGTTGTTCATAGCTATGGGTACTTCCCCAAGGACATTCCTGATCCTGGGATGTTTCTTCACAGGTAATGCTTCTCAAAACCCCTCCATCCTAGCTCCTCTGTAAAACCATATTTCAGNTCTCAAAACCCCTCCATCCTAGCTCCTCCATATTTCAGGTTGTTTTCTTTGCGTTTGCAATTACAAATGCTGAATGGTTGGCAGATGGCTACAGCCCCGCTTTGGCCATGTCTTTGGTGGCCAAAACAAGAAGAGCAGGCAGCAGGACTTTTGCTAGCCCGTGCCAGCTACATCGGCCACTCTGCAGCTCTACAACTCCCCTCACCAGGGGAAAGGGCTCCATGTCCCGCAGGCTGTCCCAGCCTGGCCACTGCGGAGCTTCTCCAGCAGTGTGGTGCAGGCGGGCCTGCCTGTGTGGGCTCCCTGCCTCCTCCCGCTCCGCACCGCGTAACCACACTGGCCGGGCTGCCTGTCGAGCCGGCCACATCTGCCAAGAGAATGGCGCTGGGAGCGGAGGGCAGGGGCGGCCACAGGGTGCCAAATATAGAACGAGCCCATAGACCGAGATAACATGTGCAAAAGTGAGAAGTGAGTTTCAAAGAAAGTCTAGATGCCGACAGCCGGTTTCTTGCACAGAGCCCACTTTCACACCGTGGGCCTAAATGCCTTTATATCATGGGCTACTGTATAGGTTTTGTGCAGGATATTTGACAGGCTGAAACAGCAAATCTGTCTCCCTGATGAATCCTGTTTTGTCTCCTTCTGTGGGGCTTAGGATGTGGATAATTTTTCTTCTGGGAACTGGACCTGGACCAACCCACCTACAAACTGCGTAGGCTTGAGAGTCTGTAAATCTAGACTGTATCCGAAAAGCAGTGCCATCTAAAACATCTAGTCCAGTGAATTATAGTTTGATTTGGCGATAAGCTTTCTGTACCTTTTGGCTGGGGTAGACCTGATGCACAAAGCTGGGATCTGGGCTCCTGCTCCAGCTCTCCGCAGAGCTAGACACCAGATGTAAAGGGCAGGTGTTGACCTAGAGAATGGCTTCTACCTTCTGGCCTGACTGCCAAGGGTGAGCTTCCCCAGAGGCTCACAGAACTGCTGATTTCCTGACCACTACCGTAAGGATCTGCAGACCAGCTTGTAACATGTCACAGATTCAGTAAAATCCAAGCCAAATCCATCCTGGCCAAAGCTGGGATTTACTGGTCTGCAGCAATCAGTGCCCACATCTGGAGCTCGGGAAGCTGAGGTGTATATTGGGAGCCATCTCTAACCTGACCTCTGTCTTTCACCTCTTGATTTGCCAAACCCAGCTCAGCAAGCAAACATTTATCTGCTTTGCATTTCAAAGGAAGCCATTTGCCCTTCACTGGGGAAAGCCCTAGCTTTTAACAAAGCAAATATCCTGAGCTACTGGTGTGTCAGAAATCAGCATAAAAGCTTCTGCCCTTGGTCTGTTCTTCATTCTTGCACACCCCTGTGCTGAGGATGTTGCGTATGCTCATGTGCTATTTATTCCATTCTTTTTTTGCAGGCCCATTTCTAGCATTTTGCCAGCTTCCCCTGCCAACTATTGTTCCCAGTAGAAACAAAATGGTCGTACAGCTGAATTCCAACTTCACACTGAGATGCTCTGGGGACAGCGAAGTGAGCTGGCAGTACCCGTTGAGCGAGGGAAGCCACATGATAGACATTAGGCATGAAGAGAACAACAGCGGCCTCTTCGTGACCGTGCTGGAAGTCGGGAATGCCTCGGCCGTGCACACAGGCTTGTACGTTTGCTACTACAATCACACCCAGGTGGAGGATGGGGAAGTGGAAGGGAAGGACATCTACATCTACGTGCCCGGTAAGTGCAGGAGGTCGCGGAAAAGCTTGCAGGTTTGAGCAATGTGGAGGTCATGTGGATAGTTAGAAGATACGTAGTGATGCCAATTTGCTGTGAGCAAACACCGGCATCGCGTTTGACACTAAAGCAGTCGCCAGATGCTAGATGCCATTGCTAATGTTTAGCCTGAGCAAGGCTTGAACTGGCAGTTGGAAGAGAAAAATGAGTTTCTGGCCAAACATCGTCTGGGAAGTGCCTGTGTGTGCATAGGGCGCCGGGAGCAAGGCGATAAATAAAGCAGTGGAGATGGCCTGGGGTGGCTCTCACAAATGACGTCAGCACAAGAAACGTTACTGTTGGCCAGTCCGGTGCACGATCAAAAGCATGGTGTTGCCGAGCATCATTTCTTGCAGTGCCCTGTAATTTTCATGGCAAACACAGGCTTGTCCCCATGCCACCTTTCCCTTCAGTCATGAAGAAACCTCTTGGAGCCAGAAGAAAGGGCATGCCTTATTTTTGCAAGTACCGATCACCAGCTTCGCCCTCCCACCTCTTTGTTCCACTTGCAAATTCCTTTAGCAGCTTTCTGTGCCGGTGATGGGATCAACATGTTTTTCCGTGGTAGCTGAGACAAGCACCGCAGGCTGAGCCTCGGCTCTCCTGAGCTATGGAGAGGTTTCCTGGGCTCTGCTGGCGCTTAGGGGATGAGCGGCAGAACTGCAGGGTCACATCAGAACAGGCCGAGGGATTTGCAGTAAATATTTTGAACAGGAAAGGGAAGAATGAAGAAGGGATTGCAATGATTCTGTAAAGCTTAAATACATTGTGGGGGAAATGATGTCCGAAACTGCGAGGAAGACGGTGGAAGGAGAGAAAGGCAGAGCACACCAAAGAGATCTTCTAAAGCTATTTTGCCACGGAGTTAAGCTTGTGCAGATCATGATGTGTGATTTGACTGAAGCAATGCTTCCAAAATTTCCGCTGTGTTTCCCACAACGAACTCAAAGTGTTCATATTCAGTCTTGGAGCAATAACAGGTTTCAGCACAGGCTGCAGAGGTTTTGGCACGTGTATCTCAATTTCCAAACAGTCCGAAACAAACCACTAAAAGATTTTGATGCAGTTACACAGTTAACTTCCCAAACTCAGAGCTTTCCACATAACAAAGGGATATAAAGGCAAGACACAGAAGATTCCTTCAAGAGGGTTTTTTTTTTCACTAAATTTTAAATGCCTCTAGATTTCAACCTACCAGATTTGTAGGGCAGAGACACCCTGTAATTTTTTTTCTGCTCACTAAACATCAAGATGTCAGAAATGTGGAAACGTATCTTTTTCTCCAAATTACAGGGAACGTTTCTGTTCCCACTCTAAAGTCTGTCTTTACATTTGTTTTTCTGCTGCAGTGAGTTAGGAGGGCAACGGGTGGCAGCAACCCACTCTAACCAAGGTGCATCGCTCTGGGATTTCACACGGCATCCCAGTCTCACTAAACTAAACTAGGTGAATCCTGTCTCCGCTTCAAATTACATTGGGAAAATAAATCCATGGAGTTGGCAGACTGTTTGGATGGGGGTGCTGTGTTTGGGATATTGTTACAAAGAGCCTGCCAGGGCAGCACAAATTCTATTGTTGGCAGGATTTGTATTGCTATTTATTAAATTTCATTAGAAAGCTTTGCTCAGAAGCTTCAGCACAGGAGAGATTATTTGCTCATTTCAAATAGCCAAATTTAGATAATTTGAGGCGCGTAGTTCTAAAATTTGATATGTTATGCAATTGTGTTTTAAACTCAGAATGGGGATTGCTTGGGCAGGAAACCTGATACCTATTTTTGTTGGTTTAAAAAATACAAGCATCAGGTGTTTTTTTTATGGTTGATCATAATATTTCGGAAGCCAAATGCTATGACTATAATTAATTATACCTCATAGCCGTAATGTCAGACATGTTAGAAATGCATAAAGATAAGTACTTGAAATTATTTCTGATGAAATATGACTTTAAAGGTGTTAGCCATAAACAACTCCATACTGATTCCTACTTTTGCACTTTAAAAACAATTCTTTTTTCTAGACCTACCTACATATGATTTGGTGGACAGCTAATATTACCAAAGGAAAAAAATAATCTAACTGAAGAAGAGGAGGAATGAGCTATGCCAGTAAAACGCAGGGTCTTTATTTAAGATTTATTTTTAATGCAATGAAGACCATAACTGAGTACAAATTCTTATATCATAAAGGTATAATGTTTAAGTCCAAACTCTGCCCTAAAATCCTTGCTGAACATATATTGACAGAACTGTCAGTGATAGAGAAAGGACATTAATCTTCACTTTATTCTCCAGCAAATTCATAAACATTTCATGGCCATTAGTGATTTCCTTGTATTTTGTCACTTAATGTGCCTTTGTTCTCACTATGGGACAAAGTGACCAGGTCTAAGGGGACTAATAATTCTCAGCTTTTTGTTTTCTCTTGTGTGTGTGTGGAGTCCTTTCGTTCAGTTCTCCTCCTGCCTCCTGAACTGTCACAACAGTGACAGAGCCTTTCCATGTGTTGCACTTAGGCTGAAAATCTTCCTACATATCGCATCAGAGAGCAAAAATGAGACAGTACCTACCATTTAGCCTGCCTTTACTGCAATCTCTGGAGAGAGGGTGATGGACTGTACTAACATGAGTTAAGATCTATAACTGCTCATTGATATCCCTGTTCTTGTGTATGGACTACTACAAACAAAACCACAACTTGTTCTCCACAGATCCAGACATGCCTTTTGTTCCTTCCATACCAGAAGATCAGTTCATCTTGGTAGAAGAAGGCGATCCTACCATCATCCCCTGTCGCACCAGTGACCCAAATGCTCAAGTGACTTTAATTAACAGTTTGGGCAAGGATGTCTTTGCCTTCTATGACAGCAAACAAGGCTTCATTGGAAATTTTCCTGCAGGCTCATACACATGCAAAACAACAGTTCAAGGTGTGGAGTTCAAGTCTGAAGAGTTCTTCGTCTATATGTTAAGAGGTATTTATTTTTGTTAATTAAAGATAATAAAAAAAAGAAGTAACAACTTAATGTCTTATGACTCTGTATAGGCTGTAAAATTCAAGCTTTAAATATTTTAAGACAAGTTTTTTACTGGTTAACAATTGATTTTTGAAGTTGGCCACCATTTAGCAAAAGGGAAATTACTTTTGTAAAAAGAGTGTTTTCACAGGGGTAACCTGCCTTTCAAGATAGGAACTTCTCACTGAATTCTTATGCTCGGATCATTTTTTTTTGTGAGATTGAACTCCATGTCTGTAAACTTGGTGTTTTAAATACACGCTGTCTGGGTAATTGCTAATAAAATAGCTAAGAAGCAATCATATTCTGGTTTTGTTTATATTTTTCTAAATCAGAAAGGCTTTCATTCAATTTTCCAGAGGAGTACTTCCGTAGAGGAAGTGAAACAGAAATTTATCCCTGAAATCACACTCTGCAAAACCTGCATATACTGTTTTAAACTAAATCTGCTCTCTCTCTCTTTAGCCACTTCAGAGCTGCTAGTTGAAATTGAAGCTCTTAAAACTGTCTACAAAACAGGCGAGACCATCGTAGTAACTTGTGTGGTCTTTGAAAATGAGGTGGTTAATTTACAGTGGAATTATCCTGGAAAAGTGGTAAGTATGTCCCTTTTTTGTTGTTCTGTTTGTTTGTTTGAATGACTGTTGTTACTTACACGTGAAGAAAGGGGGCTTGTAAAATATTATTTTCTTTTTTGATTGAATGAGGATAGGAGAGAAAATAAAATAACTAGTTTTATTTTCACATTGTCATAAAAGAAAATCAGTAGCAAAAATTAGAGGTGACTGTTATCAAGTATGCATGAAAAGAAGGTGAGGTATAACTAGAATACCTGTGCCAAGGGAGCAATGGTCTCTTTCAGGTCTTACCCTTAGAAAATTTTCCAGGACAAAAAAAAAAAAAGTTTGGGAAATGGAAAGAGTTTGAAATGTAGCTGACATCCCTGTATGACTTTGTGGCTGAAGCTGAGGCCTGAAGCTTTAAAATGTTGCTCCTTAAATCCTGAGTTCTTGGGCAGCATAAAGGGCAATGAAAAATCAAGTTTGTGGTCTTCACTGTTGTTCATTGTGCAGGTGTAGTTTAAAGTGACTCTTACAATAAGAACTTCCTAATAAGAAAACCTTAAAATTTTTTGAGGCTCTCTCAAATTTTCAGACCTTCATAGCACTCTTTTACAGTGAAAATTTTTGTTCAGTGAGACTTGTTTAGAGCCAGCCAGGTACTCTGTCAATGGAGAATTTCAGCTCATCCGAGGTCAAAAGTCTGTTAACCGAAGGGATGGAGCAGCTGAGGTCACTACCTAATTGCGACCCTCAAATCATGCCTTCTATTTAAATAAGTTGAGTCCAATAGAAAAAAAAAATGTTTTGAGAAGGTTTTGTTCTATTTTCCACATTACACATCATAATCTCTGCTATTTTCAGCCATTCAAAACTATATCCAGCATACTTTTTACTCCAGTCTCCCTTGTCTCACCATCCTTATTCTCACCTGTCTTCCTGACAATAAATTATTGGAGAGCATAGTACATAGCACATACATAGTACTAGATACCATAGACATCCAGTACCTTTTATCTGGTGGAACAAATGAAAATCCACCTTACTTCAAGGGAACTAAACAAAGAAAATTCAGAGTAAAAAACTACTGATTTTTTTGTCTAGGCAGAAAGTAGCAATAAGCAATTTTATTGCTTATGCAGTTCTCCTGACTTTTGGATGGCATTTTATTTTCAATGAGTAAAACATGAGCTCTCCAACAGCTCACCCTTTTGTGTCTGCCTCCAAAAGGATGCATACTTTTTGTGCCTGTGGCTAAAAATACATCCCCAAATGAGTAAACAAGTCTTCTGTCATACAAGCTTTAGATCACTGCCCTCACTCCAGTGGTGTTGTAAATCCTTAGGCAACTGTGCAGCACAGTTGCTTAAATAATGTATATATTTTTTTCCTTTCCCAAACTACAGAAAGAAAAAGGTCTGATAAAACTTGATGATATCAAAGTCCCATCGCAGAAGCTGATTTACACCTTGACCATTCCTGAGGCAACAGTGAAAGACACAGGGGATTATGAATGTACTGCTCAGCATGCAACCAAGGAGGTTCAGGAAAATAAGAAAGTAGTCATTACAGTACACGGTATAATCTGTTTCCAGTGTCTAAAAAATATTACATTACAAAAATGAAACTCTTGCAATGTGCTGCACAGTGTTATTTATGCAAGGCTTTATCATTTGCAGACAAAGGGTTCATTCATCTGGAGCCTCAGTTCAGTCCTTTGGAAGCTGTCAACCTACATGAAGTCAAACATTTTGTTGTTGACGTGCAGGCATACCCAGCTCCAAAAATGTACTGGTTGAAAGACAATGTGACTCTCATCGAAAATCTTACTGAGATTGTTACGAGTTCAAACAGAATCCAGGAAACAAGGTAAAAAATATCCTTATGAATCTCATGTTGCCATATTGACTTGAGTGCTTCTCTTCCAGAACCATCAGCACCACTTCTGCTTTCTCTTTCCTTTGCAGATAGTTGCTTCTTCCTCAATAGCATTAAAAAGGGTAATGCCTAGTGTGCCTCCTTTTATCCCCTTGGTAACATTAACCTCTCCAAACTACAGAAATCTTGGCTTCTTGGTACTAATCCTCTTCAGTTTCTCCATAATAAATCCACTCCAAAGATTTCTAACTATTTTCAGTGTTAGTGCTTTGTTAGATCCCTATAGGGTATAAAAATGCTCACTTGTTTTTCACTTGTATTTTGGTAGTCATTTGCTACTTACACAATGATTTCAGAGTAACGATATGGTAGACGTGCTGCGGATCGACACATTATAATCTCCACACAGCTAGATTATATGTTGTATTGAAATAGATTTTTTTTTTAATGTTTGCTTTAAAAATACAAACAAAACCTCTTTTCTTCAGGTTTCAAAGTATATTAAAATTGATCCGGGCCAAGGAAGAAGACAGTGGGTACTATACATTGGTTGCTGAAAATGAAGATGAGGTCAAAAGATACACCTTCTCATTGCTAATACAAGGTAAGCATCCCCAGCGCCTTGCTCACCAGAAGTGATGGCACACGACAAACATTTGGTCTATTTAACCATGGGGTAAGCACGGAGTATTGGATTGCCTGGAGTTTTGACACAAGAAAGGCGTAAATTGGTGTGTCCAGAGGCCTGTATGTGTGCTGAATCCTTGGAGTGCTCGAAGTCTGATCCTGGCTTTGACTTCTGCACTGGCTTTGTGCCAAAAAGAATCTTTATCCTCCCGTCTTAAGTTATTCCAGCTGACTGCGGGAACCATAGCTCATTTAGTGTGACATGTGGACGTGGCATAGCTGCAGCACTTCCTTTGCATGGCTCTAACCTAGGATCCTCTCTCCGAGCTATGTCTGGATCGCCTGCTGTCACCAAGCTGCTGGTCAAACAGTGCTATTCCTGCTTGGCTTGAAATTTCACGTGGGTTCTGCAGACCTTGCCAAGTATCTTAACACGCTCCCAATTCATTCCCAGTTCCAGCCTTGATCTTAGACCTGGTGGATGATCATCACGGCTCAGCAGGGGGGCAGACGGTGAGGTGCTTGGCAGAAGGGACTCCACTTCCCGATGTGGAATGGCTGGTTTGCAAGGACATTAAAAAGTAAGGAGAGCAGGTGACCTGTTATCTCAATTTGTGGCTGTTTTTGTCCTTGACTAAGCTAGTATTGTTAGTTACCTTACTATGCTTTTCTTAAAAAGGGCCAGTAAACTATAAATCTGATTTGTCTTGTGTAGAGGCAAGTTACTTATGTTTAGAAAAAGGTTTTCAGTGCCCTTCCTACTGACTGTATCCTGTAGGACACAAAACTTCAATTCAGTGGGTTTCCCTACAAATTTCGTATCCAGTAAGTGAACTCAGCATATTCCAGAGATGCAGTTTGAATAGGGATCTAGAGGAGGAGATGACTTTCCGTTCAGGGAGTCCTTACCGTTTCACAGGTAGACCAGTCTGCCTCATTCACACTCTTGTGCTCTTCACAATTTTCACTTCTTTTAATTGATTTCCCCGCAAATGATACTCTTCACCTTCAAAGTCCTTCAGACAAGTAATTATTCCCATATGCTTGCCAGTTCTAGACTGATCCCTTATAGAAGGACTAATCTCTTCCACAGCTTTTAGGAATCTGGACTTTCACTGGGAATTTACACATCTGTGTCCCTTTCCTCGGGGAGAGAGGGACAACATGGAAAGCGACTAGCAGCCCTGGGCACCTCCCAGCCATAGTTTGTTGCTATTTTGCTAAAATTGCTCACACTGTGGTGGGGTGAGTTTCTTCCTAGCCTTGCCTCAGTGAGGCCTGTGCTGTACTAAGCATTCAACATGACACACGCTGGCAGTAATAGAGGAAAGCTCTGTGGGATAGTAGTAGTACCAAAGTCTGTCTACACCCCTACCTGAGGCCAGTATCCATTTCCGTTGTTATTCTCCTCTGCAGATGCAGCAATGACACCTCATGGACTCTTTTGGCTAATAATGTCTCTGATATACACATGGAAGCTCACCTGGATGAGAAAAATATGGTGGAAAGCTGGGTGACCTTCCAGAAGGTAGAGGAAACCCTGGCTGTTCGATGCATGGCAAGGAACGACCTTGGTGCTGTTACACGGGAACTGAAGCTCGTGGCTCCCAGTGAGTTAACTTTTTGGCTTCTGTGACATTAAATCACTAATAAATAAGTAAAAGCATAGATTTCCTGCAACTAAAAAGAAATGAAAATGGATTTTTTTTCCACCTTGGGACATATGAGAATGAGGCATTATACAGATCTTTATTGTGCATATGTTTTTCACTTACTATGTGCTTCTGTGATTCATTTCAACTTTTTATTACTGTTCACTAAGCGAATTTCTTCTAAAAACCTCTGCATTTAGTCTTGAAATGGGAAGGCAGAGGTGTTCGGGCCTGGGAGTGACTTTACAGTCGCCAGTCCCAGGGATGGCTCCTGTGACATGTGCAGGACACAGGAATTGCAGTGGTATGGGAGATGGGTGTGCTGTACATGTGTTGTGCTCCTAGTGGATCAGGAGGCAAATAATGGTCTTTCTTTCTACTCCACAGCCTTGCGATCAGAGCTGACAGTGGCGGCTGCAGTCTTAGTTCTTTTAGTGATTGTGATAATTTCGCTGATTGTGCTGGTCATCATATGGAAACAGGTAACGTAGATATGAAAATATTTCAGTTTGGATACTGAGCCCACCTGGCTTTTAATCTACCCTAAAACCAGGCACACAACTAACATTTGGTTTTGTACTCATTGTGCTTTGCAGAAGCCAAGGTATGAGATAAGATGGAGAGTCATTGAGTCCATTAGCCCCGATGGGCATGAATACATTTATGTGGACCCAATGCAACTGCCTTACGACTCCAGATGGGAGTTTCCTCGAGATGGGTTAGTGCTAGGTAAGTTTCCTCTAAGGGACTAATCTAGTTACCTGGGGAGAAGGATGATTAAGGGCAACACTGAAGTCTGTGCTACTGGAATTTGTGATGTAACTCGTGAAGCCCAGAGTCTCTCTGTCTCTATCTCTTCTCCTTAGTTCTCTTCCCACAGTTTCTCTTCTTCCTTTCTTTTCCACATTTGACAAATCTGATGTCTCTAGCACCCGGCCTTTACACCTTTTCTCCATCTCCTTAATTGCTCATATCCAGGCTACTGCTTCTATGTCTCCAGCAGCTCACTTGCCAGAAAGGAGGAATACTTTCTCACCTTCTACGGATAATCTTTATCTTAACTTCTTTCTCTCTGCCCAGCTCCTCTGCAGTGCTTAGATAATGCATCTGTAGAGATTAATTTGTCACCTCTAAGTATATGTGTGCTCCTCTAGGGACATGTCCACACCATGTCAGGGAGAACAGTGCTCATACTGGCTGTTCTTGCTCAGAAACCAGCACGAGAAAGTGCTGTGAGCGGGGCTCTGCGAGAAGCTGTGTGGCTTGTGTTGCTACCACCTTGGGGCAAGGAAGATCCTCTCACAGTTGCTTTCTGCTGAGTCACTGGCATGTGCTCCAAGTAGTCCTCTCTTTCCCCTTTTCCACTGAACACTTCTGCTTAACTACACCAAGTTCACACTCCCTGAGCCTGCCTTCATGGCTCTGTCTCTTCCCGCTTGGCCAAGAGCATTTCCCTTTGTATCACTCCTTGCTTGTTCCTCTCTTGCAGTCATACATGGGGCTTTGAGCCCCATATGCTGCTGCCTCCGGGCCTTGAGTCCAGCTTTCTGCCACATGCCCCACAGTATCAGACTTGTCTCAAAACGGCTTGCACCGCCCTTCCCAACATCAAATTCCAGCTTCACGACTCACTTCTGCTGAGGCACCCACAAGAAGTGAATCAGCTTTTTTTTTCTTCTTACTGCCTGCAAGAAATTCATATATTTATATGAAGAAACCAAGTGAGATATGGAAACAATTATGTAGTTTTATTAAAAATATTTTTAGAATTATTAACCCATTTATCATTGCTGAGTAACTGCATAATTTTATTTTTCTGAATGCTGACCTTCCTCCTCGCCCTTCTGCTTTTTTGCTTTGTTGTATCTGTATCATAGTTCATATGTAATTCCGTTACTAATTCTCCAAGGTGGGTCTGATCTATCACTTATATCACTTGAAAGTAATAGATAGCTGTAATAATTGTAAGTAATTGTAATACTCTACCCAGATAGTGCTTGAAATACTTATGGAACCCTCTCCTGCATGTATCTGTGCTCAAGCTGTACACATAAAATACAGGAGAAGCAAACTGAAATATGTTTATGTTTGATATATTTTAAGGAACACATTTATTCCTTTGGCGTACTACTTCTCCTGATGTACAGAAAGCATTGATGACAAATCAGAAAAAGCAGCACAAAAATTTCTTGTTCAGGAACACTGTCCTTTAAATAAATTCATGCTTTTAGTGGAAAACTAGAAGAGGGGGGATATTTAAGGGATTTATTTCATTACAGTTCAGGCTTTAATTACATGCCCAAATAGGATTTGTCACATCCGAGATGTTAATAGACCACCACTGTGATTTTGTCGCCCTCTGGCTCATGAGGACCAGCTTACTGCAGTGCCTTCCTATTTATGAACATATTCACAGTAATAACAGGATTAAAAACTAGAGCTACATGTTTTTTAACATTTTTTCCCTTATAGAATTAATATATACCCATGGTGCAGTTTTGCCATATGTAATGCTGTGTCTCGGGCTGCTGGGACCCTGTTTTGCTTCTGGGTTGGTGGTTCTGGTTTGCCCAGGGTTTCTACTATTGAAGCAGCAGAGAGCAGCAAGGGAATTGCACTGTTGATTCCAGAAGAGCTCCCTCCCCACTGCTTTTGGGGATTTGGGGATTACAGTAGACAGGTGGCATGCTTGCTCCTTTGCTTCCCAGGGAGCCACCCGTTTGGCCTTAGTAAAACAAAACCCTGGTCTAACAGATGGGATCAGACTTGTCCTCATTTGCAGATTGTAAAAGGCAAGTTAAATAGTTACATGGCACTTAGCAATGTGGTGCCCAATTTCTTGTGAGTCTAGAAACTGGTTGTAGACTATCAAGCCTGTCACTCACTGACTTTCAGTATTGACTGAGAGAGCAAGAATCGAATCTGAAAGCTTCTTTAAGTAAGCTGATCATCACAGCTCCATTTTAACTAGAGAGGCATTCTCCTCTCTGGTTAGTCGCAGGTGTTTGTTTATATCTGCATTTCACAGAGTAGAAAAAAACAGTGTGTCTCAGGCAATCTCAGCACAGCAGCTCTGTGGCTGGATACAGGGGCTCTACTGAAAATAGCCCTCAATATGATTCCTCCACTAGTTAAGGAGCCTGGTGTTACTTGTTCCTCTGTTAGAAGAAGTTACACTGCCCTCAACCAGCAGATAAAGGTGGAACTTTTATACTAGCAAAAGTAGAATTTTGCAATTTGGGGCTACGGTCAAGGTGTCCATATTATAAGTGAGATGGAGTAGGTTGCATTACAGATGTATCATCTAACCCCCTGAGCTCCCACCTGGCTCCAAATTTCAAGTAAAACACACGTGAGACCAGGCCTAAGGAGACAGAGAGGGGTGAAAAGGGGAATAGCAGTAATAGCTGCCTGCCACTCAGGAAGTGCTCTCACTGTCTCCACATGTGCCCAGACGTGGCTGAGGTGCTGGGGAGGGAGATGTGTGTCCCGTTGGCAATATGGGCTGGGGAGGAATTGGCTTGTGAAGACAAGAAGATCAAGGAGCATCAGAAAATGCCATCACTTTCTGGAGGGCTGCATCCTGCCATGTGGCTCCCAGATCTTCGTTCTGAAAAATTTCAGGGGCCAAATTTCAGACTCAGGTTGTTTGAATTAGTTTGAGATTCAGTAGGATGCTTTCTCACATCCTGCCCAGGAGGAGTAACCTTTGGAGCACCAGAATCTTGAAAAGAAATTGCATATATTTTTGTGTGCATGACAAACTACACTGTCATAGCCTAGGAGAGGTTCCTTGGGGGTAACACAGCTAAGAATGCTTTAACCTTTTCTTGTGCCTGCTAATGATGCAGATTTTTGGGGCTGAAAATACCCTGTTGAAAGGGTGATAATGATAAAAGTGTGGACTGTAGCTTGAGCATGACAGAAACACATGGTATTGCATACCAGATAACACCTTCAAAAGTGTAGGAGATGACCACTTCCAACTGCATGCAAATGTCAAAGACAAAATGCTCCATTTCTCCATTGTAAAAAAATAACATTACTTATTCTCCCTGTGTTGGAAGTCCAAAAAATAACATAAGCTAAAACAGCAAGCTCATCAGGAGTATGATAATGTCCTGGCATCTGGAGTTTATATACGGGTTTGTTCACTGAATAAATGTTGCCTTAATGAACCTGCTTTCCAATATGGAAGCTATGAAATATAGTATTTTGGAGTATGTTTGTGCATTTCATATTATTCTAAAATCTGGCTCAATCTGTACACAGTTCTTCTGCATACTGTATCCATAACCGAAGACAGGATATGATAATCCAAAATTTTTGTCTAAATTGATTTGTGGAAAGAGTAAAGTGTGTATAAACACTGACTGTTTTATTATAGCACTTGGAAATTTGCAATAAAATTTATTCAAGCATATGAAACACACTTGCACATTAAACTTCAGAGGAGTTTCCCCTCATATGTGATCAATATGTATTTCAACTTCTTTCAGATCACTGATGGTCCTGGTTTTATATTCCTAAATATGCTGCTGATTTTCTTTATCTGACTGCTAGATCTATCCAGCATTGGTGAAATGGTCTAATACCACAGCTAAAGGTCCAATTCAGAACTTAAGCAAAAGACACAACCAAAATGTAGTTGAATATTGACTGAGGCAGTAAATGCAAAAGACTCAAGCTTGGAAAGGGTAAAGTTAGGGAGCTAGAGCAGAACAGGGAGAAAATTGAATGAAAGAAGTTTTTTCTCAAAGCTCCTTCCTACAGGCTCCCACATGCAGATGTGCTCCTGATATTTGCTTGTTTGTTTTTGTTCAGAAATTGCATATAATGACAGCATTGTTTAAAATTTATTCACCTTTTCTGCTTAACAATAATCCAAATAATACCTATGGTTTGGATAAAGGAGTATGCTCATTCCTTGAGGGAATCGCAACCTGGTAGTTATGGACAAATGGCTGTTAATCTCTGGAATAAAATAGTGGTCTCTGTTGTACTCAGGTCGAATCCTTGGTTCTGGTGCCTTTGGGAAAGTGGTTGAAGGGACTGCATATGGACTGAGTCGCTCTCAGCCGGTGATGAAAGTAGCTGTGAAAATGCTGAAACGTAAGTTACTGCGGTTCCATTTCCCAAGATGGATAATGCTCGTTTCCACAAGGCTATTTAAGCACTGTCTGTGCATACACAGTTTCTTCTCATTTGAAGTTGGAAATAACCTGCAGAATGACTTGAATTTAAAATTATATTTTTGTGGCATTTTATTTTTTTTTCAGGCAGTTGTCCAGCCTTCTGAAAATACCAGAGGTTTGATTTAGTTGTACAGGCTATAACACTCATGATAGCCCAGCAAGTTCATGAAAAGATAAAATAATCATGAATGTCTCTGGTATTAAATTAAAGCAATATAGCAAAGCAGACACAGTCAGGTCTCTTGTGATACTCTTCAGTTCACTGAAGATTACTCAGTTCATCACAGCTAGGAATCGGCAGTAGTGATTCTGGAGGGAATATGAAATGAATATCAGCGACACCAAAATGAACATCAAGCTCAGGGAAATATTACCTGATGAGGAGTGGATGATAAAAATAATGCTGCGATACAGTATTTCTGGGATTTTCTCAAGCCCATTTTATATTGCGATCATGGCGGTATGGGTCTCTTACACAGAAGATGCCACAAATAGAGGCTGTGCCAAGTATTGTCAAAAGAGTGACACAGTTTGACAAGAAATGTCTTTCTGTGACTTTGCGGTCGTCAGCTCTTTGGATGTCCGGCTTCTGGTTAGTCTTGCAGCATGAAGCCAGGTAGTTCACAAAGCAGCTCTGCTTTGTTTCATCTGCTGGGTGTCATTTCAGCAATCAGGTGACACCAGGGAGCATTCATACTTCACTCTGATCATTCTCCCCAGCAGTCTTCCTTTGCCCTGAAGAGGGTTGCCTTAGAGTGCACCTACACTGTCAAGCCAGTTGCTCTTGGTGTCAAACCACAACCACATTAATCACACTGAGTATAAGCTGGTTGGCACCCAAGGTGTGTGCCTTGGCGGGTACAAATCAGGTATTCTCTGACAAGGTCCAGATGCTACCTGTGGTATGGGCAGGAACTAGTTTGCAGCCTGTGGTCCAGGAACCACGCTCTGGTGTGAGGACAAGCAGGTTTTGAAGTGATTCTGGGCTGCCAGGAATCCACTGGGAAAGCATCATCCCTTAAACAGGCCTCTAGGGTCAAACAGATGGGGTCAGCTGCTGAACTGGGACACACAAGACCCTTGCTAGTGATTCATGCCTCCTTCCTGAGTCCTACGGACTTCTCTTTTCAAATAGAGGGCACAGTCTTCTTTCAAATAAAGGGCACAGGAGATCATGGCATAAACATTCTAATTAGACAAGCAACATGTCTAAAAAATACTTAACTGAACAGAGATGGTTTGTCTTTGTAAAAAAGGTGAGCATTCCTGCTGAGTGGCTGCTGTGTTCTTTCAACAGCTACGGCGAGATCCAGTGAAAAACAGGCACTCATGTCCGAACTGAAGATAATGACGCACCTCGGGCCCCATCTGAACATCGTGAATCTCCTTGGGGCATGTACAAAATCAGGTGGGTTTGGCTGACATACTGTGGAACCACTCTTCGCTGCCCATCCATTACACAAATGCCAGGCAAAGCATTTAAAAATCTGTATAAAAATTTTTCAAATCTACTGGCAAGCAGTTACAAGCATAACAGTAACTATTAAAACCATAAAATTAAATGGAAATATTACTAGTTCCTAATAATCTCTGTATTTTATGTATTATCCTTGGATTTTTTTTTTTAATTCATCAATATGTTATTTTGCCTTATTTCATTAGGTCCTATTTACATCATCACTGAATATTGCTTTTATGGTGATTTGGTAAACTATTTGCATAAGAACAGGGACAATTTCCTGAGCCGCCACCCAGAGAAGCCAAAGAAGGATCTGGACATTTTTGGGATGAACCCAGCTGATGAAAGCACACGAAGGTGGGAAACAGGACAAAAATTTTATGGCCTGCCATTTAAGGCGATGTCACGGCTAACCCTTAGTCCTTTCCTCTTATTCCCTATGCCCATAGCCCTCAATAATGATTCTCACTGGACTTTCATTTATCAGGTTTCTTAGGTCTGGGAAGCTTTGGGCACTTTTCACTCACTCTTTCTGGCAACAAACTTTGTGTGTTGCCCTGCGTTTCATTTTCTTCTGGAAAGCCTAGTTATTCGGCATTAGCTAGTGTCCTCGCAGTCCTACACCCGCCTCCTGAGAGCGCCTGCTCTGGAGCACAGTCTTTTCTCTCTGGCAGCTCAGTTCCTTCTTGCACTGGTCTTGAGACACCCAAGAGTATATCTATTTTGAAAGCATAGTCCAGGGTTCCTTTCTTCTGTCTAAATGTCCTTCTAACTTTATCCATTTTAAAAGCAAGCACTTCTAGCTGTTTTCCTTGTTTTCCGATCTGGAGAATTTCCACTTTCCAAAACTCCTTCCTTTTCAGACTCTTGTGGTCTCTAAGTTCACACAGTCTCCTTTATGCACTGATGGTTTTGCCAGTCTCAGCAGCTCTGCTATGGTCAATGTTCATCCTGTAGCTTTCTCTAGATGCTGGTGAAGAAAGCTTGCTGAGGACAGACTAAGTGAGCCAGGCCTGTTTAGTCTAGAGAAGAGAAGACTGAGATGAGATTTGATCAACATGTTCAAATACCTGAGGGGAGATGAAGGGAGGATGGGGCCAGGCTTTTCTCCGTGGTGGCCAGTGACAGGATGAGGGGTAATGAGTGTAAGTTGAAACACAGGAAGTTCCACCTCCATGTGAGGAAAATCTCCTTTCCTGTGAGGGTGCCAGAGCCCTGGCACAGGCTGCCCAGAGAGGCTGTGGAGTCTCCTTCTCTGGAGATCTTCCAAACCCACCTGGATGCCTGTGATTACACAGTCATCAATAAAGCAGTGTCATAAAATTCAGAAGTTGTACATAGGTTCTTCAAAAAAAATCACTTGGGCAAATAGACCCACTGCCTTCGTAGCTGACTACACCAAGGACTGCTTAGCTGAATGTGGGTTTGCTCAGCGGGGCTGGAGTTGATGCAAAGTGAGTTACTAGTCTATGTGTATCATTTGAAATACCTTGAAGTAAATATCATAGTCAGTAGATAATGCAGAGGGATTTTTAGAAGCTAGACAATATGTGTCAGATGCCTGGTTATTGACAGAAAGACATGGTTTATGCACTTGTATTTGACCACTGTGATACTTGGTAGCAGGTATTGGTATGTGGTAATGCATGTATGATAATATACAAATAAATTGCCATATATGTTGCAAGGAAGCTGCCTGTAAAATCCCAGCCAATACATCTATATATTTTTTCTTCCAATTTTAGTTATGTGATTTTATCTTTTGAAAACACTGGAGAATACATGGACATGAAACAAGCTGATACAACTCAGTATGTGCCAATGCTGGAAAGGAAGGAAGGCTCTAAATACTCAGATATCCAGAGATCCGTGTATGATCGCCCTGCTTCATACAAGAAGAAATCTATGTCAGGTAATAGAACTGCCTGTTCTGCATTCATCATTAATACCAGTAATTCTTGCATAGAGTTATATCCTATCTTTGAGCTCTCTGGTAGGGACTTTAACTGCAGTATGCTGCAAAGACGTGAGTATAGAATTATATGAGTGTAAACTATAAGCCAGAAGCTTAGACTTTTGGTTTTCATCACGCTCATGCATCATGCTGTCTGATGATAGGAGCACATGCTCCTTCTGAAGCAGAAGGGAGAGAGTTGTATCTGTGTTCCTACACTGAAGTATGGAGTGGCTATATTATACAGTATGGCTACAGACACAGTCTTTGGAGGCAGTGATTTTACTGCTGTCTTGTATTTTGCAGGATTTTGAGCAATTTATATTGCTATTTCCACTTACATTTCACCCTGACACTTACCAAATGGAGAACACTCCCAAATACTTTCCTGAATTATGTAATGAAGATAATGAATGCATCCCATTCCCTGTCCCTTTTCTCAGAAACTAAATATGCTTTGCTTTAAAAATAGGCACAGTCACGTCTGGCTCTAGGCCTCAGGAACTGAAGCATATCCAGAACCAGATTTACATGGCAGACTAATGTACTCATGCCCTGGGACAGTAGGGGCAAATGAATCACTGAATTTTGAATGTTTTTGCTGAGATCTTTCATAAGAAAAATAGAACCATTGCCATAGAATTCCTGACCCTTTTTTGCTGGTATTGGATTAGTCCCAGTGAATACTTGCTGGGAAACATAACAGTGTTCAGCAAAAGTAAATGGATAAAAGTGTACATGCATGCACAAAACTCTAAGGAAGTTACCACCTCTAAATAAATGTTTTTAAACCCCATGCTGAGCATTATAAACAACCCATATAATACATTAGGGGGCCTTTTTATCTTCACATTTTCTCACAATTCTCTAGAAAAAAAAAGGTAGACAGAATAAAAAACAAAATCTGTTTTTAATATTGGATTTTTTTTAAGAATGCAGTATTTGTCAGTGACTGATGTAGGCATGAAAAGTGGTTACTTGTTATGAAAAGCCTGCTTTGGTCATGGTAATCTGTTAAAGTCATCAGTTGAGAATTATGAGAGGTGCAGGGAAATGGGTGCTACTTCACACTCTCTACTCTTGTAGCACAAACATTTTTCTTGCTTTTTCATCAGAATCAGAAGTCAAAAACCTTCTTTCAGATGACACTTCAGAAGGCCTCAGCCTGTTGGATTTGCTGAGCTTCACCTACCAAGTTGCACGGGGAATGGAATTCTTGGCCTCTAAAAATGTAAGTAAACAAAAAGCAAATAAAATATAAGTAAAAAATGCAAGAAAGTGCCAAAATGTCTTCACCTTCAACTTAGAGTTTTAATTCAGATTTTGAAGACACAGCACAAAGTAGAAGTCTATTGGGGTCCTAGGTGACTTTCTCACTTGTCCAGAGACCAAGTTCACCATGGCTAGAAAGGATCAGAGCAACCGTCCTCTTCCACTGCTGCAGCCCATGACATTGATCTTCAGGGGGCCAGAGGTGGTGGATCTCAGCAGGGTCTGGACAACCACAGGGCTGGCCTGGTCCAAAACAGAGCCATGGCATTAGCACATGGTGGGTAGCGAGGAACGGGTAGCACATCTTCTACGTGCTCCCCACCACAGTAAATCCGCACGAGCTCCCTCTCTTTCTCCCTGCTCTTGCTAGCGCTCAAGGTACCTGCTCAGTAGAAGGCCTTGTTAAGCCTGTGCCAAGAAAGTCAACAAATGTGGACTTTTTCAGAAAACTTTATGAGAGAAACGGCCCTCATGGAACTAGCATGTCCTTGAATGACTTAATTTTTCTCCATACAGTGTGTACATCGTGACTTGGCAGCTCGTAATGTCCTCCTGGCTCAAGGAAAAATTGTGAAGATCTGTGACTTTGGCCTGGCTAGAGACATCATGCATGATTCCAACTATGTCTCCAAGGGCAGCGTATGTACTTAATCTCCTGAGCTCTGCTTTAATTGAAATGAGAAGTGTCAGTTTTAAATGCCGTTTAATGCTCTTGCCATTCAGTTTTGGTTACAGTAATTGACAGCTGGGGTGAAAACTCTTGAGAACAATTTGTCTCCACTTCATTAATTCACGTAACTTTCCTTTGCCTGCTGGAATGATGAAAAGTGCTTGGCCACACTTAGTACTTCACAGACTTACACTTTAACTGGCAAGTTACATGACTGCATAAATTATTAAGGAACTGTCACTGCAATATATACAGTAATAACACATCAGTCAATGACATATCAGATCTAGATCAGCACTGCCACCCTTTGCATCCAGCCCGGTCATTTACTAGTAGTAAAATGAACACAGCTATGTCTTAATTACTTTTTCTAGGGAGGGCATTGGAACATTGCTTATAATTCTAGGACCTCAGTGTGCTGTACAGAATTAAAAATAAATACTAGCAAGGGTAGCACATTTTCTTATTAGGAAGATGTTAATTCTTGTTGTCAATAAGCCACTGTAATGGTAAATATTTCTCTAATGATTAATTTGTGGGATTTGGGGGTTATTTCTTTTTGCCACAGACTTTCCTTCCAGTAAAGTGGATGGCACCTGAAAGCATTTTTGACAATCTGTACACAACATTAAGTGATGTCTGGTCTTATGGCATTCTGCTCTGGGAAATATTTTCTCTTGGTATGTACTGCTAATACTTGCTTACATGCAATAATGAAACTTTTTCAGGTCAGGTCTGCATAAAGTATTTCAATTTCCACAGTAAAAACAAATTCATGGAATTAATTATTAGTTTTTCTTTTGCATAGTGTTCCAGATCCCAATACCAGATATGAGATAAAATTCCATGATCTCCCAAAGTTCTTGTTCGGATTTTTTTGCAAGATATTTTTCTTTCCTTTTTTTTTTTTTTGACTAGAAAACTGAAAGCACCCAGTGAAAGGTTTCTATGGAAGAGTATTCAAGTCAGGAAGAAATTTCTGGCTAAAACAGAAGGAGGAAGTCTCCTCAGTTAACCTACAGTTTAATGATCAGGACACCATCTGAGCTTAGTGGTTGTTCTGAAATGGTATCTCACCTGCATTTTGAGAGATTCCATTTTAGTCCCATTACAAAACAAAAATAAATGTAATTCTTCTGGGATGCTACTTTCTCATTTTGAGGGCAGTGCTATTTGCACAGTTGGTTTATGGCCATGTCCAGAGGCTACGACAACACGCAGCAGTTACAGATGATATATAGTTCCCATTAGGGATCAGCCTGGTTAATTTGCCTCCTGGGTGGATGACTGGTCTGATTTAGTGCGCGCGTGTCACCTAGATTTGCTCTGAGGAGAAGTCATCACGCCTGGATGATATCTGCGGCTGGCCACGGCAACCCCAAGCCTAATGGCATTTTCTAGAATAGGCTGCCGTATAACTGCTTCTCAGAAAAGAGCATTTGCATCATTATTTACAGAGTTGATTACCGTAATCTCCGAGCACCACAGGAGCCTGTAAACATCCTTTCCTCAACATCCCTGGGAAGCTCAGAGTGCCATTGTGTAGAGGGGGTGCTAAGGCACAAATAAGTCTGTGTGTGTCTCTCCTGTTTGCAAAGGAGGGTCTGAAGGTGAAAACCTTGCTTTTGAAACGATTCACATCCCTGGGGTAAAGACTACAGCATGCCTGCTCCTGAGAAAGCTGCTCTTCCTTGGGAAAAAAAAAAAAAAAAACATGTCCTCAGCTAGATTTGTTTAGGTTATCAGCTTTGATGTCTCGCTGTGGCATTGACTTCTGTTGCAATGATCCTCTTACACATCCGTGACAGCTGAGCAAAAGTGCTCTGTTATCTGTGTGTCCCAAATGACCATGTAAATGATATTAGCTCAGAAGCCAAGTCCAGATTAAAACTTATCTATGCACCCTACGTGCTAGCTGTGTCCAGGCAGGGAAACTTCACATAAGCCCTACGGTGTGCATGTTATGTGGTGGGACAGCAGTTCCCCAAGGGACCCTGGAGCCCACCCACAGGCCACATGAAAGCTCAGGAGAGGTGCTGTGCATTGGTTACAGCTTGGGTTTTGCCAGGCTATGGAGCATGGAATGGCTTTTCCCCACCTAGCCCGGCTGTCGAGGAGGCAGAGGAGGAGCAGGCTGTGGTCTGGGTTGATTGCAATCTGTACAAATAAATTGCAGCTGATGTATCACATAGTATAATTTATTTATTCATTTTTGACATCTTTAGCTTGGTTTCATTAATTTTGATGGCATGTTAAACTATAATATTAACATTCTTTGACATGAGCAGCAAGACAGCATTTGGCATGCTTTTCGTGGGTAGTCATTCCACTTTCTCAGCAGAAGGGTGATGTTTCAGTTTTATGAGCGAGTTCTACTTTAGGGCCACTTAACATTACAAGTAATGAATTATAATGCTAGGAACTAAACTTTAGTTCTATGCAAAACACAGCTTCTATGCTTGTTAACTTTTAATTATTTTTAAAGTTTACATTTAAAGTTATTTTTTACCATCAGTTCCTAGCTCTTGATACATCACAAAACATAAAATGATTGCTCCTCAGAAGAGGAATTCTTGCCTTTGGACTTTTCTTAGAACAGCTTTACAAAATCAGCTCTCTCTCACCCTTCTACACTCACAGACATCCTCAACACATTCTAGAACTTAACATTTATCCAGTAGAGTTTTTGGTTTAAAACTGAATTGTGCACTTTCCCATGGTTCAGCCTCTTTATATAGTTCAGCAAATGCCCATTAGTTGGTATTAGTGGGTTTGTGAACTTTCATTTTTGACATTATAAGCTTTGGTTTATTACAAAGTTGTAACTTTTAACTCAATATCTAATAGCCTTTTTCTTAATTTTCATCCGCAGGAGGCACACCATATCCTGGCATGATGGTAGACTCTACATTCTACAATAAAATAAAGAGTGGCTACCGAATGGCAAAACCAGATCATGCTACCAATGAAGTGTAAGTGTGCAATTTGTCTTTCAGTATCTGCTCTGCCTCCAGACAATTTCAGTCTTAGTTTCTGTTTGGTTTCCTATTTTCTTCTCCCAGTCAGCTAACATGTTTTTTGCCTTATCTGCAGGTATGAGATTATGGTGAAGTGCTGGAATAGTGAACCAGAGAAAAGACCTTCCTTTTACCATTTGAGTGAAATTGTGGAGAGCCTGTTGCCTGGGGAGTATAAAAAGGTTTGCTTTTTGGATTTTTCTCTGTATTTTCTGCATACATTTTCAGAGGGGATTGTAGTTGTTGCTCTGACCATCAGAGCTATGAGCACTGAACGGACGCAACCTAAGCTACGTAAATTGAATCACTCAGATAGGGACGTCACATGTTTGAGGGATGTGAAGTTATGGTTATTGAGAGAAACAATTCTGCAATATTAGCTGTGAAGCAGAGCTCTCCATTTCTGCTGAAACTGTATTGTGTTAAGCTTCTGACGGAGAATGGAGTTTTGTATGTTTTAAGGGATTTTCCAGGTGGTGAAAGAATTTTAGAAAAATTCTAGATATCACAAGTGTCTCATCTCCCAGTCTTCCTTTGGACCTCGACACCATTTTTGAGAAAGTTTTCCTCTCATGCTTCTGATACTCACCTCTGGACAAGCTCTGCCTATGCGTCCTTTACTGTTTCATTTCCACAGCTACCTTCACCTCTTTCCCTCTCTCTCTATTCCTCTTTCACATCTATTTGCCTGCTCAGTGCTGTCGTGCTCAAGTCAGCATCTCTCCAGATCTGCTTGTCACTTCTCCCTTTGAATTCCCAGGCACTTGAAGATTTGGGCAATTCTGTCCAGCGTTGCTGGCCCTGTACCCTGTGCTCATATTCCCTGGGGCAACAGCATGGTACTTTTGCTCAAAGGGCAGAATAATTACTGAGTTAGCAAATCACAGCTATCTGGCTGAAGAAGGGAGGCCTTAGGGAATAGCGTCTAATGAGGAGTTCGAAATGATTATTTTCAGAGCTACGAGAAGATTCACCTGGACTTCCTGAAAAGTGATCACCCAGCTGTCACTCGCATGAGAGGGGACTGTGACAATGCTTACATTGGTGTCACCTACAAGAACGAAGACAAGCTAAAGGACAGGGAGAGTGGATTTGATGAGCAGAGGCTGAGCGCTGACAGTGGATACATCATCCCCCTGCCTGACATTGACCCTGTTTCTGAAGATGAGCTTGGCAAAAGGAACAGGCACAGGTAGGTGGGGTCTTTAATTCATAGTCTTCGTGCTGGGTCATATATATTCCCACTTTTTAGTATCTTACCACATGAACAGTTTCCTTGGCTCTGTTGGAACTAATTGTAAGAACGATCCCACGTAAATATGGTCATGGTGAATGGGAAAGAGCTCCTCACGTGGACCTCTTCCATGTACTGCATGGGATGGGGATTGCTGGCCAGGTGTTCCCACTATGCCCCTGAGATTCTTCTGCTAGCTTGGCCCTCACAGCAGCTTCTGATGGCTTTTCAACCACATTTTACGGGACATTTCCCCCCTACAGCTAGGTGGCTTGGAGCCGGGTGGGAGGTCGCAAGGGACTGATTTTTTCAGTGTGAGATATGCTCCAAAATTCAGAATAAGTTTTTTTTTTTTTATGTGTATATATGTGATCTCTTTGGCATTTTTCATTGGTAGAGTATCCAGGACCTTTTATTGCTTATGGATTGAGATTTATGGCCTCTGTTACACCATCTTATTGTCATTTGCCTTTCCTGGATTTTCCTGACTGAGCCACTATCACAGTGGTGTCATAGAGTAACGTCCAGGTAGCCTGATATTTCTCTAATGAGTCTCTAGCAGAGAGTGTAGTGAGGAACATGTAAGCAACCTGCTCCTCTGAATTCCAAGGTGGTTCATTATCCTTGTGACACAGGATGCACTATATGCTAGTAAGTAGGCCGTCAATTGCAAGAGTACTTTGTGCATCAGAAAGTGTGTAGAGAGGTTTTCAGTTCTACTGAAAATCAAGAGTATTATGCTTATTTAGCCTCATTTGTTGTGTATTTTAGCTCTGAAAAGTTTATCTCTTCCAGTTCCCAGACATCTGAAGAAAGTGCCATTGAAACTGGTTCCAGTAGCTCTACTTTCATCAAGAGAGAGGACGAGACCATTGAGGACATTGACATGATGGACGACATCGGGATTGACTCCTCAGACCTGGTAGAAGACAGCTTCCTGTAAGCCCCCAGGAGCCACAAACACCTGGCAGCCCTGCACAAGGGGAAGCTTGTCATACAGTCTACAGACTTCTGCTCCAAACAGAAAACCACTTTATTGCGATGTCAAGGATGTGAAGAGAAGATGGACCTTGTACAGACAAACTCCCAGCGATGAGCGGGAGAATCAGCCTGACTGCGAACGAGAGAGACATGTTGAAGATGGTTTTTTTTAGTGTTGCTTCCTGCAGTACTTCAGTAGCATCTCAGTGTTGTTTGCCATTTGAACTGGTGAAGGATGAAGGCAAGGCCACAAACAGACCAGTTGTGTGTTTCAAGGGCATTCATGAGACTTTGATGAATGGAATTTCCACTGCAGCAATACTTCACCATTGTAATTATGTAAATAACTGTCCACTCAAGGATCTTTTGGGGTGCACATTGGACATACTCTGTGGATTTTAGAAGAGATCACTCAAGAATTTTGTGTACTTCCTCCCTCAATCTCAGTGTCAGCTGCTGTTGAACTATCACATGAACTCAAGAACATGCAAAAACCACTTTTGGACCCAAAAGGTCTAAACTCGCAAGGGACTAACTGGTACTACAAAACATATTACTTTTTACCATTAATGCAAGTAAAGGAGAATAATAATAATAATAATTAAAAAAAACAGTCTATAATAGGTGTTAGAAACCCAGTAAGTCTTTATTAACTATAGAGGATAGCTGTTTTCATAATAATACTACTACTGTTTTCAGTAACACTAAGCATATATTTTGTAATTCATTGTCCTTCAGTATAAGCACAGTTTCAAGAAATTTTAAGTAGGGGAAAATGATTTATGACCTGAAAATTTTTATGAAACAATCATTTTATCTGGCTGTACACAGTGTGGTAAGTGCTCTAGCTAGCTAAAACTACTTTAACATTGAGAAACATTCATATCTTCTAATGTTCTAAGATTTGGTTTTTATTATTAGCTGAGTAACTTTTCTAATCAGATGTACTAAAAGCAGTTTCTGTTCTCTTATTAGAGAGATTCTTAATGTTTTAATTTTTTTAAATGAAAATTTATGCCACGTTTCCAAGATGCTGGAGAATAGAAGTATATGATAAACTACCAGCAACATCCCATTCATAAAAGAACTCAGTAACCCATACTCAAAAGAAATCTTATCCTGGGATAAGCTGTGAATAACCGAGTTCCTGTTTGAACTGGTCAAGGAACAAATATGTCACTCCTAGTCTAGAGCTGCAGATGCAATAAGCAGAAGTAATTATGCAACAAATATACTTGTTTTAGTTGTCAGGTTTAAAGAGCATCAGAAAATTCTGAGCATGTTATCTTTGCAGACTGTAGCTACAAACAGTATCACGTGTGTTTTTGGAGAGAGCTATGTGAAAATGAGTCCTCTCTCAGTTTCCAATGGTTGTTTATCAATGCCACTTCTGCGAACAAACTATTATGATTACTGCTATCACTGTAAAATGTATTATCAACATATGATGCTTTGGAAGACTTACACATGAAAAAGGTACATTACCACAGGGGAAGCCATCCCTTCTGGTGCTCAGCTTTCAGACTCAGCACTATTTCAGTGCAATGAGCTCCTCACACGAAGTGCTCGGCGTCTGTCATGACACAGTCAATGCAAACGCAATGCAAACTCACTCCTGTGTTGCAGCATTTTTCTGGGAAGCACGAAGAAGGATCAGCAGTGATGGACAGATTATGCTGGCTGGATTCTGAATAACAAATCCAAAACTCAACTTTAAATGGCCCCAGGAAAATCTACACAACTCCCCTTGACTTCAGTTGTTGTGGAGAGTTGTGGATCAAATGAAAATAAATGCAATATTGTCAGTGTTACAGACAAATAATTCTGGGTCTGAATTTAAAAATGTCCTCCAACTAAGGCCACATGCAAACATACTGCAAATGTGAACATATGGCTTGAAGCAAGGCCCAGAGGTTTCCAGCCCTGAGGCTGGCTAACAGTCCAAATGAGCCATGAGTAATGGCACATCCTTCCTTCCTTGCAGTCAACAGATCAAGTGTCTTTTTGAAAGCAATGCTTAGCAAAACATGTCACTGAGCTCTGTACAGGGATAACTGTGAAATGTAAATGCCTCTCTCCGACTATGAAGTGTAAATTGGGGAAACACAACTGATTTACTAGATATCCCAGATGTTTAACTGGAGACCACACATGCCTAAATTTGCATGTGTAGTCAGTACAACTACACACTCAAATTAGGCAAGCGGATTCACCTGCATTTTTGCACATGGCCTCATGTTCTTCATGGTTTCAAAACCAGGCCCAAGATATTTAATGGTATCAGGTACTGGAATATAAGACATTTTCATGTGGTCTCCCCTTCCTCTCACTGGTTTCATCCTGTATGTCATAACATACCCTGGCTCTAGACTCAAACTGGAAATGTGAACCAGAACTGGCTTACTTTCTGATCCTTGGTAATGTTAGTTTTCTATCCTGTTCCCATCCTGTCAAGAGTACCATGTAGTGTACTGCATCCATACCAGGGATCTAACCAAACATTTCAGGCTTGAAATCAGATAAACTAGCCTAGAAATTGGGAATCAGAGACAGAGGAAAAGATGGGATTTACTGGAATGGGAGATGATGAATCATTTAGTTTTACAATATTTTCAGTATTACAACTTTTTCTTTTATGGCTTTATTTTTGAGAAGCCGCTGGAAGAGATATTCCCAATTCTTTCTCTAGAGTAATTGTATAATGACAATCAGCATTAGCCTATGAAACACAGCTTGTGATTTGGAATGGCCAACTAATTCCTTACAGCGTGATCTGCAACTTGTAAAAAATGGTCCTATAACATGATGAAGGACGTAAGATATGGTGATGTTATACATCAATATGTATATAAGTATTTTTATATAGACTTCTAGAATACTGCCAAACATTTATGACAGCTATATCACTGCCTTTTGTTTATATTTTTTTTAACTGTGATATATTCCACAGGCACGTTAACTGTTGCACTTTGAATGTCCAAAAGTTATATTTTAGAATAATAAAAAAGGAAGTGTTTCCAAAATGGTGGCTGTTGTGAAATGTTTGAAGAAGGGCAAACTTGCCTGAGTGATGGTAGGCACAAATTGTATTACAAAATGCCCCTGTTGCTATTTTGTCTTAAAAAAATCCTGTAAATTAAGATCTCTATATTTCAATAAATGATATATAATTTAAGGATATGTCAGGGGTCTATACTTACTTATTGAAAGATGGCTGTAACAATCAGTCTTGCTTTTTTGGGGGGGAGGGGTGTTTGTTTTCTTGTTTTGTTTTTTTGCAGATGGTTTTGGTTAATTGCCAGAGATACTTCTTACACTAAAATCTGTCCCCTTTTGCCAAGGGGAGCTAGGTAAGGCTTACTGCAGAAAAGCACTGTGAAAAAAACAGCGTAACAATCTCCTGTCTTTGGAGCGGTCCCATCTGATAAAACTATGTAGCAGCTCCTTGTCCTTCACCAGCTCCTGGCAAAGCACAGCCTCTCCTCACTTTGAATAGGATGGAGTAGCCTCAGCCCGTGACTTAATAATGAGTTTAAAGAGGTTTGCCCTCCTTCACAAAGAGAACTCTTTATCTTGAATGTTGCAGGGACCTGAAACACTTCCTATGGCTCCAGGGTTTCAGGGTAGTCATGGTGCTGCTTATGTCCTTGCTTCTGTCCTCCTCAGCCCTAGGATGGCTCCTCTGGAAGATCACAGGTGATGTGAGACATGAGAACAGACGCAATCGTTATTACTGCTGTGCATGCAAAATGACTAAGACACCGAAGTGCCTCCCCACCTCACCTTGGGTACAGAGCTCAGGTACGGTTCTCTGAGCCACTTCTTTCCCTTTGCAGAACACGGCTGTAATCACCAGGAAGACACCAGTGTGCCCATGTATGTGTAGGGGACCACATAGCGGGAGCATCACACGCTCTTGCTGAAGGGATGCATTTTGTGCAAATAAATGGAGCCCTTGCTGCACACGCGGCCCAGGTGTCCTGCAGGAATAGTTCCCATGTTTTCACTCCCTGTCCCAAGGGTTCTGCCAAAACAGACCTAGACCTAGGGTCCTGTCAGTGTGTGGAAGGGGCAGTTTGCCATAAAGCGTGAACCACAGCACATAGGGTGATGTGCCAGGGAACCAATTGGGAGCCATTAGCCAAAAATGATCATGCAACCTGAGTGCAAGGATGTAGAGTTGTAAAACAGCTGTAAAGAAGGCATAAAAGGGATCTCAAGGGCTGCTGCTGGACCAAGAAATACCGAGCGTAAGACAGGGCAAGGTAGCCCTCGGCAGAAGGCTTCAGCCTACGCAGGTGAATAGAACTTTGGGGTTGCCATACGTCCTACCATAGCTTACTTAGAAGGACTGTGGCTACGGGAGAAACCAAGGCACCTCCTGGGACCTGGGCTGGTCACTATGCTGGCAGCTAGAGACAGAGCCCATGCGCCAGGGGAGGCCACAGCCACTGTCCACAGTCTGCGTGGGGAGGCTGAACTCGACACTCGTGGGCCTGCCCGCCTTGCCACATCTCTGCCCTCCACCGCTTCCAGGTGCGCCGGCGGCTCCTGTGGGATTGCAGCCCAGCAGGGCTATTGGACAGCCTGGGAGCCTGCCAGAGCCCCTTCCTCTCCTGGCAGAACCGCTGGGACTTAGGTCATTCCTCACCAGGGCTTCCTTGACCTTCAGCCTGATGGAGACCCAGGGCTCCTCAGGACATTGGCCCCGAGTCTGGGGCTACCCCCGCTGGTAAGGCAGCGGATGGCAGGAAGGCTTCCCCTCAGAAAGCTTTTAACCAGCTATGAAATGGGAAAATGAATTTCTTTTCTATTAAAATAGTTGACTTTCTGCTTAAAACAAACAAACAAAACCTGGAAATCAGAAAAAGAAAAAAAAAGTAAATTTTTTTTCCTGAATCTTAATTCCTTTCCTCTCCTTTTTTTTTGCAATGTCTTTCAATTGTCTCCGTACCAATAACGGGCTAAAATGTCCTGACAGCAGTTTTATGATCTCCAAAAGTTCTAAGGCTTTCATACATGTGCTGATACCTTTACTGAACTGGGTAGCAACGATTTACTTCTTAATGTGTAGTATTGTTTCTACTCTAGCAAAACAGCTTTTAAACACTTTCTAAGTGTTGCTGGAACCATGTCCGCAAGGAATAAAGCTTTTCTGAGTTGGCCACAAGATGGAAGCATCAGACAAAAATCCATTAGTCTTCTTTTCCCCATCTTTTTATTTTATTTTTTTTTCCTGCTTCCACAGCAGCACAGATGTGCTGCCACTGAAGACGCAAAGCAGCTGGGATCTGTTACAGAAATAAGAGGTAAAGAAATACATATATTTTCCAACATGTCCAAATGTTTTGTTTGAAAGTATCTGGGTATGATAATCATTATTTTCCATTGTGTAAGACCTGTAGTAGACACTCTTATTTAAGAATAAAACACACATGCATTTCTCCTCTTACCAACAGAAAATTGAAACATAGTCATGATAGTCAAAGAAGTTGCTTGGAATTTACCTGGGCCAAAGTTATTCATTTTGTGTTGAGGTTCTTTGTGTAACAGTATAAAGCCCGAAATCTAGTAGAACATAAATTTCTGTGGAAAGCACCATGCTATCCCATTCGCCTGATGGGTCTGAAGGACACTTTTGCCTCAGAAAAATATGACTTTTAGTGGAGAGAGGGGGAATTTAGAATAAAATGTGGTTTTATATAAGGTGGTGTGATGAGACCTTACATAGCCCAAGCTCAATTGAGACTGCTTTCATCACCTCCAGATTTATTCTCTTGTTGCTTTACTGTTTTGTTGACATTAGATGAAGGGCCTACAAAGTACACAATATGCTTTGGATGAATTTGCAAACTCTTGCAAATCCTGGGGCATCCTGATAAATCACACATTTCAAATCACACTTTGGCATTAGTATTGCTGCACTCTGCTGGGAGGAGCTTCACCTTCTGTATCGTTTCTCCACAGAACTGACGCAAGATTTGTAAGGAGAGGAGTGTGACTATAACCAGCTGATACAACTGAAAAAGAAAAACAGAAGTAACTCATGCTGGGGCTTGAGGAAGAGCTTGGATATCTAAAAACTTGACTGTGTTTTCCAGCTCCACTAATTAGTCTAATAAAATACAAATTGTGAGCCCAGAACTTGCCTCTACCTTTCTCATCTCCTCAGACCTTCACAGTTACAACAACGATTTCTTTCCTCATTCACTTGAAAAGAGTAGCAGTGCAAATTTGCTTCTGGGTGGCTGGGACAAGAACTGCTGTGCTGCCAACAGTAGCATGTGCCTAGCTGATGCTGGAGTCTCGGAAGTGCCTATTTAAAGCAGGTTTAAGCTTTGAAATCTGAGCCACTTTGTCAAAGGTAAGCCAAGTATGTATGTATATGCTACCAGTGACAGCACTACAAAATAAATGGCTACAATTAGCAAATGTATTTGGGTGTATTTGTACTTATACAAAGTGCATTTGTCAACTTGCTGATTGACTGCTTCCAAAGGTAGAACTTTGGGTTTCTCACAATCTACTAGACATGCGAAATGAAGGGTGTTTTGGTAGGTAAAAATGTTGCTATGCTAATGCGGGAAGCATGTCAACACTTTAAAGACAATCTTCAATTATAAGAATGAGTCTACTGCTGTCATGTAAACTGGCGTGCTATATGACACAGACCAGAGGGTTTTCTCAAATTAATTCCCATTTGAACCAGTGCCTGTCATTTAGTTAAAAAAAGAATGCAGTCTTTTCTCATCTCTGTGAATTCTTGTGTAAATATCAGGTTTTGCAGCTGCTTATATGTGAGACATATTATTAGTTTGACACTCCAGGCATGCACCAAACCAGGAGTTGTATTTCCACACTGTTCACTTAGAGGAACTCAGAAACCCGTTAGCCATCATTTCTAGGCTGATCGGCTGGGTGAGCGGTTGGATTTCATCAGCATATTTCAATCATTTTCAGTTCAGGTTCTCGTTTCTGTCTTTGGCAGTTTTGGTTATGGGTGCGCAATGCTCTGATGCTCTGCGTAAGCAACAGAGCTTCCTCTGGCTTGAAGTCAGAGGAGGGGGGCCAGCCCGAAGGAGGAAAGGTGCCTGGAGCCAAAAAGGGATATTTCCACCCTGCAAGAAAATACAGCAAATTCAGTTAAAGATTAATGTTTCCCCTCTCTCTTCCAAGAGGTGGAGTAGGCTCCTTGGCTGTGTAGTTTGTAGATAAAACCTAGGTGGGATTGTCTGGAAGATGCAGGGGACACGGTATTTTCTCCCTCTTCTGGCTGCATTTGTTCAGCGTTGCATTTGACTTGGCTGTTTTGCCTCCCACACAGCATTTTCTGCCTTCCCCTGGCAAAGCAGACCAGGAGAAATGTCATTTCCCTGATCCAGACGGACTGCCAAAGGGTCCCCAAGGCCTTGCAAAGCTAATATGCTGCCGCTGCTCTCTTGCTGGGATCGCTGGCAGTTCCCTGCGCAGTGAGCAGTCCTCCAAGCTAAATCCTGTGATCAGCCCTGTTGAAAACATTCAAGAGAAACTGGATCTTGAAGGAAAAGGGAGTTGAAAATGTCAGTATTCTGTAAAAGAGAAAAAAAAAAAAAGAAGTGGTGTGAAGATATGTTGTTTTGCTGTCGAAAACTGAACTGCCCAAACCTATCCTGCACTGCCAAAAATTAAAAACTTTATTTTTTGGCTCAGATGTTTTGGTGTTCACAATTTCTGCTGAAAATCTCATGCTTGCTATGGAAAATGTCGACAGAGACTTCTTTTCTGCTGAAATCCACTTTCACCTTTTTCCTCCAGAAGACTAGCAAGCAACTTACGAAGTCCTGTGCTAAGGAAGAGACTCTGCTCTTACCAGGAGCTTTCAGAGGAACTGCTCCTGGGAGCTGCCTTTGAACTGCAGGGGAGTATCCATCAAGATCTGTCACCCTGGCAGGTTCCAGGAGTGCTGACAGCCTCTCCAGATGGGTTTGCGGACACAGATCTTTGTGACCCACCACCAAAGGATGCTGTCAGGGAAAGGCCTGAACCTGCCTGCTCTCAGTTTTTGATCCCAGAAGTAAGAACAGAAAGGGTCCAAATCCTGCCTCTGCCTTGCTACTTCATGTGGTCTGAGGTGCTGACAGCACCATCCAGGAAAAAACATCTGAGACCTGAAAAAGCAAAACGAGCTTTGAGAGGGTGGCTTGAATCTTTGAGTTTTGAAAATGAAGTAAGGCTTGTAGGAGGAACTGATATACTTTATTAGGTCCACTGATGTAATTTGCCTCTTTTATCAGCTGCATCAGTAGGCCTAATATATCATCTCTGCTTGTGAATCCTGCGTCGCCGTTATCTCGAGACCATCTCATCTCAGGAGCTCTACTGCACCAGCACCAAGTTTTCTGTTGCGATGCTGTTCAACTCCTTTTCTTCTCACTGAAGGATGAACATAGATAGGTCCTGGGAGAGGTGCTGAAGTAAGAGAAAGGAAGAGGTCTGTTCTCTTACGTATTTATTGAAGGGTAGTAATGCAGCTCATGGCAAATCGTTCCACCTTGTCCTCCCCCGACAGAGTGGGACTTGTCCCCAGATGCCTACTGAGGTTCTCCGAGGTACCTGCACTACAAACCTTAGATCAGGCTGACTCCTGACATTATCCACCAGCATCTCCTGGCAAACAGTGGTATAGGAGCTGGCAGGAAAATGATCCATAGGTATGATGAGCATCCAGTCATCTCCTGAAGTGTGCCTGCATCTTCCTGAGGTTGGGTGTCTTGCCTTTGCTTCACCTGCTCAGCTGTGCTGAGTGCGCAGGTGACTCGCTGGTCCATGAAACATTTACAGCTCACTGGGATGTCCTTGGGGATACTTTCTGGTATTTTCCAGTGGGAAATGCCAGGCTCTCAGACACACCTTTGCAGGGGCAGCTCCAGCTGTGGCCCAGTGCCAATGCCTGCAGCAGTAAGTCCTAAAGAATGATACTCTCAAATCAATTTGGATGGACATAGGGAGAGCCTTGAGGATATCACCAGCAGAGCTTTAGAAGACTGTAAATGCATTCACCAAGGAGGTTCCCATAGAACTTTTTACTTCTGCCTTAAAGTTTCTTGCCATCACTAAAGACGCCCTGGTTGAGTTTCTAATCTCTCAGATGTTGTGGCACTGTCTACAAACCGGAGTGATGGCAAGAAACCTAAAAATACATGAGTAGGCCACTGACTCATTTCACTTAAACCAAACAGCTGGCAGATGGTAAAGACTTTCCATTACTGTTATTATTTCTGTTGGCAACCTGAGCTGGATTCAAACAGCTGACAAGCTATATATGCTCTTATCAACTCTCCAAACCACCCATTCTGCCATTTAGTTAGTTTTATTGCATCTAGTAGCAGAAATACTGAGAAATCATGATTTTCTTTCTTTCTTTCTTTTTTATTATGTTGTTCAAACTGATGTGATGTGATGAGACTGGATTGTTCATGCTTCTGAAAATAGATACATGTCTGTACCTTCTCTCTTTGAATGGTCAAATGTTGCAAGTATTGGGTATTCTGTGCATTGAAAAATGTATTCTACATCTTTCATGAAATGAAATGTTTTGTTTACTTTCTATTGCATTAATATTTATTTCATTAATACGAACCAGAGAGTTTTGGAAAAGTTTGGAAATTTCTCCATTTTCCTGAATATAGAAAAAAAAATGAGAAGAGAGAAGAAAATGTTTGACTTACTAAAAAGAAAAAAGATATTTTAACAACAATGAAAAATCAAACATTATCTATCTTACATGACCCAGAGCCTGATCTGAGATCAAATCTTTTCTATAGATAAGGTACATCTCGAAGACGTACAGTTTTTGCCAGCCAGTTGAATTCTTCTCGCTTCAGCAGTTCTATGACTGGAAATGCTTGAAGGCTGGACACAGTATTAATACTTCAAAATGTAAGAGAATATTAGTTTATTGCAAAAGCTATACATCTTTCAAACTTTTCAGTACATTATGATGACTACATCAAAAGGTTTTTTGAAAGTTTGTCAAAAATCTAAACATGCAGTTTCAGCATATTGCCTTATGCACGCTGTAAGTAAATTCTTCTGAATATAGAAACGTATGGCTACATATCTTCCAAAGCCCTTCCCAAAGTCCTATAGTTTCTCTTTGTCGAGACAACTGTTTTCAAGAAATTGAAGATATTGTTTTGGATGGAGTAATAAAAGTGAAGGTCCTAGAGGAGCTGTAGGCACAAGTACTATCTGTGCAGTGATGAGTTTGCCAGAGTACTGCTGCCAACACGTACAGTATAACCACCACTGGTTTAGCATTCAGCAAGTGGAGATTTTTTGCCAAGAGAGTAGCAGAGAGCCTCCTCAGCAGAACAACCAGAAAATAGCCTCTGATAAGTGTGTATGTGCCTTTCCTGGCATATGCAACATTGTGGAGGACATCAAAAAGCAGTCTGAGTCTCCTTTCCTGTCCTTCCCCTTCCTTAAGGCCACATATCCCCCATGACATGTCAGTGGTCAGTACTATGGAAAATCAGTTTGACTCCTTCTTCCCTCCCTGCAGGTGCAGTGACTCATTCTCCTGAATGTGGCTCCCGAGGACGCGGATGCTTCACTATATGCTGCAGTATTTCAACTTGTAGCCTGGTCTTGGGTTTAAAACCTAACAGATTTCAGAGGAACTTAAATAAGAGTGACCATCCAGAACAGAGATGGATCCTCTCTTTAAAGAAATAACTGTTTTGATGTAAGGGCTGCCCACTGGAGGAGGGAAATAAGATGCAGGAAAAAAACATTGTCATTAAAACAACGAATGAGACGAGCAATATAGACTGTCTCCTTGGTGCCATCTCCAGATGCTTCATGACTCTTCAGTCTTTCATAAATAAAGGTCCATTCCTGACTCTGTTTCTAGAAGATTTTCTAAAGGGCAGTCAAAAACATCCTCATGTGGTTTTTCATCCGATCTAGTTACAGATCTGGGAAGATCCCTACTGACATAAAGGAATTTGACTCAGGGCCTTTCTTGACTTTGTAGTGTCCTATATACTCTTCACTGGCTGAACTTACTAGCCCTGATAACTGTCTAGTGAGCAAAACGGTGATGGCCCTCAGGAAAAATCTGAGCTATTCCCAATAGCAAACAAATCATAGACTGATCCTTTACAGCCTGTCTTAAAGCCACAACAAAACATTCTGGGCTCCTTCGTTTCCTCTTTGTGAACTTGCACGTTGCGTTTGCCTCACGTTAGGATGTTTATTGGAGAGCATGAAAGTCAGCAACACACCATGCAAGAGGGTGAGAGAAAAAACAGTGATTCCAGCAAAAGCCACCCACTTTGGAGCCAGGACTTTCTCTTTCCTCTCACCCCTTCCTGGGGAAGCAGCCACGAGCACTTCCCATCTTTGAAGTCCGTTTCTTCTAGCTACTCCCTGTCATTTCCTAGCAGGATTTGTCTGTGTATGAGGGTACAGCTGGAGTTGTTTGCTACTTTTTTCCCCTCCAGCGACTGCACGTGCAGGCAGGGAGCTGTCAGCGAGGCCATAGGGATCTCAGATGCAATGGCAAACAGTACGGGAGCGAGGGATGCTGGAGGAACCTGGCCTTGAGTTTGTCCTCAAACACAAACTGTCTCCGTGGTTTAAATTCATTGCTTCCTGCAGATTTAACTGTATAATCGTTTTCACTGTTTGCTGCTTGGGGAAAAAAATAAAAGGAACAGCAAGCCAGGAAGAAAAGCTTCAGTTGTTAGAGCAATGAGAAGAGGCAGGAAAAGAGCAGCGACAAGTCCCTAGACAGGGAAACACTGGAGATTAAAAGGATCAAAGTTAAACCTGTCCAGCTAAGGAGCAGCTGTGGGTAAGGAAATGGCAGAGGTAAAGCTGAGGGCTAAACTGCAGCTGCAAAGCCCAGGGCAAACACTATTAGATCTCCTTCAATTTGTATCACTCCATAGCTATCATTTAACAGTGATGCTAAAGACACAAGAAGCTGAATTTAAAACATGCTTTTCCCAGAAGCTGCCAACTCCGCCATTGCCCCTTCTATCTGCCCACAAAATGGGAAGCAGGCTCTTCCAGGCCTCCTTGCTCCGGCTAGGAAGTCCCTGTTGTACCTTGGGAATCTTGAGCTGTCCTTGTCAGGAGGATGCTGTCACACTGAGGACTGTCTATTTGCCAAAATGAGCTAAAAGCAGCTTGGGGATTACACCTGTCTTTGCCAATTTTTGTCTCGGTAGAGCTTCCTGCCTCCAGCCTCATGCCTTGTTTCCTGCCAGTGTCTGAAGGATGCGCGCTGACAGCATGACAAAGCGACGACCGGGACACCGTGGCGCTGGCTGCGGAGCCACCATCAGCAGCAGGGCTAGCGGGCGAGCCTGGGCAAGATGCCTTCTTTCACTCTGTCAGTAGTTCATCACCGGAAAAACGTGGCTTTGGTTTATCTGCCACTATTCACTCATTGAGGTGAATGTGCATGTTGACTAAAGCACATGCTTATGGTTCGGGAGCATCAAGTTGAACTCTGCCATCTGTTTGAAGCTTAATTTTGCTGCGTTGCGCCCCAGGCGTGGGCCCAAGGTTGAGCTGGGTGAGCAGGTGCCACATCTCGCTTGCTGAAGCTGTAACTGTTTGCATACAAAGATTAAATATTTATAAGTTCCAATGTGTCCCAGCTCCCACCTGGGTGCCCAAATCACTGCCCTGCAATGCTCTCTCTTGCACTGTTCATGTTTAAATGTAGTATGCAAAGAGAGACCACATCAAGAGCAGAGACGGCAGAAGTCTTTCCGTGCTGCACCATAGTTTGCAAGGCTAAGGCAGTCTCATGGGGAAAGGATGCAGGTGCAAATCAACTTGTACAAAGAAAACATGAGACAGAGATTTCCTTTACAGAGACGAGATTTCCTTCACCTTGAATGTCCACCCCAGGCCGTACTTTGGTGGGGTTCCCCTTCTGGCATGCAGACTTTCCCAGGTCCATGCCAGGGACTGTGAAAGCTGACTGCAAAGCCTGAGTCTGCAGCACGGAATTTATGCTGGAGTCCTCACCAGGCAACTTCGGAGGACATTAGAAAACCAGAAGAGCTGAAAATAGGTGGAGGATTAGGCAGAGGAGAGCAGCGTCTGATAGAAGAAGATGAAACAGAAATACACACTTTCCTCGCTTGTACCAATTCAGGTAAGATACATCAACATGTTCCTGAGCCTAAAGACTCAGAATTGGGAGCCCATTGCATCTGGAGTTATACAAGTACAGAACAGAGTCCTTTTCCTTTCAAAAGTTCACAAGCCATAGTGGGTAAATAGAGTTCAGACACAAATATGTTTTTAGCTTAGGAGTGTTCTTTTAGATCTTTTCTCTCTGTTCAGAGAGTGCCAAGTAGTGCCAGTTTGGAAGTGATTTCTGAAATGTGGACATCTGTCTTCTGGGTTCTGTACTGAAAACACCATCTTTTTTTCATATGGCTCACCAAACAAGCCATTCATTAGTGACTAGTTTTAATCGGTAATGACTTTGGGTCTGACTCATGGATGTCACTCTCAAGCTTTGTACCTTTACCAGAGGACTTTGCATGAACTAGGGTTCCTATGAACTAGGGAATCTAGGGTGCAGAAGTAAAGCTGGTCCTGCTCTCTGGTCACACTAGTGATTTCAACGTGACATTTCACTTCTCATCATTGACCCCATGAGCCTTTTTAATGTCTAAGTAAGGAAAGAAAACCCTACAGAATGATGCCTATTCAATGAAATTGCTTTAAAACTAACAGCTGATTTTCTGTTTGAGATGCTAATTTATAGGAAGAAAGGTTTTGAAACAAAACCCAAATCTTTTAATTATGTGAGTTTTTTGGAGGTATAGAAGCAATTCTTCTGTCCTTAGCTGAGAAAGTATGTGCTATTTTACCCACACATCTTTTAGCACTAGCTAAAAGGTATTTCTCACAAGCGCACATGTAAGAAAAAGCTTTTCATCAGTCTGAAATAAGGTATAAACAACCTCAGGAAGTTTGGAATATGTTATTAAAACTGTTCTCTAGTATCCTTGTTATATGGTGTTTTGGCATTACCTACTTTAGTATCAGCTTATGAAACTCAGTTGTTGGCTAGCCTCTGCTCTATCCCATGATTTCTCATCAGAAAATCACATCCTTTTATAAGTGGGCTATGACAAGGAAAACTGTGTGCTGCCGTTCATTTAATGATTCATCTGTCTTGTTCTTTTCCTCTTGAATCCTTTCTTTTTCTGAATTCCAGTTCGCTGGTCTCTCAGGCATTTCTCCCAGCTTTTCCCTTCATGCACACCCGCACCCAATGCAGTGCAGCCTGGTCCAGCACCTGCACCCAGGAGGTGATGGCCCTTGGCCATCAGGCACCCGGGTAGCTGCGTTCAGAGCTTACAAGCAGCTCTAAACTTGCCTTATATATGCCATGCTGTATATATGCCATATTGATCTAAAACAGGTCATAAGCAGATGCTGTGCCTAAGGAATTTGGAAAATCAACCAAAACGTCAGCCTTGGAAAATGCTGCCAGGCCTTGTAACTGTGGAGGCAACATGTATTCATTAATGTTAGGAAGGTATAAGTATATAGGGTTCGTTATAGGAAAATATGAAAATGAATATGAATGAGTATGAATATTAAACATGAATATGAAGCATTTATAGTGCTATATGAGGAAAAGTGTCAGGTAGTTATTTTCTTTGACAGTACTACTTGAACTGATTAGGTCTGTATGTACCTCATATGACATTTGTCCCCACTTATATAATTAAAATACAAATTGTTCCCAAGAGGATTAGTTGTCTCCAGACTTTTGTCACAGGGCTGCAGCTGCTCTTTAGAAGCAGCTTCTTCTATCTCTTTAGAAGACCCTTGTTCTTTATTGGGAGCAGAACACAGACCATAAATCACCCTATGGATTAAATAACAAGGCTGAAACCAGCACAGTAATGTGGAGTGCTCAGCACTGCCAGCACCCGTGGAAAAGTCAGCTCAGGCTTCCAGTGAGATTAGGGAACTATCATCAGAAGTGTCCAGAAGTCCCATAATCGATCCGAATGCAAACTCCCTCGGGCTTCCCGGTTCACCAGGTAGCGGCAGCGAGCACGGACGCAGCCGCTGAGCAGGCAGGCACAGGAGAGGGCACCGGAGAGGAAGGGAAAGGGAACGTTTGGAAACCTTCCCAACTTCCTATTCAAAATTACACAAGTGTTAATGATACATTATCTATTAACAAGCACAGTCCTTTATATAAACCACAAGTTTTTGTGCTTTCTCTGGCTCTATGTTTCATGTCCATTGAAAAATGCAGTTCTGGATATACTTATGTGCTTATCTGAACTGCTTTTTCTGCTTTTTCTACCACTGCTAAAAAAATTACTAGGAAACCACCCTGCAAAGCCTCTGTAGGAATTCAAATCTTTTTTGCTTGATGGCACTGTAAATAACAAATTTCTTCAAGGTCAGTCACATCAGAGGAGCTTTTAAAATAGCTGGCATAGTGCTGAATCAAGTGTATTTTTTTCTTGACTTGGTTTGTATTAAAGGCTCGAGCTGCAAACCCTAACCGGGCAGGATCCCCATTTATTTTAACCAGACACTCCTTGACTTCACCTCCTATCGCTTCCTGGTTCAGCCTGCTTTTGGTAGAAACCAGAGTGTGTAACGCACTACGGAGCAGCTCTAGCCCCCTGGAAGCAGGCTATCCTTCCTCACGTTTTCCTGGGACAGCAGGACAGCTTCTAAAGGCGCAGAGGTGGCCTTCACACCGCACAGTGATGCGCTTTTCTGTGGTAACATGCAACGAGGTGCCCATGGAGCACAATTGCTGGTGCATCACTGGTTCCTGGTTGGCCCCATACTGGATGCCAGAGGTTTTGGTGAGTCATTAGCACCTTACAACACGGTACCAAGAGGTCTCTCCAGGTGACAGCTCCATCCCCTGCATCCACTGCTTGCAAAGCAAGACCTCAGCTCCAGCCCCCGCCCAAGCCCTGCTGTGACCCTGAATTTCAACCCATCAGCTCCACATACTGCTCCTGAGAGCAGGAGGACTCCAGCATGGAGTGCAGTGGGGACTCAGACGTGGCCTGCCGGCGATGCACAAGCGCACGATGCAGGAGCCCACGGAGCTGCCGTGGCTCCGGGCACGCGGCCGAATCCCGCATGGCGCCGGGGCAGCCGTCATCTGGCTCTGCTCTCGCATTCGTGTTTACAGGGCAGGCAGGAGGAAAGCGCGTGTTTTTGCGGAAATGTTATTAAAATCCTGGAGAAGTAATGCCTGCGGAAGTCAGTTCTCGGAGACAATTTCTGTTTATGAAGGGAAAAAAGGGCAGGCAAAAGGAGTGAAAATTTGGGAAATCCATTTCCTTTTGCTTTGGCCCAGCAAGCGCCACTAAGTGGAGGAGGAGTTAGAAAAATGTCACTCAGTTTCTAAGTTAATTAATAGGTTTAACTTTTTTTTATATACTCAAATCTATTGTTTTGAAGATAAAATGGGATTTTCTCCTTCTTTAAAACAATGGTTAAACTTGATATTCATTTGCTTGGCTAAGAGACTGAGAGGATTAAAATCTAAAAATACAACAGATAGAAACCAGATTGTGTTATCTAAAATATACATCCTCTCCTGTAGTGCTGGTAACTTAAGTTCACACAGTATAAACACAGCATTAACAAGCTCTGGTATTGTCATTCAGGTTAGGTTATTTTTTTATATAAACTAGCTCCAAGCAGCTCGTGAAGCTCTCCGAGAGATCAGGTACAAAGATTTCAACGCGTCTCCAGCCCATGAGTGTTTGATGGATATAGCACAGTACTCTTGTTCTTGTAAATATTTGAAGTTAGAAAAACCTTCTGTTTTTAATTCTGTTAAAAAAAGAGTCAGTTTAAGCTAACTTCCCAGAGCAGAATGGTTCTCCCACCTCCTCCCTGACACACAGATCTGTGCATTGCTCTGTTTCATGTCTGTACACACTGCTGTGAGCAGTGGCTTTGTGCGGCCACTTGGTCCTTCTTGCTCCTCTGGACCTGAACTTGCAGGAAGGCAGCAGGGGCCTTCCCAGAGCCTCCATCAACCTTGGAGGAAAGCAAAGCCGCAAAGTTGTACAGTTCCCTGCAAATCGCCCACTTTCCAGATTTCACACAAGCGCTTCTAGGGAATTCAGTCATTCTTCATGCAATCTCCATCACATAACTGCCAACTTACCCAAGGACTTGCAAGACCCCTCTGCTAACACCAGCCTGTTTGTCCAACCTGTACAAAAGCTTGCTCCTTGTATTCACGGTTTTCTGAAAATGAAGTACTATGGTTGCATCTCACTGCCATAAAGCAGGAAAAGCTTCCCATTTCCAATTAGAGAGGACCTTCATCTGAGAGAAAGGAAATGTGGACACTGTTCAAATTCTCATCATCTTATAGCATTGGTAAAAGCTACAAGTAATAAAATCTAGAAAAAAAATGCCAGCAATGTAGAAATTGCAACTGACACTAAAAAAAAAATCCTGAGATGCTTGGCTTGACAAATTCAGAGTTAGAAACCATGTGTAAGAATCAGCAAACAAAGAAAACAACATCTAAATGTCAGAAAAATCAAGAGGCTGATTCTGTAATCAGGGAAGGCAAAAGCCATAGCAAAATAGACAGCACGAGGCAAAACCAGACCATTGAGTTCTGGGATATGCTTGCTCTAGGCCTTTTTTTTTTTTTTTTGCTTTTTTCCCTAGTCTCTGAGGTTCTCTTATAGGATGCCTCCTTGCATGAAAACACCACCCTTCTGGTTACCATCTGTACCTACCCGAGTGCTGGGGAAGGAGCCCTCTTATCATTGTAACTGAGGCCAGAGACGAGATGGTTGAGCTACTGTGGTCCTGCTCTTTGGAGGACCTTGGCTTGAAGATTAATAAGCCCAAGCGCCAGCAAAAGTCAGGAGCAATTTCTGCAACATGATCATGCACCAGCAGCAGCCAGAGCTCCGCCGACGGCTGTGACGAGCGTGACTCACCGCACGCGGCTTCGCTTCCAGCATGCCGCAATAATAAGCGATAAAGTCACCGTTGCCATCTGATGCGCCTTCCCTGCTCCTGTTAAACACTTTGGGTGTCACAGTGCAACTCCTGGGGTGCAAAATCCGCAGCGGTAAAGAGGCTCCGACCACCTGTGTGTTGTCCCCATCACTGTCCTTGACCCCGAGTGGCCACCTCAGCTCCTGGTGGCTCCGGACGGGGTTGTGAGAGCAGCAGTGGCACCGCTGTTCCTTTTGCTGCTCGAGTACCCTAGAAACATGGGTCTTGGTACCCTTAAGTTTGCCACTTCACCAGCCCAGCTCAGCTCTTTCGCGGGTGAGTGTGGTTCTGTTTTTGGCTTTGCTGGGAAAATAGAGGTTGCTTTGGAGTGGGAGAATTTTATCTTATAAAATGCATCTTTAAAAAATTTTTAGACTAGATTTTTTTCCCCCGTGCTTATTAGGTGGCTTTGCAGAGAGCCCCCAGCACAGGCCACCCCATGGCACCTTCATGTAGGGATTTGTGCCAAGGGTGGCAGCGGGTTCCCGTGGCAAGACCAGGGCCTTGGTGGAGGCAGTTGGTGCTTTAGCACATTGTTGTCTGGCTCCATGGTTTAGGTACATGCTTTAACATCACTGCCCTTAGCAGGGAACAGGATGGTGGAAAATGCAGAATATTGTTCTAGCACAAATAATACTGCCTAACACAACTCCAGTGATTTAGCATCTGTGTAAAAAGTCAGAAAAAAGCAGACGTCTCCCTTGGAAATAGTATCTGGTGAATAAACTTTTTTGTTGCTTTTTTTTCCACTCTGAATGATTTAAAGTTGGGAGGATACACACAGAGAAGCTGACTTGGGTCAGAGATGCGTTACCTATCCCTTATTTCTCAGCTGTGTCTCCAAGCATAAGACAAACAAATCCAGCCTGCGCCACATCACCAGTAGCAAGGGGATCCCCAGCAGAGCCAGCCCCAAGCCCTGCTTTTCCTGCAGGGGTTAATCCTACTGAATCCGGAGCTGGCAGGGACCGCGTGAAGTCTAAGGGAAAGCAGGCAGCTACTTATACTTCGGGTGAAGCTACAGGTGCTCGGAAAGCAAGTCTGAGTGTATTCAACAGTCATCATTCACCACTGAGAAATCTTTCCTGTTAACCTGTGAAGGAAACTACTACTTTTACCTTTATGCAGAGGAACTTAATGGAGGATGCCATGCAGGGTTTTCCTAATTACCCAGAAAGAAGGTAAATGCTGTGGTGGGTACAGTAAAACAGTCATGGTTAGCCATGGCTGCATGGAACTTTGCAGGGAGTAATTTGCTCCCAATTAGTATCATCTGCTCAGTTATCTGCCTGCTACCCTTTGTCTCCCGTGGAAAGGATCTGCTGCTGAGCTGCCTCGTGTCCGGGCCGTCAAGGGACGCGGCACAGCCTTGCACCTCAGCATGCGTTCAAGAAAACTGAGACTCTGTTTGCAAGCTATACATTCACTTAACATGGGATTTACTACTCACAAAACATTTATCCTCACTGATTTATTTCCATCCTTGGAAAAGTTAATTTTGCTTGAGTATGACCTGCAGGGATCAAAGCTTTTCAGCATTTGCAACTGAGTTTTGGCCATGTAGGGTAATTAGAGAAAGAATATTAGTACTAAATACATTACCCTTTAGTACACGCTGTAGAGCCTTCCCTTGTCAGATACAAGTACTCTCACACACTGCTGAGGTGACACTCCTCTGGCATAAACTACCCCAGTGCCAGTGTCAGAGCAACTTCCAGCCAGTCCACGTGGACAAGAAAGTTAGTCTCACTTCCATAGGAGTGTAACTATCCCTAGGAGCCCTAAGGCACTGGCTTGCTTGCCAGGGCAATGAGAGTTGAAACATTAAACTACCTGAAGCCACGGCAGAAAAAGAACTAAAAAAAAGGGGTGACTGCACTGACAACCACAACGAGCTTGTTCCTGGGAACAAGCAGCTGTCCCAGGTTGGGAAAATACATTCAATCCAGGTCAAAAACTGGAAGAATGCTACCATGTCTCTCGTAGAAAAAGAGAGTGATTTTAATAATGGAGATAAGAGAGACAACCCCTGTTTTATTAACAGTTTCCCTATTGATTCTTCCTTCTTTTATCTGAATGCTTATAATAAATATTAGTGGGAAAGCACAGGCCAGCAGTTTCACAGATATGCTTCATCCTGACCAGTGTAGGACAGGTAGAGCTTCCTAAGGGAACATCTGCCACTACATCCGGCTGTGTGTGTGTTACGATTTTGTTCCTCCTGGACAACATCTTTATGTTTTGAAAGAATAAAAAAAAATTTGCCTGCTGCTGCCTGTGTATACCTCAGGTCTATTCATTTTATTTTGTTGTTTTTCAAAGTAAATATATTCTTCCTGAAAGTGTTTGGTTCTCTTTATGCACTGGGAAAAGTTTATTGCTGGCTGTTACTCTCTCTGTTCTTGAAAAGCAGCCCGAATCTGCAAAAACCTCACACCTGTGAGCAATACTTAAATAAATGTGACATTGCACAGAGATTAATAGCAGGAGTAAAGATGATAAAGCAAGCTTGCCATTATGTATGAAAATACTCCTGGACCCAAACAGGAAATGGCAAAAACAAAAGTTAAAAGTAAAAGAAAAAGGTAGGAAAAAGAAAAACCTGAATACCAGACTTTTAAATCCTAGGATCTATTTTCTGCCCAGAATTTGTAAGTGAACTAATTGCAGCCACAGATGTGATGTCCACAATCAAGTGTTGAGTGGTGAATGCCATTTAGCCACTTCTGTGCTTGATGTGTGGATATAAGCAGAAGATTAACAGTTACTTTATTTCGACTGCACCTGGTCATAAGTACAGCCTGCAAAAATTACCCCTCAGTAGATAAAATGTCAAAAGTAGATGAGAAGTCAACATAAGGGTGGCTCAAAGAGCATGTCACTGTTATTTTAAAGCATTAGAAGTGAAACACATCCCACCAGTGCCAGTTTCTTAACTTCAGTGGACTTGGGTCAAGTCAGTATCACGGAGATGATGCTGTAGGTGGAAGCATCCACACACGAGCGAGTGTTTCAGAATGGTGTCTGCTGCCTCATGCACCAGCTAAGGTCTGCTGAGATATAGCAAAAGTTTGTGCCAAAGTCCCTAAGGGAAGAAGAGGATCTCAAAGCTCCGATCATAAGTTCAAATGGCAATTTAAACGTTTTAAGAGGAGCCAGCTCTGGGAAGCCCTGCCAGTGAATATTTCTTACTAAAAGGGACAGCTGGGAGCACTGCTGTTGTTCGAGTGGGATGGGGTTATCAGGTGTGCTTCTACTCACCTGCTGTGAGCCACACTTCACAGGAGGCCCTATGAGATGTCAGCTTGAAAAATTAGTCTTTTCATTTGAGAGGGTAGATAATAGGTTTTCCAGTAACCTGCATCTGGGATTGCCAAAGTGTTTGGAATTGTTCTACGTCCATTGCAATGTCCCTTTAGTTGCTAAATAGAAGGCCTTCATTTAAGGCAAAGTGAGAACCCCAAATCCATTTTTGCCCTTTACTAATCCTTTTGAATGAAGATGACGGAGAATCCCACAGACTTTTTCTTTTTCTTTCTTTTTCTTTTGTATCTTTTTACACCTTTTTGTACTTTAAGCAAAATGCATGCAATTTCCTGGGCTGTGTTAGCAGGGCCTTTTCCCGCACCCCGGAGCAGCTGTGTGCTCCGCCAGGTAGTGGTCACGGATGGCTGTGGGGCGGTGGCTGCTTGGAGGTCACAGCAAAAGCAGTGACAGTCACGGCAGGCTGGCGTTTGCCTGATCCTCCTCAGATACAGGGCTAAGGCAGCACTTCCGAAGCGCAAAGGCGCAGTGTTACGACTAGAAATGATGCCAGGTTTCCAGAGTAAATCCCATTCCTCTATAGCCCCTGCTACCGCAATAAGAGACTGATGAAAGGCTCTTCAGTAAGTCATGTCAGCATCAACATTTCTGAGATATACTCGTTTGTGAGTTGTGCTGCTGGGTCCAGCTGTCTCCAGAATGTGAAGAATCATTAATTTCTTTTTTTTTATTTATTTATCTAGAAAAGGTCTATAATGAAAATTTTATTCAGGATAAATAAATCTCCCAGCAAAACCAGGTTTGGTGCACTAACTTTTGGCAGTTACTTCTACCATCTTTTCATCGTGGAATGTATTATATTGACACGCACACAAGTTTTCATACTCCCAATTGCTGTTTCATATCCTTACTCTTAAAAGGATGCATTTTTTTTCTTTATTTGTGCAATTCAATTACAACAATGTAAAACTAAGACTATAGTGCAAGAATATAGGATTTTTCCTTGCCTGTGCTCACGTTTGCTTCCTGGCATAAGGTCTAATATGTATGTATGAAAAGCACTGCTATGGAAGATTCAATTTGTTGAAAAAGCATAGTCATTGATTTGTGATTCTTTTCTTCAGCTGCAGCCTCATCCATTGTATTAATGCAAATCAAATTGCTTTCTTTGTGAAACAATAGCTTTTATACAACTGTATGGCATTTTTATTACAGCTCCATTTCATAGAAGGTATAGATTTACTTTAGAAATTCATCTTCCACGCTTTTTCTTATTTGAGTAGCACAGAGTTTAGCCCAAAGCAAATACTTTTCAAGCAAAATTAACCAGAACTTTGTTAACTGTGAATGGTCCTGGCTGCTTAAGGTTCAGTTTCTGTGCATTTTCCTTCTGTGGGAGTACCTGTACCAGGTCAGCTCTGGTAGCATTGGTCCAGGTCTTCACTGTCACAGAACCCAAGAGAAGATGTTACTGCTATGAGTATGCCTATGTGCTGGGCACTGCTTACAAGTGACTTGCTTCTATATCTTTGAAGAAGCATCAAACTTACAGAACTTTGTTTTCAGAAAGTAACCTGCTCACGATTTAATGACTGCCAGTTTCTCCCCTAGACTGACATTTCCCTGTTGCCATATTGTGGTGCCACAAGAAGTATGCCCTGCAGATTCAGTTAAAGTGCGGGAGAAGAAAGGTGCAATAAGTGGCAAGTTGCAGTCACGGAGAGAAAAGCTACTGTGTTTAAGGAGAATTCAGAATAATATACTTGGGAAAGGAAGATTTTTACCTTAAATCTCAAAAAAAAAAAAAAAAAAAAACGGAGCAGCAGTTGCCTGAATATAAAATGAGGCTGTGGCATATTCTCTTGCATGTGTCATTTTTATAGAGTATAACTTTTTCAGAGGCTGGTTAGAGCTGCGATGATAATTTGCATGTCAAGCAAACTGTCTTAATTTCCCTGCTCTTGCTTCTCTTCTAGGATGTCTCCACCCGGTCTGTGTTCTAACAAACATGTTTGTCAACGAAGAAATCACAGCAAATGCTCAAGCTAATGATAGTGTTAGCTGTTAGTTTGGCATTCTGCTCTGACTTCTCTGGCAAATTTGTCTACAAAGATAGCCAGAAATGATCACACTGAGCAACTTGCTTAAGAAGGGGAAAACATTCACAGGCTCAAGGAATCTGTGAGATATTGTATAGCCCAGTATTCCTATCCACAGTCAAGTTGATTTGAGTTTCAAGTGCTTTAATATTAACAGTTTTGATTGTGGACATGTACCTGCACACATTGCTGGCCCAAAATGTAGAAAAAACCCTCACAATCATACAGCTGTCATTTAAATCACCTTTTTCCTCTACAACATCAGCCATAAATCTGTGAAATTCTAAATTCATTGCCAATATAATGAACCCTCAAGGTTTTTGTAACCCATCAAAAATGTAAATGATAAAAAAGAAGCTCCTCCCACCTCCCTTGTCCCCAGAGTGTAAGGAATTTTTGATCTGGGAGAGCAAAACAAACAGATATTTCAGGAACTCTGTGTTGTAAAGTTAATGATGTTATTGCTTCTGCTCAAGCAGAGCCTGCTCTAGCTCATATAAAAATCTGGAGGCAGCCTGATGTAGAGTCAATCACACTGCACTGGTACGGAAATATCCTTGCCAAGAGCAGTTTTAATTACTGCCACAATGGAATTGCTTAAATGAGGAAAACCTGAAAGGGTGAAATGGGAGAGAAAAAGGTAAATTCAGAGAAAAAGTGAAAGAGCTATCAGGGAAAGAAGGAGACAGTAAACTAGGTAATACATTCTCATTTCAGGGTTCACTAGAGTTAATAATCTAGAATGTTCTGCTCATTGCCGGATCTTCATGGTCAGGTAGAAAATATACAACCAAGGCCCTTCAATTTGCAGTAACAATAAAATGCCTTCTGTGCACTGGTGTTAATAACACTTTTTGCTTAGGGCTCCAAAATCTCAGAGACATTTTCACACTGGGCACTGCATAAGAGCTCTTGTCCACAGACAGGCCAGAACCATGCTGAACTGCAACAGTTTCTAAGCACATAACTTCTAGCTGCATTAGACAAGAGCACTGTAAATGGGCTTTCAGTTTAACTAAAACGGAGGAAGTAGATCTTTGTAAATTTTGAATGTTTGTCCTGCTGAGGTGCCTTCATGTTAACAATATTCAGCTTTGGAAAAGTAACAAGGATGAGAGGTTTGTTACTCTGCGGTGCCTATGGGCTTCCAGGCTTTGCCTCATGGAAAGCTTTGAGGCTTTTGCCTCATGGAAACATCAATTTATTTTTATTTTTATTTTTTTTATGGAGCATGAGCCCTGTAAGAGTAGTTATTTCCACATGATGGAGATGAGTGGTACAGCTCAATCTTATTCCCCGCAAGACTCTTCGCCAAGCTTCACTGAAATAACCAAGACACATAACTCATTTATGTAAGACCCTCAAGGGGTGCTAGACACTGAAATGAGAGACAACAAGAGCAACGAAGGTGAGCATCTCTTTTGGACCTGGTAACAGGACAGGGCAAATGCCAAGGGAGAAGAGGCAGTGACTCCATATGGTCTCTTCTCCAAGTCGTGCCAGAAGGCACCTCCTTGACGGGTTACACCGTAAGGCATGGTTTGCCAGAAAGCTGTTTGCAGAAATAGCCCTGGTGACTCATGCAGAACCCCCTCCTGGGGAGGTTTTCCCTTTGGGAGGAGAAGCCAGGGGATTTCAAAAGTTGTGTCATGTTCCACACAGCAATAAAGCAGGAAGCCCAACATAAACACCAAAGTGTTATACAGTAGCCTGCCCTTAGTATGTATTTACTACAGTATAGCAAGTCCTTGATGAGTCATTGATAATTGTAAAAAGGCAGGTGCACCTCGCATCGCTTTTGAGCTAGAGCTTGAAGTTAAGCAAAATGGCCCATTCTTCTATAGCTCATGCCTCTCCAAACTGAAAAGCATCGGGGGGGTTAATTATAAATGACAATGGTTTATCCTAGCAATAAAAGTGAGTACTGGGTGCTAAGCCACTTTTTATTCATTTAAAATAGCAGAATCCCGTGTCCCTAAGAATGATGATAAATATTTTACCACACAGATTTTAGGCAAAAATTAAATGTTCTAATTGATGGTCACTGAGGATATATTTATTGAAAATTTACCTTCTGAAAGAGTAGCAGTGGCTTTTCTTGATTTCAGAACTAAACTTTGTAGTCTTCTAATCCCATTCGATGCCTATAAACAGAAAGTTGTCTTGCAGTTAGCCATCCCTTTTTCTTCCGCCTTCCTTTCAAAACACTAATTCTCCGCCCATCTGTTTTGGCACGGAGGTACATTATCAATTAAAGTTCCTTGCAGATGTGTGTTTTATAGTGTGTTGTAAAGCTCTTTTTTTTTCCCTAAAAGTCCTTTTGCTCTGCAGCATGTGTGAACTGAACTGAATGACTTTCTCAGTGTCTTACTGCACTCAGCCACTGAGAGCAAAGGCTCTTCCTCTGCCTGGCTTTGCCGATGCTTGTGCATTGAGCATTGTTGCTGCATTTCTAGCTTTCACAGATGGATAGCTAGGAAATGTGTGAAACTGCCTTGGGCACCAAGAAAACAGGGGCATGAAGCCAGGACGTTGAAAGAATACTTCCAACAAACGCAGCTGCAACGTGCCGTGCGCCACACTGAGCTCGGCTCTCCTACCCTTGCTGGCTCCCTTCGCCTTCATCTAGGAAGGAGGCTGCATTTTAAGTACATGCAAGTCGAGGCATTACAGTAAAAGTGCAAAATGAAATCTCCATTAAAGCATGTGCAGATGCTTTGCTCATTGCTGGGTTGTATCCCCACGTGTGAGATGTGCAATGAGAGTGCTTAGGCCAGAGCAGCTTTCATCAGATCCCTCCCTGTTAGTGCCAAAGGGAAGAGAGGGCAAGGAGCATTGCATAGATTCCAAAATTAAACAGGATTTTGATGATTCTTTCATTCAAATTGATTCTTCTTCTTTTGAACTCTTCACTTCTCTGAGGATCTCCACTCATTATTTGAGCTGAGTGGTGATCCCCAACAATTCACAATGTTTTGATAGCAGAAATTGAGGACAGAACAGACAAGCCTGCTCAGCATCAAGCCAAAAGGAGAGGATAGGAATGATCACTTCATCTCAAAGCCTAGCAGACCTGAGGCCCTCTACAAGCAGAGGAAGTCAGCCCAAATTTGGGTCTAAATCAGGAGGGAGGTGCTTGCCAAACCACCTAATCACAGATTCTAAGAGGCATACCTGTCCCTCAAGAAAGAACAGAGCTGGAGAATAAAAGAAGTCTTGCAAAATTGTAGCTAAATGACAAAATTACAGATGCTATATGAGTTTTTAAGGAATTCAGAAGAAAAAAAAAACAAAGAAAAAAAGAAATATGTGATGCTAACAGAAAAGGCATAAATACAGTCTCTGCCAGTGCAAACTTTTCTGCAGCAAGACCAAGGCATCTTTTTGCTGACTTAGAATACGACCATCAGCAGATACTGCAGTGCAGGTTACCATTCTGCATGCACCTGGAATGAAAAAAACACAGCTGCTGAAGACCATCAGGAGGAGAATATGGAAATGCACCATGATAGAAACAGATGGCATCCCCCCACCTAGATTAATATTTACATTTCAACCACTTCATCTCAAAGAGACCTAGCAGAAACTAAAGGGGCATAGAGAAACGATAGTACTACAGGGAAAACCATCCTGGTAACAAAGCTGGGTTGCAGAAGAAGACAAAAATGTACAAAATAAACTGGTAAATTCTGTTTCATGCTATAGGGAAAAGAGAGGGAGGCAATGGAAATAATAATCTATAATCACAAAACTAATTAAATCACCATGATTTGTCTTTATATAATACATAATTGATATATATCACAGATGTTCTAAAGTTAAAAGAGATGAAATGATTATATACATAATATGAACATCTGCAGCCATGTGATATAGGATATAAGTGCTTGTGTTTTATGGTATTGGTTAGGTACTCGCTGCCAGAGTTTTGAATGAAACTTCTCTTATTAACAGGTTATTTTATAGCTGCTCTGCACTGGGCTTGCAGTATCTCTGAGCAGCTGGCAGGCAGCTGCCATCCTGTGTTCCTGATGATGCTGAATGATTTGGCCTTTTCTGACCTGTCATTTATTCCACTGTAATTTAGAAAGAGATGTGTATATATCAACCCCACACAATAGAAACTCTCCTGAAGGAAAAATAAATGATTGAGTTCTTCAGGTGGTTTAAAGCAAAGACTACATTTTAAGGACTTTGATTATATGTATATATACATATATCTGTGTGTGTGTTTATAGATATATATATTTAGATATATAAATTCTGTATATGTTATACAGAATTAATCATACAGATGTAGATCTCTTCCTTGAAGGGCTGGCTGCCTTTAAGCAGCTTTTGCCTTTGAAAACTCTGAACCCTGGATGTGACAAAATCATTAAGTTTGCATTTTGAAAGAATTACAATGAACACTAAAGAGACCCCACTTCCCACATGCAAACTTTCTAGTGATAAAGAGCCTTTTCAGCCTGTATAATCCTATTTACTGTTCTTAATTGGAGAACTGTGTTTGTCAAAAAGTACAGAAGTCTTCAGTTGTTTGGAAGTGAGTCTGGCTCATCAGCTCCCAAGGGAAGAAAAGAACTATTTATTTTAACCGTTAAGCCCAAATACAAACTGCACAATAAATCTGTCTATCCAAATACTGACCTATTTCATGTCATGTCAGGATGAAGCCGGCCTTGCTGTATGAGGCCATTGTTGCTAATAAAGAAAGTAAACCTTATTAAGGGAGCCACTAACCCGCTTCCAGGGCACGGCCCCAGGCATCCCCATCCTGCCGCCCCTCTGGCAGTCGCTGTATGCAAGGAGGCTAAAAATGAACCTCAATTGCCTAGCTCCATCTAGTGCCTGGGAAGCAGACCTTCAAGACCCTGGCTAAGAAATCATGGAAAATCCCTCTGCTTGGCCATTTTGGCCTGGGGAGCCAGTTGCGCCCAGCGGGCAGTGAGGGATGATGCGGGGCCAGACGCATGTGGACAAAATCGGAGCCTTTCCTAGATAGTTTTGCCAAGCAGGGTAAGCCCAAAGCATCAGTGTTGCTCCGTGCCGAGGAGCCCATGCTGTGCCAGCAGCTTTTTGCTCCAGTCTGTGAACCCATGGATAGCTGTAAAATCTTTTGGAGGCAAATGGGGGAAACTCGCCCGATGACGTAGCTCTTGGTTTAGGCATGCTAAACTTGTCAAGAGATTGGTGCCTCCACTGGGAAATTTCTCAGGGTCAGCAATGGAAAATCTCTGTTCAGCATCGGCAGAGTTTATAAGGAAGATATGCTTTTAAATTCCTCAGGAATGCACCAAGGTCTGCTTTCCAAGAAGAAAATGCCGCGGGCATTTCTAGACAAAAGACAAAAAAGTCCTACCCTTTCTGCTGTCTCCTCAGTTTCCCGGAGGAGGCCTGCACAGGGAAAGCAGAACTTCAGGAGCGCAAAAGGTAAAGGTCATCTTTGGCTCTGCTCAAGCCCTAAGTCCCCCCAGCCATGGGAAGAGCTCCTGGAAAATGTGAAGCTGCTCAGTGCCAGTCACATTTCCCTAGTTTGACATGTTTCAACTGTGTGTCTCTGGAAGGGACAAGTTAGGAAAAGAGAGCAGTGGCCCATCCCCATCCCCATCAACTCGCCAGTCTGAGCATTTTGTATGGAGCTCAGAGAGAAAGGCTTGAAAACCACAGCACTAACTTTGAGAGACAGCAAGCAATAAGGAGATTCCAGAAAATGTTTAGAGAATCTAATAAAGATCTCAACTAAAAATGAGCTAATTTTCTTTCTGGTCAGCTAAAATATAAAGTTTCTTGTTTTTTTCTTCTCTGCATATACTCCCATATGGCTAGGTTTGCTATTTTGTGATCACATCAATTTTGTTATTAGTCCTTGGGAAGCAGAGCTGGTCCCACTCCTGCTCTGCAGAGCAGCCTCGGATGTCTCCACAGAAAACCAGCCTTCATCTGAACCCCTGGTAGCATTTTCAGGAAGAGCTGCCATTGCCCTGCGAGTGCAGTCCCTCTGCCGTATGCAGAGACTGCTCTTTCTTCGGTCCTACCAATAGTTTGCAGCTCCACAACAGCAACTCTTTGCTCCAGGGTATCTGATTTGCATAATAACTAGATAGATGGTTATTGCAGAAAAAAATGGGCAGTATGCAAATCCCCGGGCTGTGGGAAGCTGGCAGACGTTGTGAGCCAGTTACAGAGAAGGGATTTGAGTAACTGCTGTGCATGCATTTTTTAGGGGTACATTTTCTGTGAGTTATTTTAAGGTGGGCCAACTGCAGGCCACCACCTCTCCATCTGTCTTCTCTCCTAGTCCCTTGCTGCCTTCCCAGTCTCTCTTCCCAACTCCAGATCCTCACTTTTCTTTAGGAAACCCCAAGGAGGTCAAAGTCACTCCCAAAGTTGCAGCTGGTTCCCACACCCTACTACACAAAGGAGCCTCTACGGTATTGATTGCCCCAGTGCTGATATTGAGGACTTCAGTACAATAATCCAGGGCTATTAATGCACAAGCCTTTTGCTACAGCACGATATTGCTCAAATAGCCCTAAAATTGAAGAGTAGCTTCAGCAGCTCCTCCTCCTTTGCTTCACAACGTCCCCTGTTGCCTCCTTTTTCAAAAGCCTCCTTTAATCAGCCCATGGCTAATCCTATCCATGCCTAAATCAATGTAAGGTAGTATAAGCTTCTTAGTTACTTAATGCCCCACACCTACACCTCCCAGCTTCCCCGAAACTCTCAGCTGCTAAAAGATAATGCTAAAAGACATCTGCTGTGACCATTTTGCACATTTCCATTTCAAGAANACATCTGCTGTGACCATTTTGCACATTTTCATTTCAAGAAAGAAGGGGAGAAAGGGAGAAAGGGAGAAAGAGAGAGAGAGAGAAAGAAAGAAAGAAAGAACGAAAGAAAGAAAGAAAGAACGAAAGAAAGAAAGAAAGAACGAAAGAAAGAAAGAAAGAACGAAAGAAAGAAAGAAAGAACGAAAGAAAGAAAGAAAGAACGAAAGAAAGAAAGAAAGAACGAAAGAAAGAAAGAAAGAACGAAAGAAAGAAAGAAAGAACGAAAGAAAGAAAGAAAGAACGAAAGAAAGAAAGAAAGAACGAAAGAAAGAAAGAAAGAACGAAAGAAAGAAAGAAAGAACGAAAGAAAGAAAGAAAGAACGAAAGAAAGAAAGAAAGAACGAAAGAAAGAAAGAAAGAACGAAAGAAAGAAAGAAAGAACGAAAGAAAGAAAGAAAGAACGAAAGAAAGAAAGAAAGAAGATAATTTTGCACTACTTTCAGCTTCTCTTTAGGATCAAGATACCAGATAATATATAGTCTGGTGACACAATAGTATGGGAGATTTCAGAAAGGACATTTTGGCAGAAAATAAGGAAGGAATTTGCAGGTAGTGGCAGCTGGACATAAATGTAGCTTTAAAATGACCTGCCATACATTTAAACAATGCACAACTAAGAGACAGTCAGCATTAATAAACTTATATCTCTCTGGAGAGATAAACATCAGTATATTCTTTTATCTAACAAGCTACTGTAGGTATCATGAGACTTATTGACTCATGATCTTCAGTATAGTCACAAACCCACAGTCACATTTATCTACACTAAAACATTTTGCCATCTATGCTATCAAAATATTGCAGAAGTCCAAAGAAAATAAGTAAATCTCCCACAGAATCTAAAATATTTTGTAGCAATCGCAGCTAGGAGAAAACCAGATTGGAAAAAGGCTCACACACTCTTAAATTGTTCAGAGTTAACTTGCTCATGGAGAAGACGTTAGCAGATCATTTTATCAAAGAATGTGACAGTTTTTTGATTCTCAAGTTTTCTTGAGGACATGGTTCTGTGAATTTGTAAACAATAGCCATCAAAAAAGAAATCCTTAGTTGGGGGTAAGGAGGGAATATGTCTGAACCTTTGATCAAAACATACACAGAAGAATTTAACCTTTCCTGTCCTCACACTGTAATTCTCTCATTTCTAAGCTTCCTGGATTTGACTAGCAGTGGAACAGGCATAGTGAAAGGGAAGAGAAGTGGTTTTTATGGTATTTTGCTCAGAACAGACCAGGAAGTATCAGAAATCTAGATAAAAAATAAAGTCTGAAAGTAGGAGATTTTCAGACAAATTTCCCCAGCTCAAAGTTTCAGAACAGTACGGCTAACCTTAAGCTAAATATTTCAGCTTGTCTGTAAAGATAAAGTCTCTAACCTGTACCCCTTAAAATTCAGTGGAGTTTTTCATGACTTTTGGATTGGGCTCTAGGTGGGAGAATAACCACTGGAGAAGATCATAGTAGTATTAATCAGCGTGAAGGGTATGTTTGTTGTTATTTTAATAACATTTCCTAAGATCTCTGCTTTTGCATAACAGAGTGTTGAGATAAGGTATCAGCTGAAATTCATAAACAGAACGTGATACTTTGGTGCTAATGAGAAATGTGAGATGTTGTAGTCTCTGCCCATGAGTTAGGCTGCTCTGTTTGCACTGTGGTGGGGCTGGTGATGGTCCTGGTCATGAAGAGCTGGCTGGGGACCCAGGGGCACAGTGGTGCTGTGGGACCACAGAGTAGCCCTGCTGATCCCGTGCTGCCAGGCATCCATAGCGGAGTACCAGCTTTTGGAATATTTTGAAAAAAAAATGTTTCTAGAAACTCCCAAAGGATTTATTCATAAATTCCAGGATCCTGCAGGCAAATCTTTCAGTTTGTCACCATTTCCAAGTACTTTTTTCAAAGCAGAAATGGGGTGAGGGCTCAGCTCTTTCTTTTTTTCTTGGAAAGAAAGTTCATTGTTGGAGATGAAGAAAAGCACCTCTGAGACATGAGAAGCAGCAAGGAAGCAGCATTCCCATCTTTGCAGAGTACCTCCAGAAAGGGAAGAGGGGTCAAACCTGCGCACAGTCAGGGAAGCCATGGGATGATGGTTCACCTCCAACAGCAATAAACTCTTGCTTGTGACTGTGCTCGCATCCTGCAGTAGTAACAGTGCTGGAACTCAGATATTGCCATTGCTCTCCAAATGAACCTCTTTGACAAGAGCAATGGGTAGGTTCTGAGTTCACACTTTGCCAGCAAGTCTAGGTGTACAAGAGCAAGAAAAAGATATTAGGGTGGTTCTGTCCTCCTAATGCCAGGCTGAGCAGCACTAGCAAGACTGAATTGCTGGCCATCAGAGGACATCTGTCTATGAGCAAATAAAGCTGTTCAGCAGCTATCCTTTGCCTTAGGATTTCTCCAGAATAGCTCACACTTTTTACTCTGCTGCAGATGGCAAAAGGTCAAAATAAACACACTGGTATATGTCCATGCACCTGAGCACATATGTACGAGCAGAGGTTATCTGCTGTAGCAGCGAAGCACACTCCCCTGGTCCTCTTTCATCACCCCACAACCACACGCCAAACACCCCAGGTGGAGAACGGCAGCAGGACGGGGGTGCTGGGAGGCTACAGGGAAATTGGAGGTGCCCGTTTGGTGACTAATGAGCTGATTACAATATCTGTGGATGAATTTTGCATAATACATGTGAAGGAAGAGCAGAGAGGGAAGTCAATAGGCTTGGACCCATTTGTATGCAAACAACCAGGCAGTCTGCTGCTGATGAACTTACAGACATTTGTACAGAACAAGGGCACAGAACAAGCTAAGCTGGGCTTCTTCTCTACCCATATCTTCAGACCAGTGCTGGGAAACCAGAGATAGATCACTGACATTCATGTTACATTTGGTTTTAAATGTGGGGGAAAAAAAAAGGAGAGAAGAACTAATTATATGTTGCTGGCTTGATCTGTGTTTTACAAATTTGCGTTTATGAATTTTTTTCTCATGATTAGCAATTTCTATTTGAAAGGGTGAGGAAGTGCTTGGAAGAGTGAATTACTGTTCTCCACCGCTGCCAAGTCTCATGTTTTAATTTCAAGTTTCATGATTTTTGATGCATTTTTTTAAAACTCACATTCTTGGAATAAAGATTCTTTAACATCTCCAGCTTTTTTAAAATTTAAAGCATGAAGCAATTGCACCTAAAAGATCAGATCTAAAAGGCAAATATAAAGAAGCCAAAATGTGTTATTTTAAACCAACTTCATGATTTTAGGGCAGATTGGTGTGATTTGGAGGCCTGATTAATGAAGTTTTAATGAAGTTCTATGCTCTATTCACATGAAAAACAGAATGTCAGTTATAAAGGTACTTTTTCAAAGCCAGTTGCATTAGACAACTAAAGAGAAATATTTGCAATGGCAAGTACAATGGAGGTGTTGTCTATTTTACATTTTCCTATGGGGCATTTCTGTTACCTCTCGGTTTTCCATGTCATTGACATGGTAAAGAAGCTGAGAAAGGGATCTGAGATGGTTAAGGAGCAGGAGGTCAATAAATATGGTTGTCTTGCTCTGCACTTGGGCAGAGGATGTAAGACCAGTTGGGCAGATGAGTTTTATCGCCTTCTTAAGAAATTTCTGGGATTCTGAAACCTGTTTCATTCTGGAAACATTTCTCAGTTGGTTACCTATCTTCTGCTTCAATATCTTGTTATTTCAGAAGTGGTCTATTCAAAGAAAAGATCTTGATCTGAGCACAGGTTCATCCTGTCGAGGCATAAGTAGGATTTAGATTTTTTTCTTTTTTTCCTTTGTATTTCAGATTTCTGTTCTGCTACAAATCCAATTTGCCTGCTCCAAGTCTATTTGTCAGGAACTACTACAATGCATCAGCCATCACAGTTCAACCGAAGAAGTTAATGCAAATTAAATAGTTCATTGCCATAGGAATATTCCATTCAGCCCCAAGAAGACATAAATGAGTGTAATAGAAGCAGTATTTTCCATTCAGCCCCAATCTCTTGCAGTACTCTTTTCTATTTCATTAAAGGTAGAAGCACATTTAGCGTGGAATACGGAAGAAGGCTAGAGAGGTTTGCAAAAAATAAGATGAAAGGAATGAATTAAAGGGAAGAAATAAGAAAGGGAAGACTGTCCTCTTATCTGGGCTAATTTTGTGAACACAGTGTGATGTGTTACAGGAGTCAAATGACTGTCAGTGTTGCGAATTTCTCTACCGCCAGACTGAGGTCAAATTCTCAGTTTCCAATAGCTGTTTTCTTGGATCAGTGTTGGTTCTTCATGCAGACAAGCTCTGCTGTGTTTTTTTTTTTCCTTTCTTTTTATTCTTTATTCTTAAAGGTCAAATATAGAGACTGTAAAATTTGCTTCCCTATGTCCTTAGCATAAAAAGAGGCAGAGTGCTGTTCTGCTTCCCTCCCCTTTCATATCATTTTCATCAAGCTTTTCTTACAACTTCTTAACATTTTTTTGTGCAGTGATAGTGCCCTTAGCCCTCAAGCTGGATGCTGTGCAAGCATATGACATAACGTGATCCCTCTTCCCAATAGCTTACAGTGTAGGTAAAACAGAATTATAATGATACGGGAAATGCGGCTTAGAGAGTGGTGATAAAAACAGAAAACTGTCCATACTGAGTTTGTGATTACACCACACTGCCTGGACTTGCAGTTTCTCTCATGGCCACAGACAGTTGCCAAATCTGGGCTCTTAGGACAAAAAAAGTCACGAGACTTATAGTTGTTTAAAGATCTGTGTCAGGAAAGCTAGTGAGGTTGAACCAAACCAAGTTGAGCTAGTGAGGTTGAACCAAGTCTTTTGGCATCTCACCATCCTTTGAATCTCACTGTTAAATTACAAGGATTTTTTAGACAATTTTCTTTCTTTAAAGACTCTTTTCAGGTCCCTTTTCTGTTGTATGAAAGAGTTATACAGAGCAACAGGGGAAAACAACACAGATAACAGATATACAAATAACTCTATCTGATGCACTGCTATAAAAAGTTATCTTTTTATATCATTTCTGAGAATAATCTGATTTTCATGCAGCAGAGTAAGGCTTCTTAGAAGTCACTCGTGTTCCCCTAAGAGGGGTCAGAGCAAAGCTACTTATCCTGCCTCATCTCAACCTGGGGGAGGACTGGGGCCGACAACACTGCCAAGTCCTTCCTCTTATTTCTGACCTCCTGCAGCCATCCTAGAACAGGCAAAGGAGAGAGTTCTATTATGGCTTAATATTCTTAGCAGAGAGTTTACAAAGTTAGTTTAAAAACATACCACAGAATAAAGGAATAAAAAAAGAACCCAATCTAAGCATCTATGTCTGTGCGAGTCTTGTTCTATGACTTTGGGATGCTCCTTTTTCCTTCGCAGGCACCACTTTCCAGACCATAACTTACCTTGTTAAGCACATACCATGGCAACTGCAAGTTAAAAATGTTAATGAAACCAGTTAGCAACTGAGCATTTTTTTCTTTTTTAGCTCTGGTGCATATATGAGCTGGGGTATGCATACGTTTTTGAGACAGACAGAAGGAGATCACAGTTCCTACAGGGACAGATTTTCCTGCTTTACACTGATCTTTTTGGCTGCAGCTTGCTTTTTGGTGAAGTGTAATAGCCACAGCTGAAGTTAAAGGTCACATTGCCCCCAAAATACACCAAAAGATGGACCCTGCTCTACAATCATACAATCTAAACAAACAAGGCAGTGAGAGTGAGATGGGAAGGAAGTGTCATTGTTATTTAGAACACATGAACATATTTAACGAGAACACATTTTTAAATTGGTGAAATGTCAAAACATGGCATTTCTTGCTCTAAGATGTGCCTGACCCCCATTTTCCAAAGTGGTGGGAAATGTGGGGCATCTCTCCTTTGGTGAATACACATAGAGATCCCTTAAGGAAATCTGATTTGCACAAAGTAGGGATGGCTTGAATGCATCTTTAGGTAAATGCCTGGAATAGCTCAGCACCAGCTTTCTTGTGCTCTTAGCAGCAAAGATACTTCTTTCATGAATATTGCTACCTATGGCTTTAATACTCCCCAGGCTGAGCAAAGTTCACTCCTCTGTTTGGACTTTTCTGCACTTACAGTGAATCACCCAAATAGCTGTCAAATAGCCCCATGAAATAAAAACATACCCTAACACAGCTAAAGTGGTGAAAACCCTGCTGCAGATATAAGCCTACAATCTAGACTGCTAATGCAGTTTATTCTGATTAGCAAGAAAAAAAATGAATACAAGCTGTACTGAGACAAAATCTCTTTTCTGAGTACAAGCTGATTCACAGCAAAAAATGCGTACTCCCCTAAATAAATTGTACTAAACATTTGCTAACATAAACAGGGTTTAGGGGCCAAATGCACAAATATGTCTAGGCACTTAACTCCAGTGAAATTAGATAGGAAAATTGGCAGATCAAGGCCTTAGCGTAGTTTCTATCTGCAAATTCTCACATGTCAGTAAAAGAATGGATCCTAAAGGTTACTTTTGCAACCAGAAATTAAAGTTGAAATAGAGATTGCACAACATATATAAGCTTCAGGAAATTCATTGGAAATTGGAAATTCATTAAATCTTCTGACAATATATATTTTGTGAGCTTTTGAACTCGTAGTGTTCACAAGTGTCACACAGACACCTTGGACAGCAAAGCTGACTCTGTTACAGACAGCCTCGCGCGCCAGGCTTACGGGTAGGAATAATACAGCAGGTGCCTGCACAGTCTCAGCGCAAACTTTCCATCTCTTCAGCATATTCTTATTCCTACCTTAAGGCTTCAGGAATTTTTCCCTTTTTCTGTCACTGCAAGGAACATCCAATTCATGGGTGAATTTCTGTCAAAAAAAAAAAAAAAAACAAAGCCAGAATATTAAACCAGGAAATGGAGGGAGGAGAAGCNAAAAAAAAAAAAAAAAAAAACAACCAAAGCCAGCATATTAAACCAGGAAACGGAGTGAGGAGAAGCAAGACATGCATGTTTCTAACTTTAAATTCCTGCTATGTGAGGATTAGCAAAGTGCCTGGGAATGCCACGTCTGCCAGTTTTCAAATGCAGACAAGCATTTCCTCAGACTACGCGCATACAGCCAATACTGATTTGTCAGCCACTTTGCCAAAATTGGCCAGAGACCCCTGAGAGGCAATAAACCTGAAACTAAGCATAAATGACTGAAGTAGAGAAATTAGAGTAACCATGCACTGTGACTGTGAAGTCCTAGGCAAAGATATAGCTGAGTTTATCTTTGTTTTCAGTGCTCAAATGTAATTTAAATGGGGAAGATCAGGTGCCTAAGACTAATGCCTTTGTAGATGACAGCGGTTGCTGGAGTTGTCTACCAGGGCTGGCAGCTCTGAGGCGGGATTGATGGGAGGATTTCTACCCTGCTGGAGCAGCAGCTGCAAGCCAGATGGGATTCGCAGAACTTCTGAAATGACATTAGACAGTGCTTGTATTTAAGAACCTGAATCTCTCTATACCTTACTTTCTTGGAAATAAAAGTTTTAGTGCCCATTCTATACTACTACTAAGTGTACTGCTAAGTTGAAAGAATGTAAAATTGTGTAATCAAACACAGATTAAAAAGGACTGAAAGGCACCTCAGGCAGGCTTAATGTGTCTCCTTACAAGTATGCATCACGACAGTCTTTATGATATCATGTATTTTTTTTTCTACACAGCTCAAGTCTCACTCAGTGTTCTTTGAAAGGCAGATAGGTATTCAAACCTTTCCATCATTTAATTACTGTGTATCTTTCAGACTGCTGTGAATACAAAATTATTAATTTCCTTGTGGAAAATTATTAATGAATATTAATGAATGCTTCTTTACAGCACCTCTTCCTAAGGAAATCATCTCAACTCCCAGTTTAATGTGGCTGTTGTGATGTCAAAATCCTTAAACGGATAAGGCAGGTAGATGGTGGGGACAAAGCCCATTGACATTACATCTGCACTGTGTCCACGTGGGTGATGTCTGGCCCCTCCTGAAGGCTGAGAATACACTGGAATTTATGGATTGACAGAAGGTTCATCCATTCAGTACGTGTCACTGTTATATGCTAAATGGTGCCACACTTGAATTAGTCTCAAGACAGGTGAGCCTGGCTGGGAGCAGGGAAGGTGATGGGTAGCAGCAGCAACGAGTCACCGGGGCGGAGGGAGCAGGAGTGTCTTGTCACTTTCGCAGCGGGCCAAGGGGTCTGGGAGCAGAGCAGGGGTGGTGCTGCTCTGCAGGGAGCTGTTTTGCTAACACTTGAAATGCCCAAGGCGAAGCTTCATCAGGCCTGAGGAACATCCCTCAGGGACCACAATGACCTGGTTGAAACCACCTGCCTGGTGGTTTGCAGGAATGTTGTAGTAGAGCTGGGCAGGGCTGTGCTAAGGAGAACAAGACTTAAATCCTTCACAGACTCAGTCCTCAAGTCTGTAGAGCAACATTCAACTGCTTCACCTATGAGCCTGTCCTTTCTTCTCTGTCTTCTTCATAGAACAACTTTCCAGTATCTTCAACAGAGGAAACGGGTCCCATGGGGCAAAAAGAAAGTGTTGTGAAAACCTAGATATAATGTATATGCATAACGGGAGTCAAATTAAGGATGTCCAGAAACTCTTATCTTGTCATTTCCTAATTTCTTCACTTATATTCCAGTGACATGGTATTTGAAAAAATGTTTTCCATCTTCCATCAAAAAGAAAATTTAAACAAACTGCAGAAGTAAATTAATTTCATGATGCAAATCTGTCTTAACTCTTTACCAGTGGGTTAGGGATCTTTTCAGGCCCAGAGGAAATCCTCTATCCTTAGGGCTTTTTTAAGCTTTTACTTGTTTTGCCCTCCATTCTGGTATGTCTGTATCAGAAAAAGATTTCATTTCATGTTTAGGAGGGCAGTATGGTTACAATATCTCTGCATATCCCCCTTTGTCTCCTCTCCCCTTCCATGCCTGCACACTTCTGCTCACCCTGCCAGCTTGCTTCACTTCCATTTTCTTCTCTGCCTCTCCCTTGCTAGCTTGCACCTTCTCTCCTTGCCTCTTATTCCCTGGCTCTGCTTTGGGCCTCTCCCATCCACAGTCATTTTTCTCTGTTTCCCCTTTCACCAAACGCAGTTCCTGCTTTGGTGTCTGCCGGTCGGCACTACCTCACCCCTCCAACCCTGTACCAACAGGAGTATTATAATGAGACGACTGCAGAAAATTAGAATTTAGCAGAGATAGTGTGTGGGTTAATGTTGTTCCTGGTTAAATTGCTCTAATAATATTTGTTGTGTATGTGAGGAAAGATTTTATGTCACATGTTGAGAAAAGGCTGTTAGATTTTTCCTTTCTTTACAATGATGTGCTTGGCAAAAGGAACACCGTGCTGGCTCCAAAGCCACATTTCCTGTGGCAAATTTAATATTGAATTAGCATGGGACTAAATCCATAAAGAGACTGAAGCTTCACAGTGCTCAGAGTCATGATCAAATCTCAGCCTTTTCCCAAGACCAAAACCAATTTTCCAAACTCCTTTTATACTCCATGGTGCTTAGGCTGAAAACAGCCTAAGATGCTTAGGCTCGGGGTGGTGCTCTGGACCCTGGAGAGGATGATTCCTCTTTGTCTCTCTCTTCCAATGGACATTATGGTAGTGGGATGTGGGATAGCCGGAGGCTTTGCAGGGTGTCCGGGCCATTTATGCCCTGACTGGTAAGTGTGCACTATTAGCAAGAGGCAGACAGACACACCACAGATTGATTATGGCTTGGAAAACTCCACGCTTATTGCTTTTAGTAAATGGCAGTACTGGAGATTTACTTCCTTGTGGTTCTTGTTGTCTAACATATTAAAGATGACCTTTTTAAAGCATATGGGTGTTTGGTGCTTTATATTTGCTCTCCTGACTTCGTAAAGCAAATTTTCACTTGGCCAGTTATTTCAGCGGTTACTGAGACCTACTGGGATGACTGTCAAGAAGGTCTAGGAGCTAAACCACACTGCAGTGCTGGTCCTGGTGTTGCAGTAGGTGTAAAACGTTAGTTGTCAGGTTTGATGTGCACAGCCTTGAAGAGTTGCAGGAACTGTATGTTTTACATCCTTGGGGCTAGGATCAGAGCCAGCTGCCTCGGCAGGTGTTTACCCTTGCCACAGGGGTACAGATCCCATCTGTGGCATCCTGACCTACTGAATATTCACTCCTTTCATGCAAATTACAGTTATTTCAGTGGAAGAGACTGAGCAAAACCCGCTCCAGGGACTCTGTGATTGGAGTGGGAGATGTGGACTCATGCCCCTGTTTCATCTCCAGCAGTGGAAACTTGAAGCCTGCACCCAGTGCCCCAGTGGCTTATTCATTGCTTTATGGTCTGAACATAGAGTTATGCTCCTTGCCATTCTCTATGGAGTTCTTATACCATTACTTTTGAGGCAAGACAAGGCATGGGAGACTGTGCAGAAACACTTGCTGGGACTTTGATGTGAGCTAGAGGCGATTCTGGGCAACTTCCAGAAATTTGTGCAAGGCCAGTGGGAAAAGTGGCACTTGCAAAAGCTGAATGAAACTTTTGACCTTCACCAGAGGGCTTCAAACTGGCAGACAAATGTGTAATAAGAAAATGGTGGCAGGAAATAGATGCTCAACCTGGTAAGTCTTGAGATGGCGTGCAAATTTTCAAAGGTGAAAGCAAGTAACCACTAGAAAAACTTGCCGGAGGATGTGGTGACTGACTTGAAAAAATATGGTATTTTGGGTTACATAGGACAGATGCTCACAAGCAGTCCTTTCAGCTTGATAATTATTTCAAAAAGAACTATTGGACACTTAAATAACCTGATGGGTTAGACTAGTTTTTATCTCCACATTATATGCTATTGTGTGAACTCAAAGAATCATTTAAAAATAAAAATGTAATGTTGTGCTTCTATCTTCTTCCTGAAACCTCTTCAACATTTCCTTTTGAAACATCAAATGCAACATGTAATTTTGATTCATTTGTTGCTAGTCAAAGTACCTCCCATTTAATTACAATAGAGGAGAAATTTTCCTCTTGCCCCATCTCAGATGGCTGACCCAGTTTCTTCCCACCTAATTTCAGTTTTCCTAAACCCTGTTCCATAATGTCCTTCTTCTTCCAAAGGAAAGTGACAAAAATTAATATTGAAGAGCTCATGGCATTTACGAGGGGAAAAAATTGAAGTTGGGCTTTTATATCTGGTGTTCTGCCTAACTTTGTATTTCTTTCTTCATATTATAAACTGAAATGCTTGTGTCAGTACACGTGAATGTGTTATAACTGAATTTGCTATAGACCAACTGGCTAGGCATCATGTGTCATGAGGCAAAGCTTTGAGAACTTGCTGAATATGAAAGATTCCATATCAATCCAAGCCTATTATTTTGGTGAAATACAGGTGTGATATTTTCATACGTCTCTTTTTCAGTAATGCAGTTCTAAAGTTTATTATACAATATGCCCTTTTTATTTGCACGTGGCAGACTAAAGTAAGTTTTCTCTTCTTTTCCTCTTTTCCTTCAGCTGAAGTAGTTGGTTGTTGCACATGCACAATCTGTGTTACTAAGCAAAGTTGTATTGTGCAATGTTTGTAGTTCCATATGTACAATTAAAGCACAAACTGAGATCTTTGCCAGTCCTCTTTAATAGCACTTATGAATATTTAATAGTTGAACCGTATTTGTTAATCTCTTGTTGAATGCCAAAAACAGCACATTTCCTCACGTTCAGAACTGGTCTGCCTCTTTTCATACCAATCCACCAAGTTTCCTTAACTATATGCTGTACAGTCTGGGGCCATGCAGACACCCTTGCGGGAGAACTTTGGTGTGGGAAAGGTTTGAGAGAGAGGAGGAGGGAGGGAGGAGAGAGGAGAAGAACACTGAGGAGGAGAAGGAGCATGTTCCTGTAGAGCTGGCAGCAGCTCCTGGCCCACTTGCATGACAGGCTAGCAAAAAGTCTGGAGAAATAGGTGAATGTGGCAGCTCCTGCCTTGTTCCTCAGTGCATATATAGACCATTGCCCTTCCTAAGCCCTTCCCCGTTCACTTCCTTAGAAGTATAGACTATAGTAGTGGTGCCTAGGATTGGGAATTTTCCGGCTACAGCATTTCTGCTGAAATTTCTGTTATACTTGATTGTAGACGTTCCCTCATTACAGTTTTCAGTCTTTGCTTAAAGGTATGGACCCTCCGAGCGTATGTGTCCTTGGTGCGGAGCCAGCAGGGAGCTGTGGCCGATAGCGTGACATGTGGTGTGGATCTGCCGTGAGATGAGGTGGCCACTGTCACTCTCCAAATGTCTGTGGTCTCTGTGAAGGGGACAGGCTTGGCCTCTGAGGAACCTGTGTGGGAAGTGCTGTGACAGGAGACGGAGACGGTCTCTGGCTGAAGTGCATGGCCCATCACGCGTCGGCAGGTCGTTATGGGGTAGAAAAGGCCCAGTTGTGCCTCAAGAGGCATAACCAAGGGCCAAGGCACAGCGCCAGGATGCCAGCTCCTCAGAGCTACACAGGGAGCAGGACCAGGGCCAGAAGTTTGGAGAAGGGGAAGAGAGAGTTGCCTTTCCCAGGAGGTTCCTCTTCAGTCCCTAGGTCTGACGGGCCAGCTCTGCTCCTGCCGGCTTCACCTCGCTACGCTGCCACCTCCCAGCCATATCTGCTGCCTTCCTTGAGAGCCAGCCCCGCTGCCTGACCCTGGCCCTGGCCGCTCCTTGTGGAGCGGTGAGGAGGCAGCCCCACACCAGAAGCTCCCAACTCTCATGGTCTCCCTGGCCACAGTCTGGGACGGCCTTAGCTGCTGCCCCACAGAAAGGGAAGGTGGCTGGTTCAGGACTGTGGGAGTCAAAGCCACCAGCCAAAGCCACCAGCCAACATTTAAAAGAGACAGAGGAGATGGGGGCTGGGGAAGGCATAACCAAAATAACTACTCATGCCCAAAGACATGTTAGGTCAAATGCCCCTGCTGATTGAGGCAGGAGAGTACGAAGAAATGCCTGCTGAGGGGAGATGACCAGGAAATTCTGAGAAGCTGATTCTTGATCTTTGCATAATTACTACAACCTTCTTCCTCACCTGTTCCTCTTTCCTTCATGCAGCTGAGAGCCTTTTACTGTTTCTTATAACATCCTGTGCAGGTCTGACTCAGCTTGACTTTTGGCAATACTTTTATTGAACACAGATTTCTTTGCTGATCAAATATTTCTGTGATACTTTTGAGCTCTCTGCTACTCCTAATATAACTTCTGAGATGCTGACTCAGTTTGCTTAGTCTGGAGCCCTTTTCTGCAAGATTTTCTTTTGCTTGGGATAAAACTTGCAGATATGGTGCCTTTGGCTTAAATGCATTTATTTCCATTCATGTCTCCTATTTCTTCAACCAGTTGAATTCATTTCATTACACAAAATTACCCTGTAGAAATTGAAAAACGTTTAAATCTTCCACTAAATTTAAGCTGAATCAGCTCACAATCATGAAACTAACTTAGGTTCTATAACCAATTATACTTTATAACCAGAAAAAATATAGAAAATACTCTATATTTTCTAACATCTTCTCTCTTATCTAAAGATCCTTCCTGAGTCACACACGAGAGCTCTCTGAAGCCCTTTCTGTCCCTTCATTGCACGTGGCTAAAGCTCCCTGCCCTGTTTCACACCCAATGGGCATCCTGTGACTCTTTACTTCTTCCAGAAAACCCTGCCATGTGTCTGACCATGAAACCAATTAAAAACCTGCTGCCTTTCACTGTGGCTCTAGCCTGGGACCATTTGTTCACTGGGAAACTGGTAGTTTGTATCCCAAGAGCGTGCATCTGCTGAGCCTTCCTGCAGTGACGTGTACCCACACGCTGACTTGAGCACCCTGTCTGGTAGCAGTAAGCTACAGGAACTGCTTTTTTTTTTCCCTCACAGGACTCCAACCCAAACATATCCTTATCCAGGCTTTTCCTGCTTATTTCTTCTGGTCCAGTAAACCAATTGCACAGATACCAACATGTAGCCATTCCCAGCCTGAGGTATGAATGAGTCCTACGATGCGAGTAAGCACTACAACTGCAAGACAATGCTGATGGGGGCATGACATTTTTATCTTATTTCCTGATGCATCCACTAAGTACTGACTGAAGATTGTGATTCTGAGGATGATGCCTCATCATTAGCAAATTAGATGCTGTAATCTAGTTCTAAATGAATCTTCTTAGGGGGCATTATTCAGGGTCAGATTAAAATTAAGTGAGAGAAAGACTGATTAAAATGTAAGGTGAGCTTCCGTTCTGCACTTCTGGTGGGTGCAGCACAAAATCCTCGAAAGGGCAAAGGTATTTTTAAGTTATCTTTCTTGCCTTGCTGGTTTTGACCTTCTGTGTGACTTCTCTAAATTACAATGCTTCACAAATCCCATAAAGGTGAGCTTCTGCTCTTTTTTCCTCTGAGTCCCAGTCGATGGGCCCAGGGGAGGGAAATAAGTTCTTATGGAGCCTACTACCATGCTCAGAGCAGGAAAATCTCTTTACAATTGAACGAGGGGTTTAATGGTTGTTGAAGCCACTTGCCCTATGGTTGCAATCTGCAGCAAGGTCTGTGCATGCTCGCAGGAAGTTGGGCTAGCTAAGCATTTCAGCCATGCTGGTGGTGTGTCCATTAAAATACAAGATCCCACGTTGGATCATGCATTGCTGAGGGATAAAAAAAAACAATATCAGAGGCTTTCTCACTTTGCTTATCTGTTTGTTCTTTCACGAACATTGTCCTGTGCTTCTGAGAGGGAGATACCCCAAACCAGGGTAGCAGAGGTTGTGAGAGGCCAGTGACACCTTACTCGGGGCCCAGCTTATCTGGGGATGTCTCTGCCTGCTTTTGTGCTCCCTGCCCATACCAGCCCTTATTTACCTGTTGTAACCTCAGGTTAATTCTGTCCGGATTCAGATGACTGGGGTGACTCTGATTCCATTAGAGCAATGTGGAGCACTGCAAATGGCCAATAAAATAATATTTGCTTTTAATTTTACTGAAATAAATGACTTAACGAGTCACTGTATTTCAAAGCTTTGCTACGGCAGATCAAAACTGTCCTTTTAATTAACTGCCGTGTTAATTAATTAGATGTGTGTGAGCTGATGTTTAGCTGCAGTCAAATAGCGTCATGTTTATTTTTCTCACGCTTTCCAAATGGCATTAGCATTTCTAGTTCTTCATTTCATATCTGCTTTCTCATTTCATGAGTGAACATGAAGGGTGTTTATGACAAATAATGCTTTGAACTCTTCTGACTTGATCTCCTCTCTGCTCCCTGCATGTGCTGCAGTGCCCAGGGTGAGGTAGACCTGCTGGCTAGTGCTTCCCAGCGCTCCCCAGCCTTCCATGGACTCGGGCAGAGCCCTGGTGCCACTGCCCCAGGTGGACGGCTGGTGCTCAACAAGCACTGCCCCATGTGGCTGAAAACACTCTCTTTCAGGCTACACATTGAAGGGAAAAATATTCTTCGTTTCTCAGCAGGGTAAACTATAAAACTGGTAAACTGCCCAGCTATACAGCAGGTCAGCAATGAAAGACAGAAAACGCGTGGAGTCATCTCTATTCCCAGCTGCCTCTTGCCTGGCCTTGCTGGAGAGCCTCGCATCGGTATGACATGGGAGGAGGACCAGGCCACCACATTTGGTGGAGAGATGCTGCAGAGACCATTACAAGAAGCTAATATTTTCTGTTTCTATATGCAGTCCTCCAAGGGCCTCATTCCCATCTTAGGCCTCGACTCTGCACTTTGGTTTTCGCTTTTTCTGTATCACCCACTAAAGCTCCTTGTAGTCTTGGTAACTGCAAGGGAGGTTGCTTTTCTTCACCGACCAGCAGGTCTGCATGGGGCTTTCTGAGCCGATTAGTACTGTCTTAGTTGAAGCCCTCCTAATCTAATTAGGTGTCTCTTGTGGACGAACTGACCACAAAGGTTACATATCCAGAACCACAACTCCATGTGTGGTGTCTGGTGATTTTTCTGTCCAAGATTTCTAACATAAGAACTCCACATTTGCTGGGTGATATATTGCACTTTCATGCGAGGGAGGCCTGATCCAGTTCCTACAGGAGTCTGTAAAAAGGCCCCTGCTGACATCTGGCTTTCACTCAAGGCCTACATCTTTATCAGAAAGCTTTGCTGTCTGCCAGTTTTCTGAGTCTAACACACACATTCAGGAAAATGCCGGGACAACTGGAAGAGTAATGTTAATGAAAACAGACAGGTATATCAGGAATCCAGCTTAAGTCTTTTTACCCGAATATTTGGCACAACACATTCTACTACAATGGATCTAGCCTTTCCTCTGAAATCCCTGACAAATAGTTTTAAAATCTGGGTAATTTTACAGACATCATAAGGGCATTAGCATTTATTTCTAGGCTAGAGGATAATATTACTGCATTTAAAAAGAGGCAAATACTTGAAATTTTCCTTTGTTGTCACTTGGCCCCAAGGCTGGTCTAGTAATGAATGAAGAGCCAAAAACAAAAGCAAGATCTTACCAAGAAGTGGTGACAGTTATTCAAAGAGCAGTTTTTGCTTTTGTATTTTTTAAAAAGACTACTGTGTAAGTATTTATCTCCTTTCTGATGTTTCTGCTGTCTTGAGTATAGACTATATTTATATTAAAAAAAATAGTTCATATAATTAATGTGGAGTTAGATATATATGGTAGATGTAGCTATGGGTGTAATAAGCCTCTCTGTGGGTCAATCTTGAAGTGGAAAGAGAAAGGCAGGGATCTCAACTATCATGGAGACTGAGAAAGAGTTCAAGATGAACCAGTGCTGATGAAAGCAAGGAGGAAATAGAGAGGGACAAAACAGGTTGAATTAAAAGTACAGAAAAGTAGCTCTTGTTAATAATATTAAAGAAAGAAAGATTGCTAAAAACCTCCTCACCAAACAAAAGGAGGAATTTCAATGGTCCCAACTATTTTTAAATGATAAGTGTACAAAAGAAAAGCTACTTCCAGGAATGGAAGTATAGGCAGATACATTCAACATCTTAAGAAACAGGGGAAATACAAATTTTCTAAGGATGCGCTTTAGGCAGACTGCAAACTAAGTCTGTGATAGGCATTTATATCCTGCGAGCTATGTACCAAATGCCTGGGGTTTCAAAGCCTATCTATCTTGACTATTTTTTTGATCATATATTTTTATGAATTTCTGGAGGAAGGTAACTGTAGAAAAGAGTTTAACATGCAGAAATCTTTCTTGATCAGGAACTAAAGGCCCCAGGATGAACTGATTAACTTTGGTAACTAACTGGAATAAGTTACAGTTTGATTCTCCTCAGATTTCCCTTGGTATAAAGTCAGAATAGCTCCATTTCTGTCAGTGGACTAAGCCAGCGAGAATGAGAGAATTAGTGCTTCAAGGATATTTCTCTGTTTCAAAGTCCTACTAAAGTTCAACAATGTTTTTGGATTACTTGAGATGAAACATGCTGTACAAATGTAAATGTGTCTTACTGCAAAGTGTCTGCTAATTTTATTCAGGGAAATAACCCTTGCTGCTCTGAGTTCAGTGACAATTTGCATAATTTCAGGTAAGTGAATCAGAAATGTCTTTCAAAAAGGAGGCTAAACCCTAAAGAATTTAAAATAAGAAAGGGCACAAAAGTGTTGAAACTCTCATGATTGCCAGATTCTTTTCTTTATATTTCATCTTTTCATGGGCATCAAATCCCAACTATGAAAAGGGAATGAAGAAGGGAGAAGAATAAAAACAAACAAATCAAAACAAAACAAAAACCAAGCAGAATATTTGAAGGAGAAAGGATATAAATGAAGAACAATCAGGGTTTTTTACTTGAGAACAAGTGTTGCCTGATGACTATTTTAGTATCTCACAGTGAAACGAAAAACACCATGTCAAGGATAGAAAGATAGTGTTTTGTTTTTGTTTTTAATTAACTGCAGTAGAAAAAAATCCTTGAGCCCCATTCTAATGCCATCATTTCTGTTTCAGAAGTTTCTCTATATCTAAAGCATAAATACCTTTCTAACCTCCTGCCAGGTTCTGCCTCCTTCTCTGAGACATGGTCATGAATGTGACTATCACAAACACTGAAGAAAAAAATAAACAGCAACAAAAAAGGCTAACTCCATCAAAATTAAGGGTGGTACCCTGGTACTCATTCTGACGTTACTGAAGCCAGGATTTCACCCAGGGAATAGAATTACTGAACATGTCGCAAGGCTCTGTGTGCTAGAGGGGCTCCTCCCATCAGCTAATTGCTTTAGAGTGTTTTCTGTACAATTTACGGCTTCCTGTGAAATCAGGCAGAAAGGAATTTTCTGGCCTTAGATGGTTCTCAGATGGTCTTCAGGCAAAAAAAAAAAAAAAATTGTTTGGAGTCCAGATGATGAAGGGTGTCCTTTTCTCCAGAGTCGAAATACAAATGGCTACTCTTTCAAAAACAGGTTACTTACTCCATCCTTGACAAGCATCTTCTTGACAAGAAAATGGTGGGCTTTCTTTTAAAGGGCAAATTCAGAATATACTTGGAAGATGTCTACTGTCACTTAGTCACAACAAGCCTGTCTTAAAGTACTTAGAAATTTTGCTTTCTTACTCCAAGTGGAAATATGCTATAGGGCCTCTGAGGATGAGAAATTGCTTTCTAATTCCCAGTCAAAGTTATTGATGGTCAATTTACTGCTATTTGTCCTTGTGCTAGTGATACCTTCTCACTTAAATAATTCTTTGCCCAATAGTGATTTGATTTATACAGAATAATCATAACTTGATCTTTTGGGTTACACCATCAACACTGTTTTGTTCTATTTCTGTGAGCTGAATTCTCTCTTCTCTCTTCTTTCTCTCTCCTTTTTCTCTTCTTTCCAGTTCTTCTGTGTTGCATTTCTTCCCATTTGGATTCACATTTTTGAGGACGGGTTGTACAGGGTGGTCTGTATAAGGTTGTAACAGTCTTTTGTATAATATCAGAAGCACATCTCAGGCTGCAAGAAAAACTGAGCTGATGCACCCCAATCTGTATTTTTCTGGCTACATCACACTGATTGATCACATTCATCTTGTAGACTGTCTGGATACGAAGGACTTTCTTTTCCTTAGTCTCTTTACCCTGACAGTTTTGCTTTTGTGTGCCCAGTCATTTCATCAGGAATGACACACGGCATGCAATCATTTAGTTAACTCTTTTTACATAGATCACCTGCCAGTATTCAGGAGGCCTAAGGATAAGCTGACCATGTAACAAGGCATTTCTTTGTTGTCACTGTACTGACTACAAAAATTGCATACAATTCTCATTTCCTTGGTCATATGATATGTGGAAGAACCACACAGGAGAAGACCATTGCTATGCTGGCAGATCCCACCTTCTTTTGAGCTAGTTCAGAGACTTATCCCAGTGATATTCCTAGGGGACTAAAACCAGTGCTATCTGTGGGGCTTCTCTGCAACTCTTCTCTGGTTACTTTGGCTACTGCCATGATAGACTTGTAGCCCCATCAGAATAAGGGAAGGAGGGTTGTCACAAAACTAAGAAAGATGAAGAGATTCAAAGTGTAAGCATGAGCAAGGAGCAAGCTGCTGATACAGCCATCTCTAAATCTTGTTACCTGATATAATTTTCACACCCACACACAAAAAAAAAGTGAAGTGCCTTATTTACATTGTTGGTATTCCCATAATTTAAAAAACGCATATACATGCAGGTGTTGCTTGCCATCCTGTTAAAATCCCTAAGCAGTGCTTCTGGAACTGACAGTGAGAGATATTAGGTGGCTGAAATGTGTTTGAGAAGATTTCTTGTTATCATCCTTCCTTGCTGCTGCTGTTCTGCTACCATGCTCTCATAACATGGGAGGTTTGTGCTCGTAATAAATAAGGAGACGGTTATTATACTTTGGAAAGTATCCAGCATTGCTTCCATGACTGTAATGAGTCTCAGTAGCCTAGTCCAATTCCAATGGAAGTTGAGGGAAACTCAGATCTTGCTGACAGGCCAATGCAGAAGCAGATGGGTACCTTGCAGTTAACAGCACACGATGAAGGTTGGAAAATGTAGATGAAGATTAGCTTAAATTTCTGCAGCATAAATCACAGTAAGTGGTACCCCAAGCAGGCCAGAGCCACAGTCCAAAATGCAAATCTCAAGGGAATAGCTGCTATCTGGGTTTCATAATGTGTCTTTTTTTCCCCAGACGTTATAAAGACAGTAAGGATAAAATGGAAATAAAACTGCTTTCTACCTGAAGCACTGCCAACACTGAATTTGCCAAAGTTAATGAGTTTAATGGGAAGGCTGTTTTGAAGGGAGGCTAGGATGGAAAGGTCCATCTGTGGGATCTAAAGAACTTTTCAGATAAGAAGTCAGGCCACTGGTATGGACTTTATCCAATGTAGACCACTGGAGTGAAAACATCTCTATCTATCATCTGAGCTGGTTGTTTAGCATATTCATTGGAAGGAAAGAAACACTTCTGGGGTGTGAGTCATTTAATGCTAAAGCAGATGTCTACAATGCTTCTGATGAATTACTCCCTAAAATGCCTCTTTCTGTCTGTTGATTCCTAAATGGATAGCCAGGAAGAACATGCTGTATTGTAGATGTTCAAAGATACATGATATGAGCTTACCCCAGTGCCTGAAGCTCATTAATAGTTTGGGAAAGCTGTAAAAAATACTACTGTTCTGTAGATAATCTTCTGTGCAATGTATCTTTCAAACAATAAGACTTAGGATTCATGCATGATCACGCATTGTTTCTGCTAGTCCTGCTAAGGGACAGAGGTGCTATAAGTCATTGGGTACCATGTCCTAATTTACTAGTGCATTGGACACAACACGCTTTCCTACCCTTCATCCAAATAACAGTGTAAATGTTATATTGGAACAAAGAAACAGACAACAGGGAAAGACACAAAAGAATTTATGCTTATTAAAATCTGAACAGGTCAATCATGCGTTAGGTGCATGGGCAGTCTTTCAGAGGATCTCAGGCTACTTTAAAACAGCAGATTAAGTGTAATTTCAGATAGAAAAACTGAAGTTAAAAGCATCATTTCCCTATTAGATAGCCAGCTTGAGTGCTGCATGGAGAAGGACTGGACTGGAGTCATAGAAAAGGTACAAGTATATTTTTCATTTATGATGATAGTGCAGATCAAACTTGCACAAAACTTGCACAAAAAAAATCCTGCAGCAGAAATCACAGAATAATCATGCTCTACATCAGACCAGTCAGTTGTTACAGTGCAGTTCAAAAATGAAGCACTCAAGGTGTTGCAACTATTTGCAATTTGTACCGGCCCTTTGTAAAAGAAGTAACAAAAAAACAAAAAAAAAAAGCTAAAAGAGTACATATCTCTGGCCCAAAACAATGTCACCGAGACATATTGGGGAAGATAATCCACCACAAGAGAAAGCCATACTGAAAAATATAAACTGCAGCTTCAGGAGGGTCCAAATGGTACATATAGATATATGGTTTTGTCACAGATAGGGAAAAGGAAGCTACTTTTTTGAACAAAGTAGAGCCTAAAGGAAAACAAAATATTATATTTTCCTCTCTTTCATTTCTTAAGGATATGGTGGTCAGGTACTGAAGGGTATTTTTCTTTAAGAATGTTGTTTCTTTTCCTTCCTCCCTGAATTTCCTTTCTCCCTAGATTTCCTTTGCATTTCAGTGTGTTTTTCTTCAAAGTAAAGTGCTGTTGGAGGAGGTTGTCTTGAATCTCAACATGTGAAAAGGAAGAGTTTTATCTCCTACAGGTAGGCAGGTGTCACCTGAGAACGGTGTCCCCTGAGAGCAGTGCACTGCTTTGAAGGGAGGTGCTATCCTTGCAAGAAGGCATTTGCAGGTGAGGCCTGACATAGGAGCAAAGAGCTCCTTAAGGGCTTAAGTCCTTCCTTAAGAGCAAAGAGCTCTCTATCAGCTGGAGCAACACTGTCATGCTAGGGATAGACCAGCGGTAGAAGTAGGTGCGGGTAGGCAGTCTACATGGTACTACAAAAAAAAATCCAAACCGAGAGGGAAAAAGAGACGTACGTTCCTTACTAGCGGTGCCCTAGATTACACCAGAAAAAAACACCTTTTCCAAGTGGAGGCCAGTGGAGCCGGATGGCCTCCAGGCGCCAAAGTCCCAGGGAATGGGGTCCGTATGAGGACCAGGGTGCTACAGTAGGTTCACAGCATGGGGATTTTCCTCTCTTACTGCATCAGTCCCTGAATATCCAAGCCACCTTGTCATCTGTGCTGCATATCCCAGGCCCAACGGTTCACAAGGGATCAGATAAAAGCAGGCAAGCAAACACTGGTTGACTATTAGCTATTAAAATGAAGGGTTCATGTTATTTGTTGCCTTGTTATTTTGCTCTTTGAGGTTTATAGTATATGCATGGCACATATTTGAGCTTTTATCTATAGCCATTAGGACTGGAACTTTTTAAATGAATGCTGAGATTCTCACATAATGACAAGAGCTGGGGAAAACATCAAATATCATAAGACATGTGAAAAACATCTTAAGTTGGCAGTACTACACATAAAAAGAGACAGCTCTTGCCTTGAAGAGCTATGGTCCAAAAACATGAGACAAAGAGGTGGTAGAAAGTAGAATTACCACAATTTTATACATACAGGAAGATTAAGGAACTTGTCGCTGCTGAAGCTAGCACAAATATGCTGAAACTAAGCTTAGCGCCTAGCTATAGGGATACATTTCTTCTTCAGTGTACAGTCTTAATTGTCATAGGGAAAATAAATCATTTTGCATGTTGCCAGAGGATTTTATTTTCCTTGCTAAAACAGGCAAATTATGCTATTGTCGTGACTTACAATACTACCATAAGCTTCATAAATAGAATTTTTTGCAGTATCAGATACTAATATTTTTCAGTGAAACCAATGAAAACAATGTTACAACTCCCAGTGAAAGTAATTTTGCAATAGATGCTGTGAGCATTTCTCAAATTAGTTGTGGGGCAGAAAATATGTGTGAAAAAGAAAATGAAATCTTATGTCCTGGGATTCCTTAAAGTATCAGGAAGGTGATGGTGGCTGTGGCCTTTACTCTTACGTTGCTCTGCAGAATATTATTTAAGCATTAACTGCAGCATTGAACAAGATAAGCCACTTTTGCCCATTGATGTGACTGCATCATTTTCTCTATGGGGTTAATTTGTTTTAGTCTGCCAGATTATTTTCATCAAAAACCTGGCCAGTTCTTGGCTGTAGCGTATTTTGACAGTCATTGACAACAGAGTGTTCCTTCAAGTTGTGGGAACATTGATTATAGTGGTTGTAGAGATGAGATAAAGCTATATGTACTTGTGCTGTATTATTTAATGACTCATTGAAATTAATAACTGTCGTGTTCTTATCTTGAATTACAGTTGAGAAGCACATTGGTTATAGCCAACAGTAAGTTGAAAAGCTGGTTGTTTTGCTAATAATCTGAATCTGTTGCATTTGTGAGTTGTACAGTCATCACTTAGTCTCCAGAATTTTTCTGTTTTTGTGTTCTTTAAAAATCCTGTAATATCCAGAGGCTATTTTTTAATTACTTGATTATATCCTACTTCAAGTTAATGGAAGTGAACATATTTGTATTAGTATTAACATAATGTAACTAATCATATTTTAATTTCTTTGCTGGTAGTTGCACAGAATAATGAATTGATTAGCATGGCAGCAGATGCCATCTTCATCAATGACTGAGTTAAAAAATAAATCCAGTATTGAAGCAAGATCTTTGAAGTGCTAATCCATAAAAAAACTCTAAACATTTTATTGATCAGTGATTTTATAATAAAACTCTTAAATTAAACACAGCTTAATACTAATTATACTGTAGCTCTTCATGGGCATTTATCACTGTGGCTTTTGCTACAGTCTGACTATTTTCCTTAAGTTTTCATTTTAAGCATCAAATCTTTTACATGACTTCAGCATGTGAACTAGAAATACTCAATAATAACTTTGTGTTAGTGTTCATGGTTGATGAATTGCTTCCAAGAGTCTGGGATGACCGTGAATTAGCTTGTGCTGGCAGGATGGGGCACGAGAAATGTGGTGAGCCTCAACTCAGCCAGAATCTTACCCGGGTGACACTCGGTTTGGTTTGCTGGGTTCGTTCAGGATGACCAGATCTGCTGAAACACGCTAACGCCACATCTTTCCTTCAAGCACTGTCCTAAATAGATAGGACATATGGCTTCGCAATAGAGTCCCTGACAAAAGCACATAGGGAAAGATTTCTTAAGATGCTTGAGCACTTCTAAGTCCTTTGTGATTTTAGATTTATTTGTTTTGAGGGATGTTTTTTCCTGAACTTAATAGCAAAGTAACTTTAAAATCTTTTATTTGGTTGCCACATACAGGTACCATAAAAACCTCCCCTACAGGTAAATAAGTATTTTTCCCGCCAGTGTTTCCTTACCCTCCCAGTTTTCACAGCCCACAACTATTTCCACCTCTCCATGTCCTGCACACAGAGCAACACTCTGGTCAGTCATGACATTTTATTGTTATAAAGTAGGTCAGAGTATTTACTTTCCTCTAGAAGTCAATATCTGATTGATTTTTCTTTCCTTGTCTATTGATTGCAAACCTTAAAGAATATTGCTATTGTCATGGTTGCCTCAATAAGAGAAGATGGAAGGGAGACATAATAACAGTCTTCTAATATGTAAGAAGTAGCCGGAAGGAGGTCAGAATAAACTCTTCTTACAGTGGTTGAGGCAAGAAGTTTAGTGACTTAAAATGCAGCAAGAGGGATTTATGTTAGGCAATAGGAAAACTACTCTCAGTGCTGAAGCACTGGAAGATGTTGCTAAGGGAGACAGAGGATCACTGTCTTTGGTGGTCTTCAAACTTGGGCTAGACAGGATTCCCCGAGGAATGGTTGCAAAAGTTAAAAATTTCTTAGGAAAGCAGAGTGAGCTAAACAACCTCTCAAGTTTCTTTCTGTCTCTTACTGCCCTACAGAAGGCAGGTTCTGTCCCTCCAGCTCTCCAGAGGTTCCAGTACAGCTTAATAATGAAATGGAGATGCAAAGTTTAATAATCTATGAGTAGATTTCTTTTGCTGAGGCACCACCCCTGACTGCAAGAGCCCTGGAGCAATAGGATAGGATGGTATGCAGACATGGGAGTATCTACAAGAACTTCTCCCTCTGTTCCACCACCTTGGGCATCCTGTAGCACTCCCATGCACTGAGATCTTGTGCATATTCATCCTGCCACGTTCCCTCACCACTGTGAAGGAGGAATTTAGTGGAAGCCTGTACCTTACAATCTGACAAATAGGAGAAACCTTGCTTTCTGTGTTTTACCGTTGTGCTGCTCTGAGGCAGTATGAGCAGTACCTGAGAGCCGCAGCTGGGAAGACCTCAGTACCTTTCATGCTCTGCACTGCCTGCAGCTTCATGGTTGACATAACTCACAGCCTTGTGCCTCCTCGTTCCCTGAGCTGCGGTAGTTTCCCGTACCCACGGGACCCTGCACTCACCGAATAGGCACTGCAGAACTAATATTTTTCTCTGCTACATGATGGGTTGAATGTTTTCATGCTCAAGATGTCCAGGTTCTGGCAGTTAAAGTAGCTCAGATGAGGCCGTTTTAGTGGCTGTTGTCAGACACCTCAACACTCCGTGTTGATGTGACAACCCATCATCACATGCAGACAGGAAGCAGCAAGCAGGCGAGAGAGAAAATATAACAAAAAGGATTTCTCTGTCTGCCAAGGGAACAGCCCATGGGCAAAATCCTGCCTGCTCAAAAAGTAGACAGCAGAGTCAGAAATGACATTTTGGGATTTTTAGCATTGTCTTTTTAGTTTAATTTTCATTACATATCCATCAGCTAATAAAACATAGGTGAATGCAGGCATCATTTGATCCTCACAGGTTTCCACCAATTAACTTTCTCTAAATCATGTATTTCTACATCTGCTTCTGCATTTATGCATCTAGATTTTAGTCTGCTATATCACACAGGGAGCACATTATAATTTCTCTCTATTTTTCAATGGATTTTTTTAAATATATATGCTAAAAAAAGTGAATTAAAAATCACTCTTTTACTTCAAAAGTAGAGTACAAATTGTCAACATCCTCCTCCATTTCAGTTTCACCTCTGGATCTAAATTCACACATTCCCCTTTTGCTCTTAAAAAAAAATCCATAAATTTACTTCATGGCAGTTGTAGTAAACTGTAGCACTTTAGAACAGACCTTCTGTGTTTCCTTTTAACATAGACCTTGTTCCTGTATGATTTATGCATAAGCAAAAAGGAAATAATGTTAGAATTTTTGGTTAAAAATTTCCTCAGACTTATAAACTGATCCCCTAGATCAGTTTGTCCCTAGACAATAAACTGATTGCAGGCTCAAAACTTCTCAAAAAATAAGATTCTGTGATTTTTATCAAACTTAGTCTTCCAAAAAGTGCTGACTTTTTTGAAGTAGACACTTTTAAAAAAAATCCAATGCAAAACTCCATTTTCCTATTGAAGAAGATTTGGATGCTACATTTGTCACCCACCTGCCCATTTCCCTGGATGCATTAGAAAATCCTTCCTTTAGTCATATATACTGGGAGCTTGGAGAGGAGTAAGCAAGCCCACTGCAGAAAAGGATCCACAGGCTGCAACTCAAGACTTACCTCTAAGGAAGCCTTTGGGGGCTTATATTGCTCTCCTCTGTACCTCAAGGCTATTTCTCCATTATTTTATTTCATGATTTTTACTTTTTGTAGCCTCCAAAAGATTTGTCCCCCTGCGGAATACATCATTTGTGTGGGTATGCAGCTCCGTCAGTGCACTCCAGGTCTGAGCAGAAGCGCTAGTGGAAATGCACCTCATGCCCTGTGGCAGTTGTGGATCATTTCACTCTCTGAAGCAATCCTGGCCAGTGTAAGTGGTGACTCTATTACTGGCATTTGTTAGAATATCTCTCCTGCCATTTGCTGGATGTTTTAGTATAGCTCTGTCAGCAGAGCCTTTTTAACATAGGTAAGAAGTGATGATGCTTCATGCAGGGGGGTTCAGGTCCACCTCCAGTCTGCAGCAATGCCCAAGAGAGCCAAGAGGCATGTGAGATGCCTGGAAAATGAAATGAAGTGCAGGTATTCTTGTGCTCATCTGACTCTGGCTGTATTTCATGGGGTTGTCCATGCTGGGAAACAAAGATATCAGTGAAAATTCCCAGCTGACACTGAGGGGCAATTGCTCCACTCATGAGTACTTTCAGTAGAAGCGTGGCTAAGGCAAATAAGTCCCAAATGGGAATGTCTACACAGGGCTTTACCATGGATTCATTCATTCTTTCACAGATTACACGTCTGGTAAATTCAGGCCAGTATAAGCCCTGTATCTCTACAAATATACGCACACAGCCTTGCCCCGAGCCGTGTCAGTAAAAGCGTGACATACAGATTCCCTTCAGTTTCTTGGTGCAGGAAATGCAGCCATTCTGATGAAAATTAAATGAGTCCTTCACAGATAACACAATCATTGCCGCTTCCTGCATGGAGGAGCCCCAAATTTTCATCCTATTTAATAATCAGACACTGCAAAATTACATTTTAAATGTATTCACAGCTTTCAAGCATCCGGTGCATATTGCTGATGTGTGGTAGGCAACTAAGTTGTCTTTATTTTGGTGTGTCATGCCACAGCCAGACTATTTAAGGGAGACTGCACGAGAGAGGCTTATTGGGGACCTTACCTGGTACTGCCCTTTATTCATCTTTCGAAAGACTATGTGTGTTGAAAGAGTATTTGCATAACTTGAGCTGCTCAGCAGCAATCAAAGCAGTTAGCATCCTGCTATCATTCGTTTTTACCTCACTTATGCAAAAAATCCATTTATATGGTGAGCAGCACAGATATTACTGTTTCTTATGTTTTAAAATATGCCTCAAAATTACTAGCTAAGGAGACAAGGCTTTATCAGGAATGTTTAGTCATTTTGGACCCCAAGAAATATTATCCTAAATTTTGGCTCAGCACTTTAGGTATTTCTCTTTTCATATCCTCTTTTTGTATTTTGTATCTAAGTGCCAAATTTCTGATACTTTCTGGCTTCTTCAAAGGTAGCACCTACCAAGTCTTCTCCATTTACTCTAACCAGTTGTAAAATTGATCCTTTGAATGTGCGTGTATTTTGAAGATACATTTTAATCTGAAAAGGAATCTCAGTGAGCCATTGCCAGATTTGAGGATGTTTGCATTTTTAGGGAATATTATGGAGCTGTTTGCTCATGTCATTAAATGCAGTCTTCGCATCCATGCCACACACAGTAATGAACATATGTAATCTCCATCCCAATAATAAATATAGAACTAATCACCCATACCCTCACTGTTAAGGAGAATATATATTTAAGAAAAAAAGGTCATGCAGGAACTGAGAGCTTAAGAATAGCCGTAAAAATTCAGATCAGAAAATCTCGTCTCCAACAAGTCAGTTGTCTTACTTGAGAAAATATTATTTTAGTTTGACAAGATTTGTTTCCATATCTATTTTTAATCAGCATCAGGTTTATTTCTATCCTTACAGTCAGGTCTATATGCACTATTCAACATTTTGTTTTCATTCCAAATAGTTCCAATAGAGTTGTAATATCCACACTTCCTGCTACAGGTTTTTAAAATACTGACATGCCATTGACTTTCTTCCAGTCTTCTGGAAACTACTGGAAGTTTTCCAGTGTGCTGAAAATCACCATTTCTGGTCCAGAGTTCTCTTTAGTCATCTGTCTTCAAAATCACAGGTGCAGGTTATTCAGACCTGCTGATTTTAAATGTTTAATCTTAGTAGCTGCTGTTTAATGTCTTCTAGCTTTATATTTAGAATGACAATCCACACATAATGATGTGATCTCACCAGACTTAAACTAATATAAGTTGAACATAGGGCCAAAATCCTTTATCAGAGGTATCCCATACCTTTATCAGAGAATCCTTTTCAACATAAAAGGATTAGAACTATTTCTGAGGACGCAGGTGAGCAAGCACGCAGACCTGAAGCAATATTTACATCTCAAAACCTGTCTTGTCTTTCATTTTTACAAGCAAATAAACTTTTTGCTGTGAAAGCTGAAAGAAAATCCCATGAATCTGAAATAGATGTGCACCTGAATCTGAAGGGAGCCTTGAACAAGCCGTTGTGAAGCCAGAGGAATTTTAAGCAGTCTCACTCAGGTGCTAACTCTGAGCGTGAGGGACACTAATACTTATCTCACCCCAGAGTAATGAACTTGTTCCCAAGTACTCTGGAAAGTGTAGAGTTCACACTTCTGACAGCAGTTTTGGAAGTTTTTTGGTAGTTTGGTATTTTTTTTTTCCAAGAGTTACACAGCAATTTACCTTAAACTCTCTGGCCTCCAAACTATTTTCTTTGGTGCTGTTTCTAGCCACCTAGTACCAAAGCTATGAGCTTTGAGTAGGCAGTTTTAATAAACATTTTCTGGTGTGTTTTAAACACCAATGAAAATGGGGGGGAAAAAAAGGCCAAAAAAGCCCTCCTTGACCTAGAGGGGATATCTCCCTGACTTTTCCCTTCTTTAGTGGCATCGTGGTGGCGGCTCTCCTTGACTCTGTGGTCAAAAAGCCAGGGTCCTATTTGCAACATGATAGGATGTGCCCAGAACAGGGCTGCATCCAGACTTCCAGACTGTGCTCCATGGCTTCTGCCTTGCCTCCAGTTGCCTTCTCCATTGCTGGCTAACAACCCAGCATTTGAAGAACTACCCCTCCCTGCCCTGTTATTAGCAAACAAACAAGAGGAACCTATTAAATTCATGCTTTAAAGCATTACTCTGGACAGTAAACACTTTGTTGACTTTGTTGACTATAGTCTGTGATGAGAGAAGAACTAACAGGGCTCAGGGTCACAGTTCGGGCAATGATAAATGTTAAGGACTGTTCATGCTATTCTAGTTTAATGTGGTTTACCTCAAATGCTTAATGCTGGGTGTTATTGGTTGTGTACCAAAACAAAAAAATATCTGCTTTTAACATCCTCGACAAGACATCTGACTTAAAAAGTTCCTGGCATTCAGGTCTTGCCATATCGTTTGCCTTTGAAGTGAAACCCAACAGGAGTTGAAAATGTTTTGATGAAGCAGTTTCTCATGAGAAAATGCAGATTCATCAACATGGAAAATTTTCATGTCAACATACAGGGGCAAGACAGTAATTTAGGATTAGGATAAAAATTCTGGATCAGAGGGAGAACCCACAAGTGGGTGAAGCATCCTGCTGTGATATGAGGAATGAATATTTCAGGTAGTATCCTCAGTGTACCTAAGCCAATGTCAGCACAGTAAGTCATTGTTCAGTGTTGGAAATGGCAGGTAACATTTTTGGATAGACAGAAAAGGTTTTGAAGTAGAGAGCTGGTTTTAGGTATTGCTAATCAGCAATGATTAAATTTCTGGGCCTGACAACTGAATTCTGATGATGGGGAGCATTACTGAATATTTAGATTGAATAACTAGTTGGCTTTACCCTGACTAGGAATATTTACCATGTCAAATAATGTTTGTCACCTGCTGTAAAGCTATAATGCACTTTTGTCCATCTTTGCAAGTTACTCAACCAAATACCATTATAAAAGCAACACATCAAAGAGACTGTATATTACAGAGCTTAAGAACCATAGATCAGAACCATTGAAGTGTGACTGAAGGTGCTCACAGAAATACCTAAAAATTAACATCATTGGAGAGGATGTAGGAAAGTGAGCGGAAGAAGAAGTGAGTTATTATTCTGCCTTCCCACAACTCATCAAAAACAGAGCTGCTGCTCCAACTAGTCTCCCATGACACACGCTCATTCCCATTGCCAGTCCACGAACCACTTGTAGCCGTGGCCTTAGCTATGGAGGGTGAATCAGGCACCTTGGCGCCAGCGTACTGCCCGCTCTGCGCTCTGGCCCCAAAGGCACAGCCAGGACTATGCACAAGTGCATCAGCCCACCTGAGAGTCTCGAGGACATTTGATTGACTCCGTAGTTGAGTTGGGCTGGGCACTGCCAGCCCAGGGGTAGAGCTAACGCATGACTGTCTGGTCTTCACCAAACCATCAAGCCCACTGACTTTCATCAAAGGGCTTCTGTGTAATGAGGCCCTTCTGATACAAAGTAGAACTGTGGAAAAATCCAAGTTCAAAGCCTCCCTTCAAGCTTTGCAGTAGAGAAATTAGGAATAGAAAGCATCACAGGCAGCAGGGTTATGCTAACTTGATCCCAGCAAGTCTCAAACTCCATAAAAACACGATATACCCTATGGGTAACTTCTCCTACAGCTGACTCTCATCCACATGGACTCACGCTGCTGCACACACTTCAGACAGTCATCCTTCCCCATTCCTAAATCACACGGTCACAAACTCCACTTTCCTGAGACAGCATCATCTAGTCTGAGTAGAAGTGGCTGGCCCCAGGCTAGGTGTCCAGGTGGGCAGGTGGCGGGGGGCAGCTGCATGCCCAGTCCCACCAAACCTATCCTGTACCAGGATGAATGAGAGCCCCCAGATGAGCTTAACACCCTGAACTACTTCTGGAGGTCAGAGGGTCAGCTCCTAATTTCAGGAAGAGGAGACCTCTTTGGTCTCTGTCCCTTACAATGCAAGAGCCCAAGTATTGTCCTCTTGACAGCTTATCTTCCTCTCTTTTCTGGGAGGATACTTGTTCAGGAACACAATGTTTGTTCTCTCTCCTTTGCAGATAAAACAGCCTTTTTTTCTCTAGTTACGACCTCTTTAATGCAAGCTGCTAACATCAGTCATCGCATGTCTGTTAAAAGCAAGCTGCCCTTTTCCTGGCATTGGAAAAGATCTGCCCCATTGTACCCCGTGCCAGGTTGGAGTGTTGACTATCTGTATAACCTCTTGCCTTGTTTATTTACGTTGCAGAAGAGTTAGCAGTTTTAGGGACTGAGTAATTCTTCAAACATTTCAAAGGTGAAGAATATGTCTTTCATTGGCTTAAACCATGGCTACTGCACTGCAATAAATCACAGTCCTAAACAACCACACCTGAAAATGTTTATCTAATTTGGTACATGTTCATAATGAAATGCATTTAACTAAAAGCATAATTGCTATGTGGAGAACATCTGAGCCTTATTGCCACAGGATCTGGAGATGGAGAAAATGTTCAGTAGTCCAGTGACATAATGATTAATTATACTTGCACTTCTAAGGTATCTTTAACATATTTCAAAGGGGGTTACTGGGAAGGCTCTTCCTTTGAAAATAAGGTCTTCTCTTCAGGCGAGTAGACAGCATCAGAGAAGAATAAGCCTAAAAAATTATCACCCTTTGCATTTTATTTATATTAACCATAAGTAAAATCAACAATATTTCAATTCATATAGGATCAAGTAGAGGAATATGATGTTGGGATTCTGAAACAGCAATAAAAGTGAATAAATATAAACTGTGTGTCTGTCATTGTGTTCCTGGTAACAGAATCCTGGTGAATCTGGACCTCTCAAGAGGTCAGGCAATATTAATTTGGCGGAATTCATCCGAATAGGAAGCCATATTGTGACTGCTTGTATAGTGCAGTTACAGAGTGTATAAGCCTTGAGAAAAGTCCTGGGTTTTTGTGTCAGGGCCACTGCTCTATGGACAAAGAATTACTGTGTTCTGGATAGTTTTTCCCATGGCGGAGGAAAGGCTTTTTGGCTGTGACAGCGTTATAAATGTCCAGATTGGACACGCTTAAGATTTTCACTTTTCAATTTGCATAGCAATTTTTATGTCCAAGCTAATCTGAATTAATTTTGAGAGTAAGACTTTGTGAGGCACTGTATCAAATGTTGTTGTTGTTGTTTTTAATTCAAATTACAACTACCATGTGTTCTTCAGTTACTAATTTACCAAAAGAAATAAGAGCCACCCACGAAAAGCTATCAAGTTCCCCAAGTGAGATTTGATCTCTTCCAGAAAATGCTTGCATACGTTTCATTCACATTAAACACTGCTGAGCATCCAAAGATAATGAAAATTAGGCTACGTCTTCCTGATTTCAGACGTGTAACTCGGAGGCGAAGGGTGCTTTGAGGACGCATCATGCAGACACTGGATTTGTGAGCTTGACATTAATCATATTTTTTCTGTCATGCTTCACGCTTACTGTATTGCTACATTATTTGCATTATGCAGTAAGCCACAGTCATAAACAAATATATCTGAAAATCTGTATTGTGAAGGCTCCAAAACTGCTTGAAGACATAACTCCTACTGCCACACTCACATGCATTTAAAAAGTGCTAGTAATGGTTGGAAACATTTGAACTCTGTAGCAATTTCACTTTTCTCCTACTTTTCCTTCACAATCACTTTTCTTTGGTTAAATGTCTTATTCTTTAAAGAGGTCTGTGAGAAATGCTCTGCAAAGAAAAGCATTGGAAAGTTTTCTTCCACAGTGAAGTCTGCTGGAGACACAACAAACTCTGTGGGGAGTGTTAATAAATTACAGCGTATCTGAATCCAAACATGACAGACAGTGCCAGAAGAAGCTGCGAGGGCCTGGAGGATCTTCCGCTGCACATTATGATGCTGGACAGGTTTGAGTCAGAAGCTTGATGTCTTTTCCGGACAAGCGGAGGAAATAGTTTAATGTTTGAGCTTCTTTTATTTTATTTCTTTTTTTTTTTTCTGCAAGAAATACCTGCTGCAGAATCAATCTGCGCAGGATATGTGATAGTTTAATAGCCAAGAAAGTCCAGGAATTTGGAAACAGGGAAAAATTGGGAAAACGAGTAATTTCTCCATGTACTGGCATCTACATTCACCATCTGCATTTAAATGCATTCGATTAGATGAGTTGCAAGCAATATGCAATACGCAATACGCCTGCCCGCAGGCGCCACGGTCACGTTTGCAGGAGTGTATATGATTATTAGCTCCCTGGATCCCTGCCTTGCCCCGGCAGAGCAAAAGGCCAGCACAATAGTGGCCTTGGGTTTTGTTTGCAATTGTAAAAATGGGACCAAGTTGCATCACAGTTTCTTAATTAATGTGAGCAGGAAGTTCACCAGATACAGATCTACATCAATACGACGGTAACTCATGTTGTGTTCCTCGGTTATGTTCTGTTCTTTTTCCTCAGATTCACATGTTATCACTTTAAAAAGTGCACTGTGTTATTAGTATGCAACTTAATCTTCTGCACACTACCCGTAAGATTTAAAAACAAAGCACACTCTTTTAATTTGGGTTATAGCTTCTGTAACATTTATATTTACTTTCCCTTTTTCCTATATGGATAAGCTAAAATGCCCCGCAGTATTTTGCAATTTATGTCTGTATGTTTGTTTCCATGAAATTACATATTTCATGTGGCAAGGACATACATTTATCTCAAGAGTTAATAGATTTTTATCTTGCAGATATCAATAAAACCAAATTGCTGTTTCCTTTTCATGTTAAAAAAACAGACATTCTCTCTATTAATGATCATTATTAGTGGCATTTTCAATCCCCCAATTTAACAGTCACCTCCTATGTTTACAAGTCTTTCTGCACGGAACAAAAACACAAAATAGCTCATCAAGGGGGAGAGGCTATGATGGATTGCTCCTTTACTAAGGGGGGCTCCAGATACATGTGACTGAAGTGTTTATTTCAGAAATGGATTGCCTGGACCAACATTTTTCTCCCACTTCAAAGCCCGGGGGTAACTAGATCAATTCACAAATATATCTTCCTTCTTTCATTTCTTTACTGTGCCATGATCACATGAAACTTTCCAAGGGTCAGATCAGAAATAATTATGGAATTCTTATTTATAATGGAGTATAGAAACATGAGAAAAATAAGATGAAAGAAACCAAGAAGAAAGTGGGGGATGTCTCCTCTACTTAGCAAATAGGACATAGCTGCAAGAAAGGACTTCATGTGTGTCTGGGCAATATTTCCTAGGGTTAGCAGACACACAGATTTGCCAGGAATACAAGGAATAGAGGCATTTGCTTTCTCTGAGTTGCATGTCCATTACAGGTCAGGATGGCAGGCAGTCTCTTATATTCAGTTCACAGAAGCATCCAACCCTGACTGCCTAAGGAATTGTTCATATTTATCAGGAGATGAGATAACCTGGGAATATCATCACCACTTCCAGCTTTTGAAAGTTGTTATTGATGATGACCATTACTGATGATGGTCCCTTGACCCCGGCTAACTGGTGATCGCAGTGGTGCACCCCTTTGGGCAAGTACAATGTCCGCCTGTGACCAGACTGCTGATACCCACGTTTGTCTAATCAAATTCAGTGTCTTAGTTCGAGTTCACAGCTGTCTCCGAAAGGAATGAGAATAAAAAAGATCTTAGTGAAGGAACGTGACAGGAGAAGAGGCTGGAGAAGTGGGTGGGAAGTTGGGGAAGAATGAGGAGAAGGCTCGCAACAAGAAAAATAAAAATAAAACGAGATGGCAGCAGAGGAGAGGAATGGGTAAGTCCAAGCAATCAAGGGGCAAGGAAACCTGGACCCTGGAGAGTGGGTGCTGGAGCTGGTGCCAGCAGGGGCGGCAATGCCACACGCCCAACACAGCAGAGACGTTTAAAGACAAACCCAGCACGAGATGCATTTCCACAGCGAGACAGACCTGGGGTAATGCAAGACAGATCGCAATGACCCTGAGAGACTCCCCATGAGTCACAGAGGACCAAATTAATGGCAGACATCTAAGACTGTAATTTGGGGCCCTGAATATTTGACCCTTTCTACAGTTAAGCGAGCACAGTCATATGCCTCTCATTTAGCTCATATCCAGTCTTTAATCAACACTGGCTAGTGCCAGAGACATCAAAGTCCCAGATCCTGCCAGCAGTGCTTGTCACTCCTTCCCCTGGGTCATAGGTAATGCTCCATTTCTTTAAACCATGCAGGGGCGGAATCTTGCATTACCCCAGGTCTGTCTCGCTGTGGAAATGCATCTCGTGCTGGGTTTGTCTTTAAACGTCTCTGCTGTGTTGGGCGTGTGGCATTGCCGCCCCTGCTGGCACCAGCTCCAGCACCCACTCTCCAGGGTCCAGGTTTCCTTGCCCCTTGATTGCTTGGACTTACCCATTCCTCTCCTCTGCTGCCATCTCGTTTTTTGGGCCCTGAGGTTTTATCACGCTGAAGACAGTACTGCCAAGGAGGATCAATTTTCGACCTGGGTCATCAGTGGCTGAGCAATCAGCACAAACAGTTTTTGGAGGATTTTAGTGAAAGGCAGTTCAACCATCCTGTGCTTGATGAGTTTGAAAACTAGAGAGCTTCTTACAGCAGGAGACACAAGTCATACGTCGCTTCTCCGTCTAGCAAACCAAAAAAAGCAAGCTGCTTTTCAAAACTCGAGTTTTGTAATAGGCAGCATGCTCAAAGAGAACAGTGATATGTCTGAAGAAACAGCAAAGTTACATATGGGCAGTGTGTGGCCTTTAAAGGGATTTAGGCCCAGAACATAGCTTCGTAAAAATAACAGGAACAATGCACATTTTTATACACATTTTTTGCAGGTGAAGGTATTAGTGTCACTTGGGCAATAATTCTGTAAGTTTAAGTTCCCAATAACAGTACTAGCCTGATCTGAAATTTTTGCTGGGGTAATTACGCCAAGCAGAAGTCAATAATACACAGCTCTAAGCAACACAGTTATGCTAGCGAACGCTGCTAGCCTGGCAAAATTGTCTTCAGTATTGCTTATTCTGCTCAGAAAACTGGAACAAGCTCTACAGGGAAATTGCTTTATTTTGGTTTCAGCAGCGGTTCTTCGGAGAGTTTGCCAGCATGTCTCCACCGAAAAAACACTTCCAGTGCAGACAAATACTTTGCAGTGAAATAATTTTTTTTAGAGATGTCTTACAATTCCACATTGTAGTTGCATGTCTTGACTCTAATGACATTCTAGTTAAAAGTAAAAACATTCCTTGCTGTCTGGTTTGATTTTGCACAGAAATTAGATACAGTTTGTTTAAAAAAGAACTTTTAATTGTAGCTCGAAATAGAGTGAAATGGCATAAAAACTGATGACATGGTCCAAAAATATGATTCTATTTTGAACATCTAAACCATATCTTGTCTTATAAATGTTGCGATTATCACAAAAGTAAAAAAGAATCATAAAAGCAGTAAGACTGTTCTTTTATAGATTGGGAAAATCTATGATAATTTGCCTAACAAAAAGATGCTCTGTAAAGATATGTCTGCTGCTAAAATTGAAATACTTATATCTATTGCATGTTTGGCTAAAAAGGAGCTAGCAAACATTTATCTTTTTATCCAGCTGCAGTCAATCAAATAGTGCAAGACGACTACGAATGAATATGAATTAAAGTTGTCTCTGGAAAACATAACATATATGTTGGTCTTTTCAGAAAACATTATATCAAGAATGTACTAAAGTCTACTACCAGTTTGCCCACAAATGGTTTTGCCATAGTCCTTCCAAGATGGGTTCACTTATGATGGACGATGCTACTTAATGCAGTGACATCAGCATACATAGGTCATACATCTGCGGGTGACAGCTTCCTAGTGATACCTCCTTCAAAAGGGGTCACAAGAGCACAAAGCCTCTGCTCCCACCCATCCAGGGAGTCAATGTGGATGGGGGAGGGTTGTGCACGTTGGAGCACATTGAATAGTTATGGCCAGGAAAATAATATGTCTTTGTAGTGTTTAATGCTTATCTGTTGGGCATAGCTTTCTGAGGGCAAATCCTTCCTCTAATTATAGGAAAGGTAGTCGAGTGTCTTTTCCAAATGCTAGTGGAGCTGTCCCCATATCCATACCACGGTTCCCAAATGCATCCCTGGTTGGGGATGCTCTGCATTTGCTGGCAGCAGGAGATTCAGTACATATGAACTGGAAAGAGTATTTCTTATGTCTCCTTTCTCGTCTAATATCTCTACAAAAGAAAATATGTAATTTATCTCAAACATCTTTGGAAGAAGGAAATTAAAAAATCTATGCAGACCCTCGATCTGGCTGAAGGAACCGAAAATTTTAACAGATACAGTGTCTAGAACTTGTGAACTCTAGGAAGTAGCTAAGATCTAGGGAACAAGTGCCTACGTTGCTAGGCTATGCACCTCTGACAGTGCTTAAGCTTGACGGTAGCTTAGGCAGCCCTGTTCTCCATCTCCCTTTTCTGCATTATGGTTTGCTATATTTCACCTTAGGTCCTGACTAGATCTATTGTGTGATCACATATCTTTTCCTAGCACAAAGGAGTGGAAAGAGCAGAGTATGAATAAGTTACAGGGTTCAGGATAGCACAGCTTGAGGATATGTATTGCTGAGGTATCTCAGTAAAGCAGTGATACAAAAAGCTTCCTCATCTACTACTGCTTCTGGTCCATCTTAAAACACGTAGGCACACTCTGCTTCACTAGCACACAAGCACTCCTGAGGGATTAATCAAGGCAATATGTACCAGTAGAGGAATTTTCCTAAAAACACAGTTGCTAGGCTTGCTGACTGTATCAGGCAATACTCTTTGCTCCATGTCACAAAAAATCAGAGTAGCAGAGGGAAGACAACTGAATGGCAGGGTGTCTGCAACCTGCAGACTTTTTGCTGTGTTTGTTTTGATGCAGAGAACAGAGAGGAGCTTCAGGGAGGAAGGCAAGCTGGACTATCGATGGAGAGTGCAAGTCTGCTAGCGAGGCTCAGAGGCATATTGCTTTATCTTGACAGAATGAGGCATCTGCAGCATGGCATGCTGGAAGCGCTCAGCAGCTGCGTTGGTAGGATAGTAGCTCTAGATGTAAGATCTAGATCTGTGCTTGCTATGAATAAGAAGTCTCCATATCTAAATGCGTTGTAGTACTCTTTTTGCTTTATTTATGGAGGAAACTCCTTGCTGGCCATATTTGCCAACCTTACTGATCTTTATGTAACTAGAGGAACTTATTGGTAACCTCTGAGACTAAAAAGCATATGGAGTTTAGAGTTGGATCTATTTCATGTTCCATTTCAGCCACCTAAAATGAGGTATCTGTCTAAAGCAGTTGTGTACATTTTCTCTGAGGACAAAGACATCCTCCATGTGTGATTCATCTAACTTGCACTACACTGGGCGAGTGCCACTCCTGAGGTACCTCTATTTCTTCTGCATTGGATATAGAAATCCTGTAGGCTCTGTTTACAATGGGAATCCTGTCTTCATTAAAGGATTAAGAGAAATAAAACTCAGTGAGGTGTCAAGTAGTAGTATTTTATGCAATGTAGCTGACCACCAGGCAGTATGACATGGTTACAGACCAAATGGATATTTGATACACTAATCTAGATCCTTGTTATTGCCTGGGATATAGGCTGCAGTTTTCTATTTTATCAATGTCTGACAGCATCAGCCAGTTCTTAACCCAAGGGCTGTGATCTGTTGCTAGCTCCTTGCACAAATGTTTGTTTGTGGAAGGATTTCTGAATTGTTTGGGAAAGAAATTGAGATGTTAATGTTCTTACAGGCTCTCGAGGGTCAAAAGGACACATGCCTCATCATATGATCACGTTGCAGAAAATAAGAAATCATCTATGAAAGAAGATCAAAGAGGAATTCTAAATACTATTTACATAATTCTCTGCTTGTTTCAGCTGATCAACTGTGCAGTGTTTGCTGTGCAGTGGGAATTATTAACATGTCATCAGGGTTCAACATATAATAAAGCCTTAAAATTTAACCCCAGGTCAAGACTGAGTAAGATTCGGCAAGCAGCACCTGTTAAATTTGTCTTTGAAAAGAGCTATCCTACCATGCTATTTTGATATCTTGCCATGCTCATAAATCCTGCGCACATTGTCATAAACTAATGAGTGGACATTTGCTGTAGACACATTCTGACTGCAACTGTAACTCCCTTTCCGAAGCCCCGGGCACAGGTGATGCCTTTCTGACATCTGAACTCCAGCAAAAGCCGGGAGGGAAGGGCTCCCCACTCACTGTAGCTAGATAAGCCAGCTGTTGCTGCTGTGACATCTGTGTTAACAACAGACCATGTGTGCTCTGTCCAGAGAGGGATGGGCACACACCGGAGAGCGGACATTTAGCAGGTTGTACCTAAAACTAACATCTTGCATAGCTTGGTCCAAACTACTGCATAAGGCAGTAGTTTGGACCAAGCATCAAGCAATCAGCCAGCTGACATGAGGGGAAGGGCTATAAAGCAGCCAAAGTATCCAGTCTTAGGAAGAGCCATCTACTGCATTTGCATTGTTTAAACTCCCCTGGCTATACAGATGAAAATTCAGAAAGGGGAAATCACTTGCAAGTCACCCTCACACCTGGTTTCAGATAGAGGTATCCAGATATTTACTTTGGTGTTAGCAGGCTGACCCCTGCTGAACAGCAGGATTTGCTTTTGCAAGGTGCTGGCTCTTGGCGGCAGGCCAATTTAAGAAGTTCCTTCTAATTACTCGTTCTCATACCTCTTCCTCCTTTAACTTGCCACTAGGACGGTTCACAAGGCCACAGAGTAAACCAGATCACAGACGTGATTAGGGATGAAAAACAACCTTTTCTGTGCTTCCTCAGAATAGCTGTAGCAGCAAACCCAAGAACTATCAGGTCTAAGGGCCACAGAGGGGAACTGAGTGAGAGAGAGAAGGGCCAGGACCTTCTCACACCTGTTTTGCAGTCAGTGCTTTGTAAATCAATGCAACAAATAGGGCTGAATGACATAGGAGTCAAAGAAGGTGGCAAACCCTGAAATTCGGTACCCAGTGAATGCACAACCCCTCAGCCAAAGGCCATACACCTACAGGGTTAACAGGCTCTTAATATTTGACTTTTACATTTGCAATATTTCCCACAAGGAGAAGATGGCAAAGGGATGCTCCATATTTCTATGTGAACTCCAAATAATCACAAGTCTCAGTTTTAGCTGGAGAATTTCCTGTCCCAAACTGGCTCTTTGCAGGACTAACAACGCCAACAGCTTCTTTCCCTGACGTGTATATGACCCCAAGGCGTATCAGTAGTGGACAACTCCACATTTGGTCTATAAAATGCTTTGGACCCTGTGGCAGAGAAGGGAGGTTCTCACATGTAAATACCTTTAAAGTCAGATCAAAGGCTACAAGTGCAAAAACCTTCTGAACTGTCCTGCTAGCAGAGTCCTTCAAGCTTGGGAAATAATACGCAAAAATGGGTTTGTCAGCAGCATTCCTGAGCTCAGGTCCAGGAACACCACAGAAGAGGGAACTAACTAGTATGTCAGAAAAAGCAACAACAGAAACAGGTATCATTTCCTGAATATATTTTTACATTAATGCTGTTGTTTTATTTTAGACTGACATATACAGAAAAACTGTAAAAACTTCTGGATAAACATGGCACCATTTCAGTATCAACTCGCTAAAAATAATCCTAATATAAAATAGGAAAATGTTCACAGAAAACATATCTGAAAACTCATTTGATTGAATCTGAGCATACTGAACTTAGCTCTACTAAAACTGCTTAAACAGGAAGACAAAAAAAAGGAGAAGTGGCCATCCCATTTAACAGAATATTACCTCTTAAATTCCAAATTTGCAAGTCTTCTAAAACTAGCTGATTTTATTAATATCAGCGGGCTTTACAACACCTGTCTCACAATCACAAATACAACTCTTTTTCCTCAGCATCTTCATGAACTGAATTTTTCCATCTGCCTATCCAGCTAGGACAAACTAAGTCATCAAAATGCAAATTCATCAGGATAGGTAATTCCAGGATGCTGGGACAGACTACATTCATTGGAGAGGTGGTTGAAAGTGTCTGGAAAAGCTCACTTGCTCTAAATAACAGGCTGCCTATGGAAATTTTTGAAGGTGACTGCATCTCAGTTTGAAAACTGTTTCGGATGTATGTATCAGAAAGGCTGAAAATTTCTTCTATGGGTGAAAAGATGAGAGGATCGGATGATAAACGCCTCGCTTTCCACGTGGGGAGCGGGCAGTGACGACCACTTGCGCGGCCTGCGGTGTGTGTGTTTTTCCACTGGGAAGGCCTGCTGTGTACCCGCACCCGGAGCTTGGGGATTATAATACACACTGTATTAGGAGACACACATAGCTGAAAAAAAAAAGCCCCAAAGGCTTCTGGCAGTACAAGATAACTGTATGAAAAGGGAATAAGACTGACAGGAAAATAATCTCTTGGAGGCTTTTGGTTACCAAGAATTGTGAGGAAAGATTGCAAAAAATATGTACAAATGTCTGTACCTGCTAGGAAGCCCTTTAAGAAGGCTGCAGCATTGCCTTGTTAAAGGCACGTACAGAAGGGCAAATAGGTACAGGATTGCCTTACAGTGTCTTAATTTAGTAGGGGTTATTCAAAAAGCTGTGGGGACAATGAGCTGTCCGCACTGTGGATACTGCATCTGTCTCCAGCAAACTTCAAGACTTATTTTACCAAAGCTGGGAGTTTCCAGCCCAAAGACCTACGCGCTAACCAGAAAACACATTGGTGTCTAGGAAGTTTAGTTGCCCGTTGCTATCCCTGAAGTGAGCGGGCCCGGGCAGAAACTGAGCCGCGCTTTGTGAAGGAGCAGGGAGGAAGGTCAGCCCAGGCGCCTTGGTCTTCCCATGAAAGACAGTAAACAAGTCACATGGATGCCCTGTTTACTATTTTAAGAACTGCCTTCTCCGAACTGACTGGTTTGACTCTAATAAATAACAGTTGGATTTAAGGCTGGACACTGATATCCTTGTTCCACACAAGGTTGTGGGGTTGTGACAGCCCTGACTTGCTCTGATACAAGGAGATGGGTAGACCAGGCCCCGGGATGGGACTCGGAGGGAGCGGAGGGTCATATGATCCCACACGGACAAAGGGCGAGTGCTTGGGGCCAGACATGTGAGAGAAGGGCAGGCAGAGGGAGGAATTACATGCAGCACCACCCAGGTTGAAACAGGGTTAGAGCTGTATGAAGAGAAAGTCGTCACACTTCTCTAAACTACACACGCATGTAAGCAAACCGCACCTAGAAAACTTTGGAGATGCCTAGCAAATCTAAAAACAATTGTAAGTAATAACGACACAGCTAATTTTATCATACTTAACAATAGAATTAAAATATATCGTAAAAGCTACTTTGAGATAAAGTAAACAAGATTCACCTAGTCCAAAAATACTAGGAGGACAAACCCTCTGCTCTCCAAATCACACTCTTGATGAATACCATACTTTTGATGACTATGAATATATTCTCCTCACTCTGGAGGTCCCGTTGCCTTTTATTTCAGGTTATACGCTGGTAGAATTATCTTCTCATTTAACCATCAAATCACTAAATACAGAAAATACTATCGTCTACAAAAATGCCAAACGAGTCAACTGAATCTCATGTGCCTCTCATCACCTCAAAAGAAACGCCTGACAAAAACTTTTTCTAATCATTCATTTAGATTGCAGATATGGCATAGTGCTGGGAGAAAACACAGAAGAACTCTTCATGAACTGAAAGGCAAAGGGACAAGGTAGCTCTTGTCACAAGATGCAGAGCCTGGATGTGTTTTTTAGCAAGCGAGGAATGAATACCCTGTTCAGAGCAGAGGCCACGTGCAAGGCAGAGGTCTTCAGTTCTGATGGCCAAAGCCACCGCTCCTAAGCAACCTGGGAGTGGTGCAAAAAGCAGCTAGCTATGAGCAGCTCATGAGAACGCCAAGCCAGTTACTCGGTGTGTTAAATTTGTCTTGTCTTTCACTTACAAAAAAAAAGCACCCCAGCAAAATAAAATAAGACAAAAAAAAGAAAACCCTTGAAAAAAACCACAAAGTGAAGTCAGTGCATGAAGTTACAGAGTTTTTTCAGGCTGCGTCCTGCAGCTCCAGCCTTCAGCAGGGGCCTCGGCAACTAGAGCAAGTGATAAAGGGCTGAGCAGCACTTTGCAGTTCATAAAGACAAATCTCTTTTCTTAGTAAGATTGCTGGGTATAAACTAACAAAAAAATGCTATCAAGAAGATTAGAGTCTTTATTTTCCACTTAAGCTTATACTGATAAGACAGTTTTTACAATGGTGTGCTATGCATGCGATAACACACGATGTCTTTAAAAACAGTGTATATACTTCAAGCTTCGATGATGATGATGATTATATCTAGGCTCTTGACATTTTATGCTGGAAAACTCTTTAATTAACTGGGACAGCAATATTGATGTGAGATCACAGGCACAATGGGATTTAGTGAGTATTTTACAAAATTGGATTAGAAGGAAATAAGAGATATTTCTCACTTTAGTAGGACTGAATGGATTCAATCTGAAGGTTCATATTCCAGAGGGGAACAAGATAAAGGTGTCCAATTTATCTGCATTAATTTTAGAGTTTTTCCTGTTAAAAGCAATGAAAATTTCTTCAGTTAAACTGCATGGAAGACTTTAAAAACCTTCCATATACAGATAAAAACTTAAGATACAAGCCTATCAAATACCCGCTTTTTTCCCCAAACCTGCTTATAGTCAAGCATGAGGACACAGAAGACTACAAAGTTAATAAAACTAAAGGTAATTGGATGTCCTGTCTGAGCATTCCAGAAAACAGGCCCAAATGGCTGTACCAACAGCCTAGACCAGCAGATATCTGCCTTTTTCTTTTCTTTGTTAACAAACAAGAGGCCTGGAAAATTCACAGCAACAGTTTTGTTTATCAAAATTAAGATACAGCAGGGTGATGAGTATATATTTTTGCATGGCGGTCATATGACATCCCTGACGGTCATACTTTAGAAGTGCTGTTTTAGATTAATTCATTGAGTAGTAATTTAATTATTTTGGGGTTTTACAAAATTCAGCAAACTTTTATGGCAGTGAAGGGATAGGAATGACAATGCTTGTCAATGAGTGCATGTGTTGAAGTGTCTTCATTTCCCCAAGCCTTCAGGTACCAGAGACAAGTTAATCCCAGAGCAGGAGTTTCCCTTTTCTATGGAATAGAAAGATCCATTAGTCTGCAATTTAGGGAAAAAAAAAAAAAAAAGAGTGTGTAGCCTTATAGAGGAATTCATCTCACAAAGATAATCAGGAGGGGGTCTCACTGGCATTAACTGGCTGTGTTTCAACTTTTCTTATTAGATACACCTTGCCATAGAGAGAATAGATTCCACAGGTTATTTATACTGCAAAGTTTCAGCATAGAAAGGTTTTCATAACCCAGCAAACAAAATGTTTGATCCCATCAAAGGAGCTGAGATAATTTCCAGACACATTTGCATTCATATACAGAAAAAAAATACAAGTCTTTCATATTAGTTCACCAGTTGTTCAATGACATGAGCTTAATCCTACCAATATAGTGAGTTTATAGAATGTTTACTTTGGTAAGCAGTCCCATGGATGTGAGTGTGTGAGATCACTGACGACAGTAAATACAGTCTTTTGAAACAGCTATTTGAAGGAACCAGTCCATATATGTTTCACTTTAAGGATTTCAAACTGGTTTTCCAAATACAGTTTCATCTATTTCCTCAAACTCATCATTTTTATCTTTAAAACCATTGTTTCTGAAGCAAGGAATTTTTTTCCCCCTAAGATGTCAAACTGCTGCAAGTTGGTACAAGCAAACGATCAGCAGACATGGCACTATCTGTCCTAACATATTGTCATGGTACCACAGAAACTGGATATGTGAGGGGGCTACCTTGCCTGGCTGCAAATGCAAAACAGACCTCCTCTGCCTTAAGCTCACATACTCTGGAGGAGGGTACAAATGAGCCAAGGAAGCCCTTCACTGATTAAGAAACACCCCCCCCCCCGAGCTTTATACTGCACACAGAATATGGACAAGGCAAGTCTGCCTTACATGCAGTTTTCATTGCAATATATTGGACAAGGGAGAAAAGGCAACTGCATTTGTCATTATGATTATTAAAAATAAATGAAGTGGCAAGGTTATACCCAATTCACCTGTGCCTCCCACTTAACTGCTGCTATTTATAGCTATGCAAAGCACATGGAGAACATTGTTGCCATTCTGATTCTGAGATGTTTAACATTCAGCTAAGGCCGGGCAAAAGAAGGTCCAAGATGCAGGGCAGTGCAGAGTTGGCCCTCATGTGATCAAGCATGCGCAGAGCACGAAGCCAGGCCACCAACTGAAATAACACTAATCAAGAAGCACAGGGAGAAACCTGTCATCATAACAACATCACATGTCCCTTGATAATGTTGCAGTGGAAACCTCCTGCAGCATATTGTGCACTCCTTCGCATCTTTAAGAACATAACTGTAAATGCTGCAAGCCCTCATAAAAAATGCCAACTCCTTTATTTTTCTGGAAAAAAAAAATAAACACAAAGACACCTAGAAAACCTGGGCATCATGAAAATTTTGAGTATTTTAGGAGCTTTTTTCTTTTATCTGCCCAGAATTAATTTGATGAGGCTCATATCTAGTGAGAAATATGATTTGAAAATGATGTCTGATTTTGAAATTGTTGGCGTGCTAACAAAAATGTACTCTGCTTTGCAGGCAAAGGAAGGGTTTACCCATCAAAAGAGACTAGCTGTCAGAGATGAAAGAGAGTAAAGAAACCGAGAGCTCCATTTTAAACATACAAGGCAAGACTTTCATCTAACATTGGACCATATGGGACAGTGCTATTAACCTCAGGAAAAAAAAAAAAAAAAGGCAGTACTGAGAAAGTAAAGAGAAGAAAAAATGAGCATTTTGCCTTCAATAACTTTTCTGATCTGTACATGCTTCAGAAAGTCTACATTCATGCTGGTTGCTCTTCTGCGAGTCCTCTCCCTCCTTACGAGCACGGAAAAGCGGCGTTTGGGCTTTCCCGGCAGCTCACGCACCGCTGCCCGCCCAGGCTGCGGCCGCCTCCGCGCTGCGGGGCGGCTGGTGTAGCGCGGCAGGGCAGCGCACGCACCCCCCGCCGCCCTGGGCAGCAGGGTGCGGCGCTGACCGGCACAAGGGTGTTACTGAGAGCCGTTTCTGCACTCAGCATCATTCCGGCAATCTGTGTCATTCCCACCCGACAGGCACCTTCACTCTCGCTCTGCAGGCACACCAGCAAGGTGCTCCTAGGTGCTCCTTGCAAACAGTCTATCTCTTTGCTGCTTAAAAATCACAAATGCACAACCTGTTCCCCACGTTGCATTTGCAGTCTAAATTCTCCTCGCTCTGGGCAAGTGCTTTCCTAACATTAAAACTTTTTTTTTTTTTTTTTTTTTTTTGCCGAGAACTAAATGGATTACTTTCCACCTCGCCCTTGGGGGACACGAAAAACAATTGCTCGCAATCCTCTTTGCAAGAACCCTCTCGGCGCTTAAGCTCCCCTTTCGTTCAGCTTTCCCTCGGCCGCTCCAGAGCGGCGCGCTCCCTCCACCTCTCTGCCTCCCCCGCTTTTTTTTTTTTTTTTTTCCTTTGAGGGCGGTGGGCTTGCGCTCCGCTCTTCGCTNAAGCCCTCCCGCGCTCTAAGCTCCCCTTTCCTTTCCTTTTCCCTCTTCACCCTCCCTTCCGTGCTCTCCCCTCCCCCCCTTGCCCCCCCCTCTTTTTTTTTTTTTTTTTTTCTCTTTGAGGGCAGTGGGCTTGCGCTTCGCTTTTCGCTTCTTTGCTTGCTCCCATTGTCTTTATTATTCTGGAAGCGCCCCCCGCCCCCGTGCCCGTGCAGAGCAGGGTGGGGGGCGCCTCACCTGGCCCGCGCCGGGGCGGAGCGCAGAGGGCGCCGCGGGGGCCGCGCAGCGGAGGCGGAGCCGG